>CM067342.1:14259814-14322314 GCA_034190875.2 Urechis unicinctus | reverse complement strand
TCTCTCTCTCTCTCTATATCTATCTCTCTCTCTCTATCTATATCTCTATATCTATATCTATCTCTATATATATATATATATATATATATATATCTATAGTTCTTATGAACCAAGTGGAGTACCCGATCGACTGTTGGTCTGTTGGGCTAGATATATAGTCTGCTAGTACAAAATAAGACTAGTGTCCAGTTTGTACACTACAAGACTCTAATCTAAGAGCAATCTATTTGAGAGAGAAAAGTCGGTTAACTCGAGAAGGAGAGACGTGTCACTTAAAAACCACTGGAGTAACACTAGTCAGTGGTAACTTCAATGCGAGATGAATCGCAGCGCAGAAGGCATTATATGCATTGGAGCAGATAGTGTAATAACGGTTACGTCACATCTCATTCCATGTTTTATAATGCTTCTGTCCTACATAAATGCCAGTTACAGAATAAAACGTAATAAACGTACGTTAATTTTTGACTTAAGTCGCCACTCGGCGTTTGGCACTGTCAATAACATCACTAAATGTTACATTTTATCGATTCCTCCGATCTCAGTTCTGTACACTAAGATGAAATTTTCAATTCGCAATATGCATTGTCAAATTGTTTGACTGTGTAAACATCTGATACCAAAATAGTTATATTTGAAACGCATTTATTCGGTTATATGTTATCTAGTTGAACTAATATGAACGCACTTAAACGGTGTTTCAGTACCCTTTAGGGGAAAGGCAGAAGGAGTAAAACTGTTCTGTATGCTTCATCGGATTACCTAAGCGACACATGAATAGATATTCGGGACATTTAGATGTGATAAGAGTCGGGATAAGAGTTAGACACTGAGATAAGTGAATATCGTACACTTTGATAGTCGACTCTCTAGCTTGCATGTTTCACTGTTTGAATGAGTGAGTAAGGTACCTCGCTCTTGATGGTTCGCATTTGGGCAGCATGGACATGATAATCAATACTAGTCATCAGCACGGACGCTGTCCAAGGTGACATTTATTTGCCCATGGAATACGCGATCTATTCTTTAAGAAACATGAATTAATAACAGAACATCGTCAATACATGGGTATATGTCGCGCAAGCGAGTTACATCTTCGCGATTGTTTTTGTCTGCAGATTATGGTGAAATCCAATCGTAATTAATGGTCAGGGGCAAGGTGTTACAGAGGTGCTTTCCATGTAACTGCATAGTGTTGTTGCGGCTACAGTGTAGTAGCATGGGAGAATGACACTTGCTTGGCAGCAGTCAATATAGCGATAGTTTATGTAGTAACTAAGTTAACGCGGAAATTTGCTGGTCTATTCGATAGTCCCGATGCAACAAGACCCAAACTTTGCTTTATTAATAAGGCTCGATATTAATTCCAAAGAGTATATTCCGTGGGTGTTTAGGGAAACTGGATACCATTTGGTCGATTTTGTCCTAGGGACAAACTGCTTGATTGCTATTAGCTTGTAGTCTATTCTTTACACTTACGATAACTGACAGCAAGACTAGGTATAGGACACCTCCCATTATGTGGAATTTCACTTCGCATGCAAACTGTACAGAATCTCGCTTGGCATCAAAAAGACTTTTTTCTCCCTTTATTTCATGACTTCCAGCTGAGTTAGTTATTGTGAGGTATGAACCATCCATGTTTTAAGGTCTTTTTAAAAACTGAGAAGTTACAATTACATCAACAACATGCTTCTCACTCACTTTCAATCAGTACTTAGATCATAGTGCATAATGTTCATTTATTCCAAGCTAAAGAACCGATGACAAACAATTTCCCCCAGGAAAAACACACCTTAGTTAGCATGACGAACAGCATAATGACTTAGAAACAATGCATGCATAAAACATATTACAGCCATGAGTCACCATTTAAAACCCCACTTAAATGTTGGGGATAAGCATCAATATGTTTATACCATTTACATTCTGAACAATAGATAATATTTTTTTTCAACAGAATCAACGAAATCCAACACAATTTTAAAATTGTTGTCCAACATGGCTACCGCGCGAATCGAAAACATGAACGAGAATTAACTCAGTTATGTTGCATTATGGGAGTCAACCATGTTGTTTTTTTAACAAAGTTTCATGATGTGCCATATTTTATAACCGTGGAAGACTCTTATTGACATATTTTTATACTACCGTCGTGCGCGGCTACGTATTTTAGTGATCAAACAGAACAAGTAGACAAAACTGTAGAAATATAAACAGTCATGATTTTGTGATATAATCTTGCATTTTGTCACAAATTGTTTTGCTTGGAGGGCTTTCGTAAGTTTTTAGTGAGTTCATCGGTCGTTTGGACTTCAGAAGCTCCGTAATTTCACTGGCTGCGCTTCGCCTCTAAAGCTCGGATGTGAGATCGAAAGTAGTAAATAGAGCGGAGCTGACAGAGGTTGAGATTCTTTGCCTAGTCGCTGATAAAAGGAACGCTGTACATTTCCATATCATCATATCAGATTGTCGATAATATAGGCATGACATAAACGTTTGCGGGAAGCAAAGCCCCCCTTCCCTAGCCGCACACGACGGTAATATAAACAAGACAACCCCGTCCACTGATCGAAATATATTGCGTAACCTAAGATAGAGAGCGTGTAAATATGAAACAAGTGGCAATAACATTAAAGCATGGAACAAATATTACTACAAGTGCCCTTTGTCAAATTTCATGGTGCTTACACCTGAGTCCATCTTCGGTTAGTGTACATAATTGACGATTTAATAACAATTAAAACATCGAAGCATCCTCACCTGATCGTATGTCCGCCATCTTGGGCTGATGAAGCTCGGTAAAAAGGGATCCTTCCTAGCTCTTTCGAACTAAGTACGGGAGTATGCACTCCCTCTTAGTTCTGGCGTCCAACGATAATTCCCGACATAAGTCAACGGAATAATCAAGAGTTCCGCTGCTTTACCTAGTTTTAGCTAATAAAATCAGCTCACCAAACATTTATAGGAACAGAAGCTGAATTTCAGCAACAACAGTATCTTGTGAATAAGTATTTTGGCCTAAAACACACCAAACGGTAATATCTGAGCCCGACTTGGCAACATGGCGGCGAGGCGGCGGAAACTGATCAGCGGGAGGATACACCAATTGGAACATAGGCGAGACTACTCACAAGACGCGGGTTCACCAGTGTTCACAGGGACTATTTGTGGCACGAAGCTAAAAGCTAAAATGACCTTGTCTAACATGTAGAAAAGGCCACTAACATTCACTGTCGCACAAATATCACACCTAATCACGAAGAAAGCAACGAAAACCTGGGAAAAAGGCGATAGGAATTATTAGCTATAGTTTTTGCCTATGTTCTCACCGCCTTATATACATCGGAAGTTTCTGGGGCTGTCTGGGATATCGTCATCCGCGCTTGTATTTCGGAAGAAAATATCACCATTCTCAAACTTGGAAAGTTATCGGGAAAATATAGTTTTCCGCAGACGATAGGAATATGAAAGGGTATATCGCCCCACTTGGGATGCTAAGAATTAGATAATAACTAATAGTTTCACTGATCGCCCGAAACTCGTTAGAACATGCATGTTTCGTGAAAAAAACGGTGAGTTCTGGGTTGATCGAATGCATCGACCAAAAAATTTAGCTTAAACTGTTGGACCGACAAGGTGATTAATAGAAGCTGACGTTGGTCTTTTGGGCTAATCCTTCCTTAGTTCACGCCCCATGCCAAACCGTTCTCCTTACACTCTCCTACGTGCGGTAGTTTATGAAAGGCTGTCGGGCATAGGCACAGCGAGGCCTTCTTACACTACCCAATAGGTGCTAATGCAAGGCGAAGTGACCACTATCCAATGGTTGAGAGTGTAAGCTCGAGAATGGGTTGATATATAGCATGGGGATAAGAATGATTACTAACAACCACTACACGACTAGTATGAGCATATTATTAGCTTGTATTAACAGCGTTGACACTTAAGACAATAAATAGGTACATTACATAATCAACGCTTGCTTACCTAATAATCCCTATACCCAGGCTTCTGCTAGTAGAAATGTTGGGTATCAGGGTAGGAAGCACTAAGCCGGTGCAACACCTCTTAAAACCACCACTGTATTGACTGGGTTATACGTTGCGATTACAAGCATGGTATGGAAATGGCATATTGCTTAATTGTTAATCCAATAAATTATGTTATTTGTACACGTCAGTTTATAGGTTATTTATTTAAGAATCATTAATACAATTGAAATTGAGTTTATATAATCTTTAATTCTGCATTAGGAGCTAGAGGCTCACATTTGGCGTCGATTAGTAGCAAGCGAAAATTAATACCATATATTGCATATCAGGTGCATTTGCGATAAAACATAGGCTTATCACTTTTAACACACTTCGTCTAATGCAGTTCGAATTCCCTATACCTAAAACTATAAGCAGTCACATCCAATCAACTTAAACCAGTTGCCAACAAGAAAAATGGTTGATGTTTAACATCACAAAGAGGATTCACGGAATCAAGTTCAATTTTATTCATTTTTGTGTATGCATGCATGCATGCATGCATGAATGTATGTATGTATGTATGTATGTATGTATGTATGTATGTATGTATGTATGTATGTATGTATGTATGTATGTATGTATGTATGTATGTATGTATGTATGTATGTATGTATGTATGTATGTATGTATGTATGTATGTATGTATGTATGTATGTATGTATGTATGTATGTATGTATGTATGTATGTTTGTATGTATGTATGTATGTATGTATGTATGTATGTATGTATGTATGTATGTATGTATGTATGTATGTATGTATGTGTATGTATGTATGTATGTATGTATGTATGTATGTATGTATGTATGTACGTGTGTACGCATGTATGTATGTATGTATGTATGTATGTGTATGTATGTATGTATGTATGTATGTATGTTTTATGTATGTATGTATGTACGTATGTATGTATGTATGCATATATGTATGTATGTATGTATGTATGTATGTATGTATGTATGTATGTCTGTATGTATGTATGTATGTATGTATGTATGTATGTATGTATGTATGTATGTATGTATGTATGTATGTATGTATGTATGTATGTATGTATGTTTGTATGTATGTATGTATGTATGTATGTATGTATGTATGTCTGTATGTATGTGTGTGTATATGTAAATATGGTTGTATGCATGTATTCATGCATGTACGTATGTTTGTTTTATTGTACTTATATATTTAGTTTGCATGCATTTATTTAATCATGTATGTCCGTATGAATGCTTCATTTTTATTATGTATGCATTATCAGTGAGACGTGAAGTTACTGACTATATAGATTGTGCTTCTGAAAGAAACAGAACACCTAGATGATTTCTTATTGATGACACTTCTGTTACTGCCCCACGCAGAATTTACACGGTTGATCAATGTGACAGGTATATTTTTATGTTTTACCTACGGAGAAATCATGGGGTGAAGTGGGGGTGGAAATATAAGTTCAACTGTAGTTGATCGTTTTAAGTGAAATCATGGCTTTCAAATATACAGCCTGACCAGTTACGCTGCCAAGTTCTGTTTCTCGGAAGTCTATTCTCCAAACCTCCAGTTGTGGCCCTACACTTCTGACCACGACGGCATTGTTAAGTATACAAACAGGTGCTGGATGTTATTAAGCATGCCTTCTCCACATTTCATCATGGAAGATTGCCTTTTTTCATTAAAATGATTGTTTTGTGACGTCATAATCGTCAATATGAACTATCCTTTGTCTGCATTAGATTTCGTCACCACTGACAGAGACATGATTCACGAGAATACGAGCCTAATGCATATGAATACGGCATTGAAGAAGATTCAGGAAAACAAAAAGGCATTAAAAGGCGAAAATGAGCGATCTCGAGCCATTGTTTGTTAGCTCGATTGTTCACGGAGAAGCAAATCGCCACACGCAAAAATAACATCTGGAATATAATGCATCAGCTATGCATGTGGCTGACCTGCCAAATTTCGGAGACCCTTGCCACATGCTTTGTTATATGGCACAAACGTGCACTTTGGTTGTAATCGGAACTAATGGCAATGCCGCGTTTCACGGAATAGCATACGCCAAACCTCCTGTGGAGGAATAGTGATTCAATCCACCTCAGGATTGTAGACGCTGCCGCTCCCAATAAAGGCCATACCAGCGCATGATCACTAGAATGCATGGAACAAAAGTCTCTTCGGTCCAAGTATATGCACACAAGTAGCTATCCGAACAAGCGAACCCATGGAGCAATCTCCTTACCAATAACCGAAGATCAGCGTCCACCATGATTGCTGTGGACAAAAGTTGGTAGCAAATACAACTGATCTGTATCACTTCTGGCAATCTTGGCCTGTCACGATCAACATAACCGTCATAACCAGAAACTGTCAGCCTCCTCTTGTTCATCGCTAAAATAGCAACTTCATTGAGAACAACATGACAAGCCATCGATCCTCAACAACCACTAACCAATAATTGTCTATAAATAATTCAAAGGCTTGTTTTTCAGTCTCCCTGGTTCGTCATCAATTTCGGAGCAGCAACTGTCAGACGAGTTCCAGTGGTGTCACCCCTCGTGCCCGCATCCAGTCCATCCAAATGACATTCACGATTGTTCTATGTGAGCACTTTGGTCATCCATATATCTTGTTGCCGGTTTTTTCTTCGCTATAAAGTAATCTGCGATCATAGTTATTTTATGTCTTGAGCTACTATAATGAATATTGTTTCTGTTTAAGTGTGCAAACCATGAATATATAATCGTTTTGGTTCAAATTTTGTGCGGGTGCCCCTTCTTCATTTATGAGCTTCAGAATGTTTACGCTCATGTTAAGAAGAAACAGGGAATGTCACCATATGTTATTCAGGGTCTGGATCCTCTCAACAGCGCTTTAAATCCGAACATTTACTTCAACTTAAGCACGTTACTATGTTTCATAAACTGGTAAGTCATTTTTATTACATGTTGCAATCTTAAAATATGTGGAAACATTACCAGGAATTGAAAGCAAGTTATCATGTTGTATTTTGCACAAGCGTGTGGTGGTATATGTTGATAACAGCCCCTCGATTATGACACACGTCACTTGTCATCGCAATAGTCGTAGCTTTGCATGGCAAACATCACCAGCGCTTTACGTCCAACTCCGATATCTCACCAACCTGGCATGCAATTGGAAGATAACGGTCAATCAGGGATGCGATTGGAATCCAGAGCACCCTACATAAGAATGACTCTCAGCCCGTTAGACAATGCCATCATACTGCGTAATGTCAAGCGTTTCAGCCGAAACTGACAAATACCTTAGGTTTGAATCGCAAAAGCCACTTTGTAGCCCAGACAAAAGTGTCTTGTAAGCAATGAAACACGTACAGGGTTTTACTTCGATGATTGTTGATTGAATGGATACTTATATAGCGATATAATTAGAGATGACACATACAATGTATTTATGTCGGGTAATTGTGTTGCATGGTATGGCGTTATATTTATAATTCATGTGTACAATGATATAACTCATAGCTATTTTTACAACATTTACAACATCATCGTTTTGGGAACAACTTTTAAATTAATGGCAGTGCAGATGCTGTCTAGATATTCATATCTGTTTTGTTTTTTGGCAATATACCTGTTGTGTATTAAGAATAAAAAATATGATGTTAAGATATTGACGACAAATCATAGTGCTGGAGTTTAGTCAGTTCCTATCATAAATGTCATTGAATATAGCCAAGTTCATTTTAAGATGGCGCAATATCTCGTTTATCTCTCAGGATAATAAATTAAACGGCAACCTTTTAGAGGCTTCTCTTGATCTACTAATAACTGCATGTTTCTACCCGTTAGTCGCAATTTTATGGTGTCTCTTCTCCTGCTGTGCAGTGGCAGTACAAATCAAATATAAACATTTATTTTCTTCGTTGGGCAATGTGTGGTATCGTTCGGTAACGTTTAGCTAGAACGAGCTGATGGTTTAATAACAGCCTTCACATTCATTTCCATAGCTTCCGTCGCACGCGTACGCTTTTTGTGAGACATATAATTAAACTTTAACCATATAGTAATAGAGACACTAAACCCACCCCCCTCCCCACCCCACCTTCCACACACACACACACACTGATGAGAATCCAGAGCACTCCTATCGGTTAAATGAGATCATCCCCAAGAACCATGCCCTCAAAAAAGAGATTGAGAAATATAGTGCTATGTAAAATATATATAGGGGGGCAGAGTCAGTTATCTCCGCGGGTGCAGTAGACACTGCATTATTTGCTGTTGGTATGTGTCTTGGCGCTGGTGGCGTAGGTGTAAAGTCTACAGTTGTTGCCGTTCATATTGCCACTTTTTGGGTGTAACTTGGACTGCTTGTTAGCTACATGGACTGTAGCTGACTACTACCAACACAATTGCCCTCCTTCTGATCAGAATCTTTGAAACACTGAACAGAACTGTTATCAATTGGTGTCAGGTAGCATGTCTATATACATTGAATAATGACATCGATAAGAAACGTCATTGGAACTTTTTCTGTGTTTGTGGTATATTTGCACCTTAGAAAACACGCCTCAATTTATTCCTGGCAATGTTCTGCATGCCAATTTTTAAAGATATATTCACAAATTATCTAGCTAATCCTATTGAACTATCCTGTAAACTATAGCTTGTCATGACTGGACGTAGCAATATCAGTAAGCCATGCATGTCATTGAGAAATCAATACATCAACTGCATAATTAACCTGAAGTCAGATTATATATTCGCGCAATTATCTGCTGAATAATTCATATAATCTTCAATTTACAATCATTAACGTGTTTGAGGTTGCTCAAAATGCACATCGTCAATATTGCTCACACAATCTGTGTTCTTGTAGCTACGGGGCCCTTGCTTGTTATACACCACAGCTGTTTACATAAAGACCCCTGATATAGCAGAAGCATCTGCATCGTGCAGAAACAGCATGTTTCTTACAGTGGAGAACACAGTAAAGACTAGTATCTTCTATATTCTTACAAGTTTCAACAAGATGAATGTTTACATAACATCCATCCTTATCAGTCACCCACAACGCTAATTTTTTGGGGAAACTGGATTCAACAACTCAGAACTCAGGCTCCATATAGCCCCAAATATTCTTTACAAAAATCCACAAAACCAGTCGTCTTAAATCATCAAATCTCTTTCTGCATGAACTACACCCCAAAGAAATATCACCACAATTAATCACGTGACAGTGATAGTTCATGTTGAATCTCGATCCATATAGATGCTTAAGTCAAGTGATGAATGCTCGAAACATAATTGTTGTCATTTTGTTGTGTAGGATGCAAAACAATATGCATACCGCCGCCTGACCGGGGATCTTATCCTTTTTTTAACTTAAATGAACAGGAAGACGCATAGTTTACCTTGATATTTACACAAATAATGATGAGATACCCGATAATGACAATGAATTATTACTTCCACAAAAACCCACTCATACAAGGGTCGATTGGGCAATAACTACGACATATTGACTCCATTACCGTCACTAGACAATGGAGCAAGAAAACCAATAAATATGGTCAGCCGGGTAAATCACACATACAAGGATAAACCTATGATATCTGTTGAGACATACCATGTCGAAACTGCGATCCTGATAGCGTCAAAAAGCCGGATAGAGATTCTACTAACTGCTCCTTGCGATGCGCTTCTGCAAAACCTGCTGACGACAGTACGGCCCACATCCAGCCGACAACTACACTGGTCCAGGTCTTTCATGTGGCGCTCGCCTGCAAAACACTGGCATAGAGCTTGAACTTCAGACCTATTAATTAAGAACGGGCTACGTGGAGGGATCAGTATGGTTCCGAAGCGCCACGCAAAGTTTAAAAAACCCATATGTGCAGGTACTTGATAAGGATATGCTAATAAGCTAGTCGTTATCGTTTGTCAAATGTGGTAGCCTTACACACCGTTGGTACTAAATTTATAGCTCACTATAGTTCAGTCACACTGTGCAATATTTGATGATACCAAGTATTATGTGTGATTAAGCCTTTGGCCACGAGTTTGAAAAACATATATTCCACAAGATTCCGGCAGCTGCATTGTTATTAGCGAAGATGCGCAAAACTTCTTACCCAACAGACCATCGTCTGGTTTTATTACCTTGTGGTTCTAATAGAACAGCCACCTATTTTGTTTCAGGCGACCAGTGTCGAAAGTGATCATTAAGTTTTGCTTAAGATAAAGTGTCATATTCTTATTGTCTGCCGAAAAATATATTTCCGAGCGTCCCGGCAGCTTCCGATGAAAACATGGCGGGAAAAGACATAGGCAAAAGCTATAGCGGATCGTGCCTTTTCACCCTTGTCTCAAAATGTTCGTTGTTTTCTTCGCGATTCAATTTTGCCACGGTGAATTTTTGTCATTTTGAACTAATTTTTAACGAGTTTATTCCAACTCTAAGCATTGAAGGGTTTGTGCCACAAATAGTCCCCATGAATCCGATTCTTGCTAGCTGCCTCGCATTTTTTACAATTGGTAAAAGCTTCCACCGGTCAGAATTACACGTCTTGAGTTGTTAAAATTCGCATGAAGTTCAGATGAATGTTCAATGTGATGATTAGAAGTAGACCAGAGAGATATGGATGATTCAAGATTTCATTTGATGACCTTAACGATGATTAATTTTTGCCTTTTCTGTAAATGTTTGACAGGCATGCTAATTGCTCCCTCACTTCGTTGAAACGAGAGGGGGATTGGGATGGTGTTTAGGGTGGGTTTGACATTAATAGCTGAGTAGCGGACCTTCAGTGATGGTGGTTATTTACTGGGCATACATATTTGACTGCTGATGACATGGCAATGCGGTCCCACGCCTGCTTCTGGTGATCAAATACACATGGTACACTTAGAAGATTGCGCCACATCGAGTCCGAAGGTATTTGTGATAACCATGGAGAAAATCATTACTCGTTGATATGCATGCCCATCTGACCTTACATCAATTGAAAATAGAGCTGAAAAGCGAAATGCAAAGTTAAGCGGACGAAAAGGCGAACATATTAAAGGGTGCATTTTACATCGTTTTTTCGGCCAGGATTCACATATTTTGTGTTTAGGTCAGAATGTAAAATTAAGTCAGGGTGGGACGAACGCTAATTATGCGTCCTGTAAATATGTCTACCAATGACGTATCATGCATTACATCGTATCAACATCCGGGACCAAATGAACACTGTCGGATAGCCATTGCATTATATTGAAACACGTGGCGACATTGAGTCTTATAAAGCTCTTTATATATGATCGTAGCGACCATCTTGAGTTTATGCTGCAATTAAGTTGATCCTCGTGTAAAATACACTATGTGATCAGAGCAATGGCAGGGCGTTATAACACCCTGGCACGGCCATGATTATGACGCTCAGACACTCATGCCTATTGTTTATATATACATGATAATGTAAGTAAATCTCCCAATTATAGCTATCTCACCCAATGACGCCGTATCTGCTTGACAGGCTATAATTAACGACCAACTATGCCTATTGTAGTCGTGTTAATTGCATGGCGCCATCAGTGACGATCGCATTTACCGTCTCTCTTCTATGAAATACATCGAGAATCCTCCCGTTGAGGTAGTCCTGGTGCCGATTACAGCTACCTCAACCCAGTTGTATAAAAGCAATAATCTCACAATGGGCGCCATTTGTATAACACCACTCTGGGTGTGACTACAACACGTCCACCAGATAATTTGGCTCATCAATAGACACATGGTAGTTGCATAAGCGTGAGAGCTGTGCTAAGCACAATATCGCACAAATACACCCAGTAAAGATGAAAATCGTGGTCCCGTAAATTACTGTTGTTTATGCACAAAGCTTTGCTTGACAATGTCAGAGTTAGTTATAAGATGAATACAGAGAGTGAGCACACAACTGGTCAAGAACAACGTGTTCTATCGGACCACACCTTCGAATCTTTATTAGTGAAATAATACAAGATCTATATCGAAAATAAAGCATAGTCATATAAATCCCGAGCAATTATCTGCCGTTTTATATTGTTGATTGCTCATTAAATTTTATGGCAGGGTCGCTACACACGAAATCCGAGAGTCACCTACGCGGTAAGTACCTTTGCTTGGAAACAGCATGAATGAAATCCGGCAATCTTGGGGGGAAGGCCTATGTTTGTTACATATGTAACATGTGGCATTTGTGCGTCGTGCGTCTTCATGGGGATTGCTCTGTGTGGATCTTATTGATGATCTCTATAATTATTCATTGGGTTCCTTTGTAAAAACGACTTGATGCACAAATGCCTGATAGTTTATGCATGGAGTATACAACAGTGTGGTTGATAACGCTATGAGCGCATAATGAAGCACGCCCATGGATTTGGTTTGATCATGAGAGGAACTGTGCACGGCTGTGTGCAAATCAATCATCATTGGGTGGCTAATGCAGGACGCATCTTATAGGAGTTATCAAAGGCATCATTAATGGCTCAATGCCTAGCGGACATCTGCAAATCGTTTGCTGAGCACGATAATACAGGGATACTAGAATTGTCTTCGAGGGATTGTTTGTCGCATTTATGTCAATCCAAACGAAGCCATTCACTCGTCTTCTCCCACATGCTTAACGGTCGATGTTCATACTATTATGTAGAACTCGTTCCGTTTAAGCTTGCAAAGAATGGCTGTTGCCAGCTGAATAATGTATGTTTGAATGCTAAGGAAATATTTGTGCAGGGAAGAACAGTATTATTGGTCTACATGTGTGGTTATATTACAAACGAACAGATCTCAAAAACAGCTTCAAAAGGCGAGAAACAAAATATCACTCAATACGATGACATACAAACATACAGAGCGATAATTAAGCAAATATATGTAATGTTGATGTTCAGTGGTGTAATGATTGAGCAGGCGCCTGTCAAACACAAGCACCATTACTCGTAAAGTCATATAAGGCAAAGAAGCATTATAATAAGGCTTGCGCTTTCTTGTGTTTGCCTTAGGGCCGGGATTTGACCACATTAACAAGATTCCTTAAACCAGTTATGAAATAAAAACATCGCCTTAGTGACGTGTTGTTAACGCGCTCGACTTGCCTTGATGGAGTAGAGACACTGCTGTAGTGGTTGCATCGCTGGGAAGGTACCACGCTTAGGTTGAACTGATTCATAGTTACCATCTAATAATACATAGTTTAATAAAGAAAAGTCAATGCCGCATTTAAATAGCCATCGAATTGCCCAATCAGCTAGGAATAACGTCCATGTTGGATTAAATTGCGATGGACCAACTCTAGAATTGATACGTAGCCGGTAAATGATAATTTTGCATCATTCCGCTTATATGAGTCAACAAACCGTATTCCAGCCATATATGGAGCAGTCTTGATTAACGCACTGATAATTGCCTCCAGATCTCAATCCTAACTAAGCATTTTGTGAGCCCACGGATCTTTTTTTTATTTATATTTGAACACGACATTTCGTTGTCGTGAATATGTTGCTCCATTTATTCGTTACTTGCTTCAACGCTTCCATAGTTCTATGCCATATCTCTGCGCATGAAGAAAACTACTTGACAAGATGCAGTAGGTTATATGAAATGAAGCGGGCGATGAAATATTTATATTCGTGTGATGAGCAAGGTAGTTAAAACATTCAAACGGTTTAGGGTAATTATCTATAAAATTGCGTGCAGGTCTAAGAGCAGACAGGCATGTCAATGTCTTCCTGTAACTCTAAAATTACTCTTATCAGAGAAATGCTGTATTACCGAATGTACACAAATTAAGGGGCAGTCAACCGGGTAAAATCGTGATTTCCTTACCATTTTCTTGATATAATAGAATCTGACCATAATTATAATAAATTACGGCGCAATTTTACAAGCTATGTCAGTAATTGGTTTGCCTCTTTGTGTCGGGACAACTGACATATCCGTCTACGAAACAACAATAAGCTACACGCAACAGCAGTAGACCATTTGAATGCATGCCACAAGATATATCATTCAATGTAAGCTAAATGATAAACCATATCTTCTTCGATGACGCAAATCCACCTATCGCTTGCTATGTGGTCAATTTCGCTACTGATGTCATTTACAAAATATGCTACAGCTTCCTGCATTCTTTGATCACATTTACAGCCTAGGTTTTGTATAGCATCTGCCAAATGTAAGCAGTTATGATTAACTGGCTTTACAGAAAGCCTTGCAGCAGTGCATTATTCTCCAATACTAATTGGTATGTAAATCAGAATTCCAAATATCAAATTTCCGATTTTTTCTCCAGCCTTTGTTTTTGCTATGCTTTGCTTTCTGACGCTGCACTACTTGGATGTATATGCCAATCATTCATATATGTCATTGATAAGCTCATGGGCTGTGCTGTTCAGTTTTATCGCCGTGTTTAGGTAATTACAATAGTTTTGCCGTATAAATGAAACTTTCAAAACTGATTGCAGAAATCGTTCATTCAAATAAGCAATTACTTTTTTCTCGACAATGCAGGTTGTGTTGGTATTGCCAATTAGAAAATCGAAGGATTCTCCATCTGCAACCGTGTATACCTGTAAAATAGCAGAGAATGTTGTTCAGGGTGATTTCTAACTTAATTGATGCTGCTGAAATCCGAATACCCCGTGGGCCATGGCTAACGTTTGTTCCCAACGAATGAACGCTCATTTTCTGCACCTCAGCAACAATACGACACCCACAACTTAATGCCACAATATTACCAATGCAAGCGATATTTTAAGCTGTAGAAAGCGGTTTGCACCTTCCGGTAGCAAGCCAATAAAACAAATGGGTGATTATACCAAAGAGAATGCACGCATATCTTGTTTAGATAAGTTTGTCTTCCCTCTCTTATAGTTATAATACGAATGCGTTTGCAGGCGCTTTAGTATCTTATAATGTGTCATTTAATATAGCATTTATTCGCTCTTTTTTTTAATTGATTGCCATAGTTGTTCAGATTGCGAATTTGCAGCGATATTCAGTTAGTTACGAATGAAGATGCAGCATAGCACATGAACGCCCTATGCAAACGCTTATCGTACTTTTATTTCTTTAGGCACCTGCGGGTCTGCTTAGGCCTATTAACCGTTTTGCTTGAAAACAGAATGCTTAGAAATAGAAGTAAATTAAATGTCTGCTGCTTTCACATAAAATAGTTACTCAAAGTATGTCTCTATGGCGGTAATAAGAAATGTTGGGTGGTGCTACAATATATAACCTTAACTATGAGGATTGGTTGTGACGTATGTGATCTGAGCGTAAATCAATATATATATATACGGATCACATCGATTGGCCGTGATCGGTTAATTATGCTTGTTTACATACATTATGACTATTTTATATTATATTCCCAATCGATAGCATATATTGCCTAATGTTACTGTTTAAACAGTCATAACGATCGATAATCCCCCATCACAAAAGGAGCCTACATACATCTTTCCTCGTAGGAATCGTGAAAACAACATTTGCATACAGCAATGCACCAATAAAGATAAAAACCACTGTTTTTAGCGTTTTACTTTGAACTCAACACGGCTTGCATTTGCGGCTACACTAACTAAGTTTTTTTGAGGGAAGTGCTCTGGATTCCGATGGCTTCTAATGTGTCCAATTTGCATGCAGTAGCAAAGAGCTGATGGAAACGGTAGTAATATTGCTGGTGATGCTCGGTACGTGTATATTAAACTTATGACTACTGGGTCGTAGTTGTCGTGTGCTACGTGACTTAGTCAAGGGGTCCGATGATGTGTAATAATACAGCTACTTTGTACATAAAGCAACCACATACATATAATACATCGCGAGATCCTACAAAATAATGTAAATAAACGTAATTTGGTTGCTGACGCATTGCACCTTTTTTTTTTATCTCCAGCATTAATATTTACCGAGAAATGCAAAAGCACTATTATGCAACTATCGTTACTTTGTCAGCGACCCTTCGGATTATTAATGAACAACAGTAATGCAATATTCAATGCATATATAGAGAACATTTCAATTGATAATAGGGCTGGGCCAGGATAAGTGGATTTTAAAATTAACTTAAATACAACCTACACAATGGCAAACATAATGCACCAGTACCTAAACTGGATCGGGTAGTTTGGCTGGCAAAACAAAGTAGGAGAAGTCATGCCATAGGCCTCGATGGTTATTTGGACATACGAATAAGAGACATTAACTGGTAGGTTACAAAAGTTGTCATTCGATGATGGTGCTGGCGGTTAAGAACATAGACATCCTTAGCTAGTGTCCGGTATATATCTGCACTTTCGGATGTCAGAGGGTATTGACGCGGAAACCTGCCATCTCAAGGTTCAGCCTGACTGAGCTTATCATTGTTCATAAACTGATTACTGTGTTGCAAAAAAACATCGCGCGCACATGTCTATCGCAAGGTAAGAGTAGATACGGGCCCTCTGAAATAACAATTCTAGAGAATGCACAATATTTTAATTATCCATGTTATTTCATAAACAGATAAAGGAATAGTTCGAAGTGAAAATGATACAATGCTGAATTCCCAGTGGATCCATTATACTCATGTTCATTTGGTGTCCTCAGCTTCGCTAATGTAATTGTAAGCACAGCACATTATTAAAATTCATGAATTACGTAGGAGTTGGCATCATCATGTTTGCACAGTACCTGTTGTAGGCCCGGGTGTGATGAGGACAAACTACAGCCGTAGTATGAGGTCTGAAGACACATTACTTTCCAAGGTACGCAGTACGGACATTGCAATGTTGTTTGATTGTGATTTGAGTAAACGTCTTGCCTTCCTTACCAACACACACGGCATATGTTTCAACACTTATCAACCAGCAAAAACACATCAGTGCATTTTGTGTAATCATCGGACCGTGTATGAACGATGCATATGTGGTGTAATTAAATCCTTCGGTTGAGGCTAAAGGCTGGTCTAATAGGCCAATATTGTGTCTTCAAATATGCTATCCAATTCATTGTTATTGGCTTTATTAGTATTTATGGGTGATATATCTCGCTGAGTTATATGCAGTTTGGTATGCCGTATTGTTAATGTTCTAAAAATGTCTAAAACGTTTTCGTTAGCTTGACTGTTAAGAAGGATATCAAAGGGTTTATAGAATTCATCTAAGGGTAAACGGGATTTAGATATGTTGGCTCAGTTATAATACGAATCAGTTGAGAATGGGGGTTGGTGTAGAGAAGCGTTTGGACAACGAGTGAGGACGGGGAGCGGGGGTATGATAATAGGTAATATTAGTGCGCTTGCTACGATTGCGGGAGTCAGTGTGGCCCAGCAGAGTAGAGAGGATCACTTGGAAGATTCAGTTAAGATCAGGAAGGGGAATGTTGAGAATCAAGGTGGGGCCGTGATTATGTTACCTGGTCTCAATCTGGTATTATATATATTGAATCAATGTAAACCGATCTACAGTCAAAGTATCGATAGCATCTATCATCGTACCGTTCATTGCTAACTTAGGCTTATATTGAGTAATTAATTATTATGTAGATTCATATCTCAAACATACTATAATATAGCACAAACCTAATTAAATAGCCGTGTCTGATGCTTAATGAGGCTCTCGTAAAAGTGTTTTTTTATGCTGTTAATTCATAAGGTTATCCTGACACGTGTAGCTTGATTCAAGAAAAATGCATCAGACCAATAATGAATTTCAAAGCAACGTCCAATGGCTAACCGAGAGCAGATACCTTTGCATTGTTTATATTCATTGAAGGTCTATAACTATCATCGTGAGCTAATTAGCGTCAAATTCAACAAGCAGCAACACCATGCAATGCCGTAACTAACGAGCTGGAGAGTTTTGTAAGATTCTTTTTTGCTTCTTTAAAACTATAGTCACTTTCATGGGCAACGATAGCCATGGTGTACATACATATATAGATATGTATATGCAACCGTAAATGTTAATGCTTTCAACATAAATTCGAATTTGTTAAACCTGCTCACCATGACTTTTGTGGGCCAGATCAAATTCCTGCTATTACATCCGTCGGGATCACAATGGTCGATTTCTCATAATTTCAGCTTTGCATGTCTGATGTCTGGATGATAGAGGGTCTAGATAAAAGCGCGGCCAGTTCATCTCACCTAGCGCGGTATGATGATTGATGACTTTCATTGTTCTATGGTATGCTGTAACACAACGAAAAATCCGATGTGATATAACGAACCATGAAAATAGCTGTCAAGAGGAATGAATCTATATCCGGCTTCTTACGCTTACCATTTCCGCGGCCCGATACCTCTTTGGTCAGTCGTCGCTTTTGGATTTGAGATTAACAATATGTGTGTGCATCATGAAGGGTAAATACAGATCGTTCATTTATTATGGTTAACATAAAATAACAAATAACATGTATATTGTTTGTATAGCGCCTGTTTCCAGGAAATAATCCTGCTCAAAGGCAATTAAGCAGGCAGTTAATTGTCATAGCACTGATTATAAAGAAATGTCTTGAGTTTTGATTTGAATACATCAAGCGAATATTCGACCGACAAATGTCGATGCGAAATCCGTTCCACAAACTTTGTGCGGCATTACTGAACGCTCTGGCACCGTATGACGACCTACCTGGGGATTTGGGGACTTACAGAGGATGGTTGTCCATCGATCGAAGTTGCCTTGCAGGTTGGTATTGAGCAGTAAGTTCCTGTAGGTATCTTGACGCGGTTCTAAAAACAGCTTTAAAGGTGAGCAGAAGTATTTCCACAGGAAGCCAATGAAGTGTACGCATGATGTGTTGAATGTTATCCCCGTGATTTCCTTCTGCAACAAGGTGGGCGGCCGTATTTTGGGCCTGTTTCAGTCTCGCGATAAGGTACGAATGGGATCCATATAGCAGCGAATTGCAGTAATCAAGCCGAGATAATATGAATGCGTGTACAAGAATTTCGGTTGTGGAATGGTTCAGTTACTTCCTTATGCTGCCTAATCTTCTGATCTGATGATAAATATATTGAGTTGACTTCATAATATGTGGTTTTCTAGTAAACTGTGAATCCATCAGAACACCGAGATTTCTGGCTGTATCTGATGTAGGTACACTCATATCGCCAATAGTAACTGGGCCAAACGACGGCTGGCATTTGTACTGAGATGCGAAAAATACCATTTCAGTTTTGTCCTCATTTAGTTTTAGAAAACTGTTTGCCAACCATGATTTTATCTGCTGGATGCATTCTTCCATGTTTGTTTGTGCATCATTTGCATATTTTTGCGTCGGAGCAAATGTAAAATAAATTATGTCATCGGCATATTGGTGGTATTGCAGACCTTGTTCCTTTAAAAGATTCCGGTAAATAATAATGGCCCCAGGAATGATTACTGCTGTACACCACATGTTAGTTGGTGTGTTTCAGAATTCCAGGCTTCAACGCAGACTCTTTGTAAGCGGTTGGATAGGTGTGAGTGGAGCCGTTTGAGGCATTTTCCATTTAGGCCGAAACTGACGGACAGGCGACGTAACAGGATACTATGATCGACAGTGTCAAACTCGGCGCTGAGGTCAAGAAGCACGAGAGAAACAGCTTGGTGCTGGTCAACAGCACAAGGAATGTCATTGTATACTCGAAGAAGTGCGGTCTCACTACTATGGGCAGGTTGGTAGACTGACTGATGCTTGTCGTCAAGTCAATTGGCTAATTTATAGTCCTGAAATCGATTGGCTACAACATTCTCTGTCAATTTGTATATGATGCTCAGATTCGAAATTTTTCTATAGTTTTTCATTAATTCAGGATCCAGGTTGCTTTTTTGAAGCTGTGGTTTCAGGATTAATGTTTTCTTTCTTTCTTGCACAGAACCAGAAGGTAGAGATTGATTGATCATTTGTGTAATAACTGGAAGAAGGTTATCCATGCATTCTTTTAGCATCCATGTTGGTAGTGGGTCTAAATCACACGACGTTGGAGCTGCCTTAGTGATATATTTACGTATTTCACTTTCCGTTGCTTGCATTTCTCATGGACCGCGTCGAGCGAGTGGGCTGCATTGCATCTTAGCTAATTCCAATCGGATGTTATGCATTTTCATTGTACAAAATACTGCCAAGTTTCGATCGGTGGCTTGGTCTCTCCTCTTGCATGTGTCAGTTTTTGTACAATTTTAAAGGGTGTAGGTGGATTATTGGCGCTCTCCAATATCTCTGCTCTAAGACACTTAGCCTTTGCTGCAGCACAGAGCGAATCAACCCGCCGACATTGTGTTACAAATCTCTGTCTGTCAACTTCAAGCTTAGATCTGCTCTTACGCCGTTCAGATCTCTTGTAGGCTTGCTTCTCTTCTCTGATTTCACAATAAAACCAATCTATTTTTGGGCGGATAGCGATTACCCTGAGCTCTAGTGGAGCGTGCTTATCCAAAACGCATCAGAACATAGCGTCATACTTGTTAGAAAGATCATCAAGCCTAGCCGCGCATGGTGACTGTGTTACAATGAAGATCGGGTTTGAATTAAGTCAATGTTTTCGAGCTTCCTGTATTTTATTTTCTTGCAGATGGCACTCGGTTTTTTCACACTAAGTTTCATGTGTATTGCTGCATGGTCAGAAATAACACCTTGAGGAAAGATCAAAATGTCACTGACAGTGTCGTATCCAGTTCTTGTGATAACGAGGTCTAAAGTACGTCCATGACTGTTTGTTTGTCCGTGAACATGTTGCACCAGATCAAGCAACAGCAAAAGCCCTTTTAACTGGGTTACTTCGGTGTTATCAGCAACATCGACATGATAATTGAAATTTCCAATAATAAGCAGATTTCTTTGTGCCGACATTTGTTTTTCCAGGAAAGCTACAAACTCACCCCCAAACAGAGAGTGAGAGAACTTGTTCTTTGTGTTTGGTGGAGCTCGGTTAACAACAACCAATCTGACGTGTTTTGTATTTGAGTGAATGACACAGTGTATGAACTGAAATGATTTGTGCGTCCCTGATGTTCTTATTCTGTCTGGTCGAATGTTTGTCCTGTGGAGTATACCAACTACCCCCATTTGCTTGCTTTTCGTGAATTGTGCAGCAAAGCGAAGCCATTCGAACAAAGAACATTCGCTTTGATACTGCCAGTTTCTCCGGGTCGTAACGACGTCTCGGTGAAGACTAAAATGTCTAAATCGTGATCCACAATATAATCCGTAAGAATGTCGGCTTTATTTCTAAATGATCTTGCGTTCAGCAGGCATAACTTTGTAAAATTGTTCCGTCGGCAACTTTTTTTCCGCTCCTCGTGCGTGGTCGAATAGCAATTGTGAGATTCCACAGGGTTTCGTACACATCCTATAGGAGTTGGGAAGTGACAATTTCTTTCTGGCGGACAAGCAAAAGGTCCTGTCTGTTAAAGCAAACTATGGCGAGAGTGGGGTTCCTAATCCAACGCTGATGCAGTCGAGGTGTCGGTTGGCAGTCATGGTCAACGTAAACAGCAGTAGGGCTTTAAGTTGATTGCAATTAGTCTTCATGGGTTGTTGAGAAAGATCTGCTTTCAGTTCAGAAACTGTACAAAACTTCACAGACATTCCTGTTATTTTGCAGCTTCACGTCTAAACCGCGCACCTGCCTCGATTCATGGATCACTTATACATGCAATAATCCAAAAATGTAGTTGTGCCACAACTTCAATAACAGTTAAAAGGTGTAGGCATGTGCGAAATAATAAGTGCCCCAGGTTGTTTTTACTTTGGTATATTACGAATTAAATCTACCGCTGTGATACTTGTTTTTATTCGGCCATCCTCCCGACTATGAAGCGTTTATTTGCGTTGTGTGACAGCCGCTTCATTCTGATTGACCAAATTTGATTAGATGAATTGATCACGTTCCCTTGCAGATTAGAGTGTGGGTTATATGTAATATTGTAATCGTCACATGCCGAATGTATTCACAATAAACATTTGTAGACAGATCCAATATCATTATACGTGTTGGAGTTTTCGCAATAACAGGCGCATCCTTTATATCTAATAAGCATAGGTGCCTTCATTTCCTTAGCTGGTAGAGGGGTTAGGAATCATACAGCCAATAAATGGTACCTTATATTATTGTAATTGGAGCTTTTGAGATAAAGGTGTGCTGTTCACTCGAAACAGCTGCTTTATTAATTGAAACAAAGGGACTTGAAATATAGTTCACTAGATGGAAACAATAGCAGGTAAGGCTCCACAGTCACGTACTCTTTGTCTTTATGCGTGGTGAAGGTAACGGGTTTTGCTAATGTAAGCTTTATTCTTCGTATTGTTACACAAAGTAGAACAGTTCAAAGTTTGCCACGACAGCGCACCGAAAGCTAACGTAGCCGATGTTATGTGATCTTACCTTCGTTTTAAGAAGTAATTTTGGCAGGACCAGTCTTGATTGCTCTGATTGTTTGGACTATTGCATGTTAAGACAATACATGTGCATATTATGAGTGTCTCGATAGTTTTGGCCTGTTTGTGTAACTTAGAATATTCTGGCCCCGTGTATCTGTGCCATATATTCATATTTTATCAATTAGAGGCCTATCTATGTCTATTTGATGTACTGGGCAGACAACTATGAATTAGGTACATTTGCATGACTCGGTTTGACTACACGCACATTGATTCCATGCAGCAATAATTGCAAGTCAGGTTTGGAAAATAAATGTTTTTGGTCAGTTGAATATTGGTCTTTTACACAATAGCGAAATCAGACATACTTTTTTCCAACATATCATGTATGGATCCTGCTGTTGAATCGTTCAGGAAATGCAAACTTTTACTGATGTGTATGCTAGATTGTTGCCTTTAAAAATGCAGTGAGTCACCTTGTCCTTATAGACATGAATAAGCAAGATGACATATGCTATAGATGCGCACAGTGCACTAGCATAATCAATACTAGATACATCTAATATGAAATAATATGAAATATTTTATTTTTAAACCGTTAAGCGATAGACTCTCAGTGCATGTTGAGACATAACGTTTACATAATGAAAACAGGAGAATAATCACCCAGTCATTTTTTATCATAACCCGAGCCTATCTTAACAATGTAGTTCTAACCCTCATCGAAGTATCAAAAGCGCTTCAAGATCCAATCCGCACGTTTGATCGATTTTGCATGCTGTCTAGAGAAATCGCCTTATCAGGAGTGGTTATGTAATCCTATTGGAAACTGCAGTTCAGCAATATCGGACTGCTGTGCGTCAAGTGAGTCAACATGTAATACTGGATAAAGTGCGTTAATGTGTGACTTGCGCAAATACGGTCTCGTATATTGTCAATGGAATGTGAGATTAATGGAATTATATCAAGTGTATTATTTAAATTTATACCGCTGATGATGTACGTCAGTACGTTGCAGTGCATTTGTGTACGGGCAGTGTATTCCCGATGCATATGAGATATCATACAGTTTATTTCCTTACGAGGGTTTGCGCGCTACTAAATCATGCGTATGTATCTGCTGAAACAAAACAATCCCTATATATATTGGAATTATGTGGTTACTCCTACATACACATTCCAAAATTGTCTAGAGAGTTAACGTAAACCACTTCTAAGGGCTGCACCGTTATGAAGATAATTCAGCATAAAGCATGTTATATGGGGTTAGCATACATAAACTGACTGAGCTAATTGGCTTGATAGATACTCTTATACTCAAGTGTTGCAACGAGTAAATTGTCGATCATATCTATCGTGTTGATTGCCCGTATTCTGTAAGGCCATTGGTGAATATCAAATGACGGTAAAAAATTAAATTTGTTTTAACAGGATGATCATTGCTCTCAATTCAGGTCCATATGCAGAAATAACCTAAGAGCGGGTTGCCAAGATGAAACCATCTAAATGAGGATAAAAGATATGGGATGACACCCGATACCATAAGTAAGTGACAAGTACGATCAACATGTGGTGATGTTTTACATTTTGAAAATTCCTTTTTTTATTGACTGAAATGCCATTTCTTGCAACGCCTATTGTAAATACTTTAAATTGCTAATTCTTTAACATGTTCGGGATTTCACGAATCTGCTAACTGCAATCGAATACATGACACGTTCATTTTATATCAATTATTAATGCTAAGAATGCCGATCCTTCTTCATGAAGCCTCTCCGCAGTATAATTCACATCGGGGTCCATAATGGACAATCCTCCTCGTTTTCAGGACATAAGTTACTTACCCCCATAGAGCTTATTAATAACAAACAAGGGTTTTTATCGCGATATTATCGAGTATATGTTATTTAAAGTTACGTTATTGAGGCAATCCATCCATTGAAATACTAACGTATGCCCGTCGCTTGCTGGCAAATATAAAATCACTGTATTTAATTAATTAGCAACACAGGGCTTGACAGGGATCATAATGATGTCGCTTGCAATCACATGCATCATCAGTGCATTGTTAGCAATAAAGGACGACCTAATATTTGAATATATGTAGTTGTACTACACACATATCACTGCAACTATAAATTTATGTTAATATCGGCTTTTTTGTCGCTCATCAATTTTGCCTGTTAATAAAATATTCACAAACGTTACTGCCAGCGGTGCTGAACAATTCACAGAAGTCTACAAAAGGCTGAAGACGTGCCTCTTCAAAAGCTTGTTGATCTGACACATCATCAATAATAAAAAACCACTGTTAATACTGATTTAACATTAAACTCAATCCGGCTTGCAGGCGACCCACTCCAATACACATTTCGGATACAAGACAGTTTCATGCGTGATGCATATTTACTCCCTAACACAGTAGTAATCATTGGTTTATGAACACTTGGTATGTCACAAGCAGGGTTGTATGTTCGGCTGAACTCATGATCGTTTTTACAAAAGGCGCTCTGGATTCTGACCGCATATCTAACTGATTTGTATGCGGAACTGACGAGCTGATAACTAGCGGTTGGTGAAGTGTTTAAGATGCTCGGTATGTGCAACTTGTGTTTGCTGAAAAGCAAGGTGGTGGTTTCATTATGGTACTTGACGCACTATGGATTACAAAGTGTCAATTGTGTTGGAGTAGTGAAGATTGCGCGTTTGGTGTTGAATACAATGTTAACAAAAATCAACAGCCCCGGAAAACAATAACAAGCTCATACTCGAGAAGCTTGTTGTCTGAATCCTTTCTTTGTATAAATGATTATTATTTGTTATATCAGGACACTTGAACTGTAGGTCTTAACGATGTTGGATATTTTCATTGTGTATAGATGTGAATACACATGCAGCATACAGTTGCGTCACAAACGGGAGTTAATGTAAAATACTGCTGTGAATAACATATACACTCGATGTAACATCATATGTTTTCGTGTTCAATGTATTCTCATTGGGCGGACAGTTGCACAAGGTGTGGGAAATGTATTGGCTGTGAATTCGACGTTTTATGTTTAGGAGATAAACACATCGCTGGGTAGTGATAGACAAAAACTTATAAAAACTGTATTAATAGGTGATCAGCGACCCTAGTGAACCTCAGCCACATATAAGCATCCAGACTCATATAATGCTCAACATCGTTCAAGCCTAGATCAAACTCATGTTAACCATTATCTCATGTAATTATAGCCTCGATCACACAGGTGCCTCTTATGCACACCCGCCTGATGTAACATCATTTAAACCGTCAACTTATGTAGATGCAAACCTCACGGGAACGAAAAACACCTACAATCTCGTGAAAAAAACATTGACTCATATTTTTGTTTACATTGAGACCGCAACGAATAGCACACCGAGGTATCGACCAGCGACCTATCCATTTCCACCCCCTACCCCACTACCAACCCTCCCCCCCCCCCGGATATCAGGCCCATTTATTCGGCAACGTCAATCTAAATGTGCGACTCGTGTCGATGGACAATAGATCTCTGTAATGCACCACTTTGAACCGGATTTCACCTAGACGGGATAGTGGAATGGCCTTGTCCTGTCAATCGGTTGGTGGCGACTTGCCAATCTTATCTATTAACCTTTCATTGCACCATATAACACATGAGCGTTGGTGTGCCGTTAAACCCTATACATACATTTAGCTTTACCTGGTAAATGTCCATACAGTACAAATGAGCGATAATTCAACATCATCGTCGAAAACACCGTGAGTTGCCTTCACATTCCTGTAATGAGCTGCACACCTTACCAACTTGATGTCTTGCCGCTGTGAGGAAGTGCTGTTCAAAAGTGGAATCAAGACGTTCAATGACAAATTCAAGGCGATCACAGCAGAGGAAAGTAGAGCAAGCAGTGGCCTCAAAACAGGATGACCAAGAAGAGCGTATAGTAAGAAACGGTTTCACCCACCTTATAGCATACCCCCAGCCGGCGTCTCTGGCGGTGTAGTGACATCCCATGGTCGCTGCACATCGCATAGTCGAGCTCAGCATTGCCCTCATTATTTAACGGCAGGTTAGTATAGGGCATCAGCGCAACTGCCACACACTGCGCCTGGTTCAATACGGCGTTTTCCTCAATTGCTGGAACAGCATTGAGCAACCCTCTACCACTTGAATGATCTGAAAACAACGATTCGGTGCCCGCTTCCCTGAGACACCGAGAAAGATACCCCCGTCTCTGAGTGTCCTCTGTGATGTATTAGAGATAGTTTGGCACCCCATTATGGCCCAACCAGCTAAGACGATGCAGTTTACTCAGCTAAAATGACTGCCGATCCCAATGTTCAGACTTGCGCATATGACTGTCGTTCTGCAAAGGCGTGAATTGATTCCAGCCAAACATGTCTTGTTGGGTGCTACCAAGACATCATTGAACGTGAGAAGCACTGTTCGTCTGGTGATCAAGCGTGACATCTCCTACACCCACCAGAAAGTACACTCTTAATGTAATCTAGTCAACTTGACTTACTTAATTAGTCATATTGACTAATGCAGTTTGTCAAATATTGATTAGTCAAAATGACTTATCTACCTAGTCTAGTAAAGAGTAGTCAAGACGACTAATCCATTGGTCATTATGACTTTCTTATAAGTCACATTGACTACATAATAAGTAGTAATGACTATTGTACTTAGTCAGACCGACTAGAAGATTTGGTCAGTTTGACTATGATTGAAGGTCAGTTTGACTATGATTGAAGGTCAGTTTGACTATGTTTGAAGGTCAGTTTGACTGTTTTAAGGTCGATCGTAAAATACCTCATACACCCTGAACAAATACAAATTGATTTGACCAAATAAGTCCTACTGCTTATAAGTTTGCATATTTTATAAACAAGTCAGACAAAATTGTATGCAAAACAAGAAAATTTTATTTCATTCAGTCACATAGCCTTGTTAATGCTAGCCGTGATACAAAGGAGTTTGGCATGAATAGGGTCTTTAACCTCATCATCAATGGCAAGCATAACTTTCTGGACATAGCGAAACGTTTTTTGGGCAGAGTTGGGGTATGGTACATTAAAATCATGTTAATGCTGGTATCGTGCTGCGTTGCGACATCCTAAAACACTTAGTAGACTTATTGTTGAACCATAGCACTCATTAGATATAGTACAAGGTCCACAAATCCTGCCTGAACGAAATGTTATTATTAAAAAGAAACATTGTTACAATCAGCATCCTTGTTTACCTAGTCATTAGTTACGGAATACAAAGCTTAATATTGGGTCATTCTCATGAGCAAGCAAGCGATATAACACATGATGAAATATAAACTGACAATTACCTCGAGTGTGCCTTCAAAGATAAAAGATTTTTATTTGAAAAGTAGAGGCAGACCGGTGATAACTATAGCTGCCTGGGCCGCTGGGAGATAGCAATGACACAGACAAAATGGGGTAGATATTGGAAGCCATGTTGTTCAGCAACATCAAGTTTAGTATATGATCGAACCAATGTAAAAATAACTAAATAAATAATAAGAAAGCGACACTATTGTAGCTACCAGGAACCTGAAGCACAATATGCGGCAGTTATTTGGTTGGTAGATGTTGAATATGGTAAACTGGGATTCTTTACCTGTTCTGTCTACTTGGTCCCTCAACAGGTTCATTCTCGACAACGGGCAGATTTTTTCCGCCTAAGAAGTTTCATAATGCCCCTCCCATAGCGATGGAGGCCAGACAGAAGGAGCTTGCCAATGTCGCCACTCTCTGCCTTAGGCCCCAGTCTAGTGAATTCTGCATACAGCTGCGACCGACAAAGCCTTAACAGTTATTTATTAATTAATGATTCAGTGCAATTCTACAACGGGAAATCAGTTAAAAGTCAAAATAAACGGTTTTGCGAAAATAAACAAACGCCACCGAAAACGTTTTAAAAAACGCAATTAAGAAAATCCGACTTGTACAGAATTGGTGAGCATTCGAGTTAAAGAGAAAATCGGCCGCGAACTTTCCGGAATTCGTCGCAACTCGGCTGAAATCCACCAGGCTAAACGCAGTTGGGTTTTTTCCTCGAGGAGATGCTGTCACGCGTGGATGAATCTCGCTGACACATCTTATCCTTTCCATTCGTTTTATTATAATATGTCGTCATCAGATGAAGACTGTGAAACGCCATTAACGAGGTCAGCATACGCCCAGCAATGGGTTATCAATATGAACCGCTGAGGGTCACAGAAAACTGTCAAAGAATTGATACAGAGTCGGAATCTGAGTCGGGTTCTGAGTCTGATGCGAGCTCGGTAGTTCTTGATGGCAGCAAGGAAGTCGATGAACAGCAATGTTTATGTGACAACTGCTCTGCTATGGCAACAGAAAAAGAGTCGAAGTGTTGCTTATCGTACCCACACATCGTGCAATACATGCATAATTCTTTCAAATGTATCACCCAGCATCACAGCTTTGCTTCCAACTGCATGAATCAATATGTAGTCGAGGCATCCAGACACGAATTTATACAGATGGATGGACCTATTGGTGACGAGATTTGCCCAAATGAGTAAGTCTGTACTTCATTGTAATTTTATGGAGCAAATTATATACTTCCCAAATTGCACCGTATCAAACAGCTATGAATAATGGGCATTCATGTTCAAAAGAACAGTATAACAACATACATTGGTATCGGCTATGGGCATAAGGGCTTGGACTTATTATTTCATCCCAAAGCCTGTCTTCATCTCTGGGCACTGTAAAACCCATCTGTTAATTTGTTTCAATTAAATAACACATGAACAAAAGTATGATTGTTGATCAACATCGCTTTCACTTTATTCTTGCAGAAGCTATTTGTTATATCATGACCAAAAAAACCAATTATAGTTTCTGTAAATCAACAAAACAAAACTGGTGACTTATTCCCTGGCTGCCCTTTCCTTATACAGTTTATGTGTTGCATACAAAGTGTACATGAAATATCAGAAAAATGTCTGCAACAGGAATTAATTTTAAAAAACCCATTCCAATCATACACTGAATATGCAGGCTGTTAAATATTTATAAGCGAAGTAAATTAATGATTTGTCCTTTCAGAGTCTTCTGCTTTCTTGTATATGTGATTTGGCATAAACTAGGCAAGAAAAACAGGAAAGTTCTCTCGTCATGTGTTGTCACCAAAATTCGAAACACCTTTCCCGACCCCTCTAGTCATTATCGAGGCTTTAGAGAAGTGTTATGACTAACTGGGGTTAAACCTGCAACTGTGAGAACCAACCAACAACTCTTTTGAGGGTCTTTCACGAGCAGCAGCAATGGGAGGGGGTACTTCTCTTTCACTGACCAATACTTTGGCTCTTCTGTAGCTTGGATATTTCTCCCGAAGATGTAGCACCTGGGTCATCAGTCTGTCAATATATCCTTGAAGCACATGCCATTATGATTATATAAACCTGTTGTGATCAGCATGTTGAATGAAATGATAACTGACTGAAATATATCTCATTAAATAAATTATGCAAATAACTCAGTTTCTGTGGGTTGATGTTCACTTGCTTTTAGGCAATTCAATTAACAACCCTACTTACTAAATGTTATTGGTACTTTAACAGCTTTCAGCACTGGTTCACCGTGTCTGGCCTTGGGGAATGAAATGCCCCACTGAGCCATTCCTTGTTTGGTGACAGCCTGAGCTTTATCAGACTATCAATCTTTACCTTGCTTCCATAGTTGCAAACGGGAAGTGTACACTCTTAGGTGCAAAGAAAATGACGACTTTATGGAACGCTTCCAAACTTGATGTTTGCTCTGCTGGTGACAACCGACCAATATCCTTGACGAGAATCTTACTGCTGACACTAAGCTCAAGCTCTTTATGTGGTTTGGAACCTGAGACAAGTCCTTGGGCCAGTAAACAAAGAACTTTGGGTTTGGAGGACTTTGTCGGCAGTCTTAAATTGTTTACAGAAACCACATGTTGCGCGACATATCTGCTTTGAGTAAATCACTCATTTGACAGTGACTTACAAGTTGTCACCATTATCATCTTTATTAAAGTCTTTTTGTGCAATGACAAGCACTATCTAGCCTTTAGGTGACACAATATATGATTATTTGATTCTTAAAATAAAACACAATACGTACCTCTACGCAGGCCTGGATACCAACTGAACATGGAGTATAAACATCAGGTTGACTTGAAGCTTGATTGTCATCTGTAGGACAGGTCCCGACTTCACTTGCAGTTATATTACTTTCATTTTCGTTAGTCATGTCATGGAGCACCTACAGCAACCAATATAAACAGCTGTTGTAATGTAAGGTAGCTCAGATGTAACAATGTGTTCATACTGGTTGCAATCGATAACCTCGTACAAACACTCAAATGTTGACCTAGAAATTAGGATCTTGAGTTGACATTTAAGACCTTACCTCAATTCGTCTTCGTTTCCTGTAAGCGCCTCTCACTTGTTCCTCAACTCCGACATTATTGGCGTACTCAAATAACGTGGGAACAGCATCATCATTTAGTCGGGCATATCTTTTCAGTCCAAGTTGCTTCATGCGCTCCGGATCGACAGAAAAGGAATCACGAGTGAAGTGGTCAGAACATAACACCGTGCTTTTCTTGGGCTCCCACGAAGACAGTCGTTTCACTTTGGCTATCCAAACTTGTCGCCTTGCCTTGCCTGTCAGATTCTTGTTGAGGAAAGGTGAAAAAGGTTTTACCCCCGATCCTTCCCCATTCTTACATCCAACAGCGCAACAGTACGGCATACTTCTACAAAATATCGCTAAAAGTGACACGGCCTTGACAGCTGCTTGATGTAAACACGGAATCTAGGTCATGAAACTAGCAGCGCGTTGCCCACATTCAACCACAAAAAGCCTCATGGTGATGCTCCGTAACTAGCAAGGAAAAGAAAAACCATATTCTATCATTGGACAAGAACATTATGTTTCATCACAACAAGCTTTGCATTTGCTCTTGGTATTCGGTAACACGACACTGGATTAAGTTCAGGTAGCTCATCTATTTCAACAACTGGTAACCGTCATTATATTCCACAAGATAAGCATGGAAATGTCTGAGAAAGTCAATTGTTCTAAGTTTTCGGCAACAAAGATATCCACAACCCTGAATGACGAAGCAGTGTGCCACTTCAGAAAAACTGTACACATCAGCACCTTCCCCGACAACAAGACACAATCCCACTGAGATATGGACACCTAAGAATTCCAAGGAAGTAGCTTGATAAACATCATCCTGGTTTGGAACCAGAGGTTGTAGTAGGGCCTGGATTTCTCTCAGAAGCAGTCCCATTCCTATCATACCTCCTCCAACAGACTGTACATCGGACCTGGACAACAAGTCTCGATTTGAGGCATACAAGCATTGCATATACTGATGACGCCAGGCTAGGCTTTTGGACTTTTATGTTTTTGTTTTTGGTTCAATTGACCAATTCTTTGAAGTAATTGTGCTTACTCTCAAACCTTAAAGTCTGAGAGTGGATAAGGGGGCCATATTTTAAGGTTTCATCTGCATAGTGCAATGTGTAATGACTTTTATGCTTGAATGATTGATCTGGGAACTCCATTCTATACTTTTCATGAAATGCTTCTGTAATGCCTCTCATGATGGCAACATTGGCAAGGGATTGAGAAGGGGCACAGACACAAGACACCAAATCTGACAACAGCAGCATCACTTCCCATTTTGAATCCTCTTCAGCAATTCTGTCACCGACAAGTATTGCCAACAAACGCAGTAGACACCATGTCTGAGCTGCCGTCTGTTTAACAATGAAGTTTGCCAGGTTACTTTCTACAATGGAGGGTTTTCTGGTTTTATCACTGCCTTTGAAAGGAAAATTCTCAATTGTATCATTTAGATACAATTTGCTATGACATTGCTTAGAACATTTTGTACAATACCTTCAAACACATCATGTGCTATATCTGTAGGCATACCTCCCACAACATGGTAGTATTGCAATTCATTGAGAGGACTGGCTTGTTTAATCCCATACAATGAGGCCAATTCTGGTTCACCATGCACCGAAGCAACTTGCTGATTGTACATATTGAGAGTGCGCCACTGAAAACCATTGCAACTGAATGTTGAATTCATGTCCTCTCTAGTCACAAAGGAAAAGCGACAACTTCGAAGCGTGTTAAAACTTTCAAAGAACCCACCAAGGCTGTGAGCACCTAAATTGTCAGCTATGACTACTGTGATGCTTCCTTTCAAATTCACTCTACCTTCAGGGCGCACTAAAGTGATTCCTTCTGTTTCCAGGATGAGCAAATCCTGTATAAAAACTTGCAAAACAGAACTGTAGCCATTATTCTTGATACAAATGGAAAAAGTCAACAGAACTAGTTGGGACCTGTACTTAGGTGGTAGATTTCCCAACTGCATGTAGAAGGCACCAATTTTTTAACTTTGTTGCCAAGAGGATTACCAACGGCAAATTCATCAAAGTAGAGCATAATCTGGAGGGCTGCACAATCTACAGAAAACAAGGGATTATCTTGATGATGTGAACCATCACACACATCCCTTAAAGCACCATCAGTAGACAGATGACCTTGAAGCACTTCACTGTACACATCATCATGCTGAAGCAGAGATGCTAGGGTGTCCAAAATTTGAACATTATTGTATTACTGGGCTTTGCCATTTCTGCTACGATTTGGCAAGATATACTGCACCGGTTTGACCAAAGAAAAGTTTCGTTGGACGTATTGATTCATTCAGCCTTGCATCAGTATTTAAAGAAGCTAGGGCACTTTCTATTTCAAAACGATTGGTGAGGAAATATTCAAAATCATCTAAACCGTGGACACCGTTATCCCTCAGGAAGGTCTTGGAGCGGCCTATGAGCTGAGCTTATTGAAGATGAATTAGAGAGTTCATCGCCTCAACCACTGATTGTATTGCTGTCCCAGGCAATTTTTGTGTTTCACGCAGTTTCAAAAGAAACGTAGCAATATGTTTGTGAAAATCAGCAACACAGTCCACATCAGGATTTTCACAAGGGTTGCAATTGTCTTCCTCATGTTCAGATCCACTATCTGAATCAGATAGTTGGACCTCATGGATCACCTCAAGTACATTTGGATACCTTCCTGCATTTGGCCACCTCGCCAGATTTTTAGCATGGAAGTTTGCATGCCTACGTTTAATGTGCTTCACAAGAGAGTCAACAAGTGAATATGCCACATGTCACTCTAAACCCTTCTTCGTGGGAATGAACATAGCGGTGGTAGTTAATAAGAAATCGATAGTGACGATGTCGGAACTGGCATTTATTACGGGAGTACATTGCGTTAAATGCACCACACCACTATCTGAAACACAGAGATTGAATCTTATATCTCAGTGATTAGCTATGACATATTTATTTTTATTTATCTTGAGTATCAGCCAATTACTCATTAAGCTGTCCTTTCTATAGCAGGCGAACAAGTATATATATAATGTATATAAATATATATATACAAATATATATATATATATACATATATATATATATATATATATATATATATATATATATATATATATATATATATATATATATATATATATATATATATATATATATATATATATATACTTACACAAACATGCCATTATGAGCTGTTACGGGTCTATAACTTGACGTTGTGAGGTTTACATCCTTGTGAGCTACTTACTTGAAACTAAAAGCTCTTTGATTTATATTAAAACGACAATATTTTAAAAATTTATTGCCTACATAGTTGCGGCGTTCGATTTTCTTAATATTTGAATGATTTTGAGAAACAGGGTAATCTTATTTGCGATAATAATGGGTTTTTAGCAGTGGCACCTCGCAATGAAATGGCTTCAAAACTAGTCTTATAATCCGCCAACAGAGGGCATCTCTTCTCCGTCAAAGACTGTGATCACATATCTATACTTTTCAAACATGGCGGCCCTGCGTGTTCTCAGCAAAGCACTTGAAATCGAACGATTTATCACATAACTGATGTTCTTTTGGAATAATTTGTTCATCAACACAACACTTCGAGTAAGTAATCTTATTATCAAATATTGGTAACAGTTACTGCAGGAGTATTTCTATTATTTAGGCCATTATGGTGCCTCATTTTGTCTACGCAAATTGTTATTCCCCTAGGCCTAGCCCCGCGGTAGCCAGGTAGCGGGTTTGGATCTTCTTGTGGTGTATGTCTAGTCAATTATCTCAGCAAATACTGAACTTATTTGCATGCAGTTTTCACACATGACTACAACTTGCCAAATCTCGATCCCCTGCAAACGCGCTGCGGGTTTTTAAATTTTACATTACCCACTTACTGACTATAAAACTGCTCGTAGAAAGATAGAACTTGCGCCAGAATGTTTTTATAAGAAGACTACTATCTGCCATTACCAATTTTGAACAAAGGCTAGACCTTGAATCTCTTCCAAGGTCAAAATGAGTGTCACAATTGACACAAACTTTTGACATATCATTAAGCATATATCCCAAGATCTAATTGTCTGATTACTGGGATATTTTAGAATATATTACTAGGTTGGCCATGCCCAGACTTAAATAATGATTGTGAACAAAGATCTGTTTTCCTTGTGTCCGACTGAATAGTGTGACAGAAGCCAGGGTTTGAAGACATATATTTCACAATGTATGCCCATTATGACATTTTTCTTCCAACAAGTGTGACATGGTCTGCAATAAAATTACAAATACTACAATTTGTTTTACAGCAATGAGATATCATAATCAGGAGTCAAAGCCTTGCAATTTTTCAGTTTTGCCAATCATTAGGTTTTTATATTGTTGGGTTTTATGGTTCTACTTGGGAAGTAAACCTTTTCATGCAAACTGAACTGCATGCTAACTTAATGTGACCAATGTTTGCTCAAGTAGGCACCACTGGGTGAGGAGGGAGGTGGGGTTCTATTCACTCACAGGGAACTCTTTCCTCACTGCATATAGCTCATCATTTTCCAGTAACTTGCAGGTGGCAATAAAACTCCTACCATTACTAAACACAAAGAAGTAAGATTCAAAAACTCTTTCACTCAAAGATGTGTGACTTGATCAACATTCAGCTTTATTATGTTTAAGAAATTATGTATTTTCTGATTTATCCAATGGTTAGGAAAATTTGCATGGGCATGTACTTGCTCTTGTTCATTATCACAGTATGTTTACATTACTTATTGCTGCTGTACTGTACTTGCTGTAGTACCATTGTTCACATCATGGTATTTCTACATTTTACACACCTGATACCTGTGTTTTGATGGTAAATACTATGACATACTGCAAGTACCATACATTGCTGTGGTACTACCTTGGTACATACCATTCATTCATGATACCGAAGGATGTCCATGGTTTACCATGCTAGGTACCACGGTACAATTTCACAAGGGCAAATGAATACGAACTACAGAATATTATCTCTGAACATTTTACAAGTCTGAATCATTGCTATAGTTTGAGAGGAAGCCCTTAGATGCATACAACATCCCCCTCTGTAGACCGCGCACGCATTTAAAGCTGCCATATTTAAAGCGCAAACGTAGATAAGTCGATTGCAACAGAGGGGTTGAGTATCTAAACTGACTTGGCGCAGATGCGAAAACCTATCCGGATAATCATACAGTTACGTATAGCAATGCCCAATCCCCCAGAGAATATTATATGAGTAAGCAATACCCGGTAAGATCTTTTGGCACGAATTCAGAGAAACACACGGTAACACGACGGACATGTTCAACTTCAGACGTATAATGGACCCGTCCGAGTATCGTACTGGGATTGTCGGAAAGACATCATGCAGGCTTCCCAGATATCTCCGTCGTATATAGTGCGAAATATTCGTTCAACGGAATAAGTGTTTTATAAACTTACCGTGTGTTATCAGTTATCAATTCAAGGAAAAGATTGACAAGCATGTGCACTAAACGTAAGTACGGCGCCCGTTCCCTTCTTTTTTAGTTCGCATATTGAAACACATTCATATACATGTACCCTTTCCACTCCTGGGAATTCAATTCGCTTGACACCGGCCGACTCGCGCAGCAACTAACTAGTGGCGATATTTCAACGACAAGTTTTATTGCATGATAAGCAAACAGAAAGGTCAGGTCCGTACATTCTCCTTCCACGTTTCCTGCAATATCGTCTACCTCATGGACCGGACGTCCTGGGGCGCTCGTTGACAGCCTACGGGTCCGAGTCACACATCTGTTCATTTAGTGGCTGCTATTTAATTTACTGCCTTGCGCTGCCTGCCGTTACGAAACACAGCATCGTTTAGACTGACCATGGTATTAGCAGTTGCGATGCTTAATAAACGTACTTTTTCATTCTGAATCGTCAAATTGGTATATGGATGGGTCCCTTGTAGCTCCTCGAGGTGGTCTAGATATGATTTGGGATCATTAATTTTGGTATATGTATTGTTGACCCTTTTAAAGATTTTATATATGAATGGGTCTTTTTTCAGAGGATTTGGTATGTAAATGGTTCCCTTTTCTCGCTTGGTATAGATATGGTCCGGTTTCCCAGGGCGGCTCTACCCTTTTCCAAGGAGAGAACCCCCCCCCCCCCCCCCAGTCCAATAGAGCGGACTGCAATCACAAAGACGCGGGAGAAAAGTCACCGAGAACAAGGCGCGCGCGCAAATGTCCCCGTATGCGTGAATCCCGCTTTTCTGCATAGCATATGAGCCCGCTAAGTGCATAACCGAGCTTTTATCTCAATTCTTATTCATACCAGTCACAGATGATACATGGTAAATCGAATTAAGGAATTCAAATAAATATGCCTATACTCGATGGAAAAGCGGTATTATAGAATTTGTCAAGAGGCAGGAAATGGGAAGCCTGGTTCATGTGTGGTTGCCAAGCAACCGTTCAACTTTTTCAGGTCAGTTGGTGCATGTTGCACGTCAGACTGCCATTAGATAGCTTGGGAGGGAGTGGGGTGAGAATTTATCTAACTTCTTGAACGTTTTCGCTCCAAAATTTAATATCGACCGCAGCCAGGTGATCACTGATCTATGTATAAAGTTTTCACAAACAATCGAGGCACGTTAGTTGTCAAACGATTTCTGTAAGCCTATCTATGCCATCGGTTTATTTAACAGTTTTTTTCAGTTTATATACCATGGCTCAATAAATGTTATTAGATCAGACATAGTATACAGTGGAGAAGCCTCCTTATTTTATATGTTTGCCGGGTTTATGGTTCAAGTTGCGCTTGCTTGAACGTGGGCACGAGGTCTATGCGCGGAAGAAAATATATACCCGCCAGCCTGGCGGCTAGTTGTGCTTGCTTGACCCCGACCGACACTAATTTCACTCGCCATTAGCGGATGGATGGATGGATGTATGTATGTGTGCGTGCGTGCGTGTGTATGCATTCATGTATACATGGGTGTCTGCGCACGTGTGTGAATTCGGACGGACAGATATACGTGAATGATAACAAAATCCGATCCCTCTACCGCACTTTTTCACGAACTAGTAAACACTACAACCACCACCACCCTCTCATATTCCAGAGTCAATGCAGGAATCCCAACCAATACGAAATGCTGTTGACAGTTCAGCCGTTTGTGCTGGGAAAATGGAAGGTCGTGAATTAACCCTTTACTACTCACATGCGACATTCGCGGCCCCATGAGAAGCTGAAGTGTTGAGCAGTAACTTTCTCAGAAGCTAAAGGGTTAATTTATAGTGAGATAAAATACTGAAAATGAAGAACTGTACGAACTAAGATTTGACAGCTGCACATTGTGTAGATTAAACATGGTAAACTGTTATTTGTTGGCCTTTTCAGTCCAGTGTCTTAATACTTCTTCCAGTCTTAAAAACTCTGAAAGTACCTCAATTACACACTCATGTGTTCATACCGTAAACGCCCGGGTTAGCGCCCAGGTCGGTTAGATTAGGAATTCCGCAAAGTGTATTAGAATGGGATGTGGGGGATGATTTGGGTTGATGGGGTGGTACTGGGCGGCAACCCGCGATAAGACTAGGGATATAGTTACATAAAGATAGAGGATACGGGGGAGAGCGTGGTGGGGTTGATAATCAATGATGCGGTGTCGATTGTGGAATGGACTTACTGTTCAGGTCATATCGGGACAAGGATACCTGAGATAATCTGATAATGAGATTAACTACAGATGAAACGTTTCGCCGGCGCAGGTCGGGATTGATCCCTCGACCTGTTGGTCTGTGGTTCAGGGCGCTACCACAAGTCCATGGTAGCCTCTCTGGTCAGTACCAAGGGAAAATGCGAAAAATCACCGAACCGCAGCTGTAATCAAATTCTAACACTAGCCCATTTTGACCTCTTGCGAGATTCAGGTCATGGTTCTCGCTCAGAATTAGTAATGGAGATATGTGCAGTCTGCTTGTGGAAACATTTTGATGCCAATCAAGTGTTCTCAATAAGCACAGGCAGCCGGCGCTTTTCCACTGGATCCTGAAATATTCCGCCGGCATCAAGCGCACTACGACAAACTTAAAAACAGGCTGACAGTTGCCATTTAACGACTATCTAACCACGTGTATGTCGCTCGCCAATTGTTGGTGAACGGATTAGCGTTCTCGGCCTAGGGGGAGTTGGTCAAACGGAAATCGTGTTTTGACTGGTGATAATTCCCAGATTTCTGGGGGTTCAGCGCGTGATATAGGATGGAGACACCCTGCCTAGCCTAGGGGGAGTTGGTTACATCTCTGAGTTGGGGCTCCAATATTTGATGTGCAGCCCTAAAATTTGATGACTGGTGATAATTCCCAGATTTCCTTGATGGGAAAAACTTTTCTGCAGCACTCTACTAGAAATTATATAATCACCTAAAAATTAGTTTGCATCATTTTATGTGATTTATATAGGATGCAGAGAAGTTTACGATCCAACGTTTTCAACCTCTTTGTATTGCTATTTTAAGTATTGCTGTGAGGAGGATGAATGCCCCCAGGTTTTACAAGAGTAATATAGATCAGTCAATTGGTGAGTCAAATCTTGTTGCTCTTGATAATTAGAAGAGAACGAAGGTTTTTTATTCCAAAAAAGCAGCTGGGTTGTATGATGATGATGACTAACTCGGTGGCTTCAGTTTTCAACATTTGAAGAGATGCATTTTTAAGTAATTATTTTTTGTATAGATTATACAATGCCCCACTCTTAATTAGAGTCTAATATAGTGTGAATACAATAAGATGCTTTGTGCAGTCATGTGTGTAGAAGTAGAACGAAGGTTTTTTAATCATCAGAGAGAGGCCTTTGTAGTAGATATTTCTAGCACTTAGCTAGACTGCCTCAAAAAGACTGAGAGGCAGAGACGAGTGGAGAGAGACAGAGAGAGACAGAGAGAGAGAGTGGCATAATCAGATTCGGGAGAGAGAGAGAGGCAGAGGCAGAGAGTCAGACAGAAATGTAGAGAGTGACAGAATCAGAGTGGAGAAGAGAGAGAGAGAGAGAGAGAGAGAGAGAGTGGCATAATCAGAGAGGAAGAGAGAGAGAGAGAGTGGCATAGAGAGAGATGTGGAGAGAGAGAGAGAGAGAGAGAGAGACAGAGAGATGTAGAGAGTGACAGAATCAGAGTGGGAAGAGAGAGAGAGAGAGACAGAGTGATGTAGAGAGTGACAGAATCAGAGTGGGGAAAAGAGAGAGAGAGAGAGAGACAGAGAGAGATGTAGAGAGTGACAGAATCAGAGTGGGGAAGAGAGAGAGAGAGAGAGAGAGAGATGTAGAGAGTGACAGAATCAGAGTGGGGAAGAGAAGAGAGAGAGAGAGAGAGATGTAGAGAGTGACAAAATTAGAGTAGGAAAGAGAGGAAAGAGAGACAGACAGAGAGAGATGTAGAGAGTGACAGAATCAGAGTGGGGAAGAGAGAGAGAGAGAGAGACAGAGAGAGATGTAGAGAGTGACAGAATCAGAGTGGGGAAGAGAGAGGAGACAGAGACAGTTGTAGAGAGTGACATAATCAGAGTGGGGAAGAGAAAGGAGAGAGTGACAGAGAGAGAAGTAGAGAGTGACAGAATCAGAATGGGGAAGAGAGAGGAGAGAGTGACAGAGAGAGACAGAAAGGGATGTAGAGAGTGACAGAATCAGAATGGGGAAGAGAGAGAGGAGACAGAGAGAGATGTAGAGAGTGACAGAATCAGAGTGAGGAAGAAGAGAGAGAGAGAGAGAGATGTAGAGAATGACAGAATCAGAGTGGGGAAGAGAGAGGAGACAGAGACAGATGTAGAGAATGACAGAATCAGAGTGGGGAAGAGAGAGGAGACAGAGACAGATGTAGAGAGTGACAGAATCAGAGTGGGGAAGAGAGAGGAGACAGAGACAGGCAGACAGAAACAAAGGGAGGGAAAGAGTCAGATTGTGAGGGGATGGGGACAAAGTCACGGGAGTGGCATACACAGAAAGCCTCAGATGAAGTGAGAGGCACACAAATGTAGAGAATGAAAAGTTCAGAGGTAGAAAGGTGAGTGGAGGACATAGAAGCAGAGAGACAGAAGGAGAGACATGTAGAGTAAGAACATGCAGGAAGAGGAGAGACAGACACATGTAGAGAGAGAAACAAAGGCAGAGACAAAGGGAGGAAATGAGTCAAATTGGGAGGGGGAGTCCAAGTGGAGGTGGTGGGGGGATGAACAGAGAAAAGGGGAGGAAAAGGGTCAGATATGGAATGGGAGATTCATGGTGGGTAAGGACACAGAAAGGCAGACTGGGAGATGGAGATAAAGAAACGCATACATGTGACATGTGAGTGGGCAGGTGATTGGGGTGGAGGGAGGTGATTGGGGTGGGGGTGGGAGAGAATGCGAGACGGACTGCCTGATAGGTGGGCCTGCTGCAGACTAGGTGGGTAGGTAGGTATAGGCGGGCGAGTGTTAGGCGGGCGAGTATAGGCGGGCGGGCAGGTTGTGTGAGCGTGCGTGTGTGGGCGTGTGTGTATACATGTGAGCGTGGTGTAGCCAAAGAAAGGCAGAGAGAAATAGATGGAGAGAAGCCACACATGCACGTAGAAGAGAGAATCTGTGTGGGGAGACAGAGCGACAGTGACAGCGACACACACAGGGAGCCAGAGAGAGAGCCAGAGAGAGAATGAGTGAGTCAGTGAGGAGAGAGAGGGGATGGGTGGGAAGAGGCATGAGTGACAGGCAGACTGACCGACAGACGAAGCGGGAAAGAGATCCAACTAGGAGGGGGAGAGTCAGTGTTGGGGATGGCGAACAGAAAGACAGACTTAGAGAGAGATGGAGAAAGAGAGCACACATTAAAAGAGAGAGTAAGAATCACTTGACAGCGGGGGGATGGTTGGGGGGGAGAGTGCACGGGGGGGGGGGGGGGGTGGACAAGACAGAGGGACAGAGATAGAGACAATGAGAGAAAGTGCCAGAGAGAAACAGCGTGGGGAAAGAGACACAGGCACATGCGGAGTAATACAGACAGACAGGCAGAGGCATTGGGAGGAAAAAGAGTCGGAAAGGAAGAGGGGATTGGAGTCGGTGTGTGTGATTGTGGGTATGGTAGGGGGTAGGGATGAGAGACAGGGAGGGAGGGAGCGAGAGAGACAGAGAGACATCATCCATGTAGAGACTACGTAAGTCAGTGGGGTGGGGAGATACATAGTGGGAGATATAGAGGGACAGTGACACAGCAACATGTAGAGAGAGAAAGAGGGGCTGTGGAGAGAGAGGGAGAGAGAGAGTGAGAGTATGGACAGACACACATATAGAGAGAGGCAGTCAGACAGAGACAACGGGAGGGGGAGAGTCACAATGTGTGGGGACACAGAAAGGCAGACTAATGGATGGAGAAAGCGGCACACATACGTGTAGAGAGTCAGACAGCAGAGAGGGAGTCTGTCAGTGTAGGAGTGATACAGAGAAAAAAAGCTAGAAAGACGCATGTAGAGTGTGAGAGAATCGGGGTGGTGAGTAGACAACATACGTGTAGAGAGTGAAATGTTCACGAAAGCAAGAGTAGTTGGGCCAACGTTGGGGCAACGTCACGCTTGGTCTGACGACCTTTGCCACCCTAGGTACTCCCCCCTCGTTATAAACCATCTCCCACGGGAGAGGGGGAGTGGTGGTTCCACTGGAATATGAAAATATTGTGTGAACATAGAAAACTCTTGAAAGGGTGCCGTATTTTGGTTTGTGACAGTTCTGCTGAGGCTAGTGCTTAGGGCATCATTTTAGTTCAAAAATGAGGGAAACAAGATGCCAAGTCAGCGTTTGTGGTTATGTAGGATCATTCCAACTCAATGAATGGAACTTTATTCTGGTCAAGGATTACCAGTGCTTTATTATTTAACAGGGATGCCAATTTTCCGCGGATCCGAGGAAATCCGCGGATTACGTGGCCGCCAGGGTCCATTGGGATCCATAAATCCGCAGGGGGCCTTTGCGGCCCCATGGCCCAAGGCTTTTTTTTCTTCTTTTTTTAACAAAATCCTTTTTTGTTTGTTCGATGATTAGGGTTACTCTTTTCATTTGGTCTGTGATTAAGCTTACTTTGAGTTTGGACAGTGTTTAAGTGTAGGATTTTCCAACTTTTCAGCGTTAAGGATATCTTTTATTATCAGTGACGTGGTCAATGGTAAGGGTATGATTTAGAGTCCTGTGTTCACTCATGAAACAAGAAAATGGACATAAAGATACAAAGAAGTTAAATGATACAGGCAAGTGATGTCCATCGTTGCTTTAGAGGTGCATGATACTGGGTCATTTGTAAGTCTGAAGCCTTGAGTTGCTTCCCTTGCAAACAGAAATATATACACACTTACCCTCACCACCCCCCATCCCACTCCATTAGTGGTCCCATGGTTATTGCTCACCCCACCTCCCCACCTTGCCAAAAAGCCCCATGTTTCTTTCATTCATGGGAGATCTCCATGGTCTAATGGTAGCACTCCAGCCCACAGACCAACAGGTCAAGGGTTACTTCCTGACCTGCCTCAGGGAACGTTTTATCTGCAACTCATCTCATCATCCCAGGAGGAACGTTTGTTGTCCTGATGTGTCCTGAGCTCTTGAAAGGGACATTACACCCCATTCCACCGCCACCAAAACCTGTTTGTTCCTACCGCCCACTCCATAAAATGGTTCCACATCTTTATGCCCCCTGCCCCCTATTAGAGCGAACATCCCAAGTTTTTCAGTACATGTGCTTATTCTTGAACTAAAATCCAAGTAAACATTGCACCAAAAAACACACATTTCAACGAATTTCTAGATTTCAATGTCTCATTATTATGGATAATTTTTGGAAGCAAAGAGTTAATCACTGTTTTATACCTACCAGCATGTTTAAATTCAAAGGGTGCCTAAGTTGACTGTGTACTTTTGATAGCTGCTCCTGATAGGATAATTTTTTGAACATAAATATGCATGATATCATGCATATTATCATTACCACAATTAAATATTTTGCACTGTGTGTTAAGGTTATGGTGTTTTTGCGACAAAAGCACATGAAAAAGGTTCATTTATTTTGGAATACAAGGGAGAACTTCTTGACAAGGAACAAGCTGAGGAAAGAGATAGAAACTACAACATTGCTGATGGCAGTTTTATGTACTTTTTTAAAGACCAGGGAGTTACCATGTGGTATGTCATCAAGAGGAGAAATGCCGTCTGTTTCTGCTTGTGTGCATCTGAAATTATGTGGTGGTGATAGTGCTCTAGACCACACACACCAACAGGTCCAGGGTTCACTCCTGACCTATGTCTTGGAAGTGTTCTTTTTTCAGCTCATCAATCCAACATCACTGTTGTTGTTGCAAAATATGTGCTTGATCTATGAACATTCTAAAATGCAGTACCCTTTTTTAGTAAAATCATATTTCAAAATTAAGTATTTTGATGATGTAATTTTCACTTATAAGAGAAATACTTGAATATGTTATTGTGCAGCATTGATGCAACACACAGCAATGGCCTAGGCAGATTGGTGAATGACATTGACCAGGAAAAAGGTGCTAATTGTTCTGCAAAAATAGTTGCAATTGACAGAAAGCCCCACATATGCTTGTTCGCATTAAAAGACATTCATTTTGGGAAAGAACTTCGCTATGACTATGGAGTACCAAATCTCCCTTGGAGGAAAAAGGTATCAATATTTTTGTTGCTCATTTCTCCATGTAAAGTTTGTCATTTTACCTGCACTTGGTGCAGTGTATTGTATTGCATTATGTTTTGTTCAATCAGTCTGTTTAAATAATTGATGTAGATAGTACATTGTACTAAAAAATTAAATGTATTTACATTTCATGAAATAGTACATTCATTTTAGACTGCACACAATTTAATTCTGTGTATACCTGGGTTTGATGTTTGCCTGTCAATTTTGAGTTCTCAGTGAACTTACAAGATAACTAATAGGCAAACATTAGTACCACATTACCATTGTTTAATTACTTTTACCATTCTTGTATTTCATGTGCTTTTGGACACTGCTTTGATTTAGACATTGGGACATCAGTATCTGGCATGAGTATATATATATATCACTAGGGTTTTGTTGCGGACTTCATTTAGGGTATTTTAACTGTATTGGTAGGGTATATTATATTTGATTTTCTCTCCTGGCAATATCTGTCCCACATTTAGTATCTTGTTTAAGAATTACCAGTGGTGGGACCAAAGTTATATTTCCCAATGAGAACAAAGCATCATTCATTAACATGACAAAAGAAATGCATTATTGTTTTGTTATTTAAACCTCTTTAGTCCCTTCTGTGTGGCATTCATAAAACTACCATTCTTTCATGTGGAATAACATATTTTTCCATGTGTATACATGTAGGTGCAGCGAGCCAAGAAAAGTACTGATGTTGGTGAAACTGAGAAGTAAGAAAATAACAGTGATGAACTATGACTGGATGTTTCATACAAAACTAAAATCCTGTAATGAAGAAAGCTTATGATAAGACTGAATTAAATGGTTTACTGAACTAGTGAGTTTATTTTGGACCATGAATTTATTTTGTATTTGAACACTACATTTAAGGTATCATATTTTGCAGTTTGTATATGATTACAGTTGTGAGGTCCCACTTGTGAAGTGGGTTTATTCATGATACATCATTCTCTGTGTTCTGTGTTACCACACAGGGTGAACCTTGATGACCTTACATTCTGTGGATTTCTACAGGTAACTCATAACCTTGTTTTCATATAAGCATACAGTGATGCAATTATTCATATATAAAAATATATCTCTTTGAGTATACAACTTAACTATGGATCAGACTTCCACACTTAGTGTGATAATGCATTAAGTTTGAATACAAACGTTGTATAAGGCAATGTCCATTAACAATTGACTTAGCCATTAGTATTTTAAGATATTTGGCTTACTCACAGTCACAGTGGAAGTGGAGCAAAGCATCCCAGCAAGGTCAAGGTGTATGGCCCTGCTCTAGAGGGACCTGTGGTAGAATGTCAACCTACATACTTCATTGCGGATTGTACTGAGGCCAGCTGTGGTATGTTATGCTGTCATGGTTATTATGACTATTCCTGTCTTTCAGTCCATCGATATGTCTTACAATTTCAGCTCTGCTGACTAGCAGAGTTTATAATATACCTTTACCTAGGGTTTCGTTCATTAGTTCATTCATATGTCTGGACTTTAATTCACGAAAGTTGGTTGCATTTTTTGTCATTGTTCAAACTAACATATCAATAGAATGCAAGGGAAATCACATGGATTCATATCTCTTTGCAAGCTAAAATCTTGTGTGCATGACCTCCAAGTAATTAACAGTAATTCTTCAGCTTGGTGTTAATCCAATGGTGATGTAAAAGTTCCAGCAACTAGCTCAAAACAAATATTAAATCCATTAAAGCCTTTCATGTGATACATTATAAATGGCCCCAGGTAATCAAATGTAGAATGTTATGGGTAAGCCTGTAAGCACTTAACACTGCTCCACTTAAGTGGCACAAAATCAGGTCAGTTGTTACCTAATTTGTTATTCTGTGAACTTCTGACTTTGCCATTGAAGACAATGGAAATGACAACTTTTGCTACCAATTTTGTTATTGATCAAGAAAACAGTTCCATAAAATTGGCACCTCTTAGATCAGTATCTATTCTCCACCTGTTTGAAACAGCACTACTTGAACTTTGACCTCTGAGTAATTAACATAAATTCACTCATCAATATGAACCCAATGAAGCATTGAAAGTGCCATATCTTTGCAGCCATACCCACTGCAGTAGACTTATTCAGGTGAAATATGAAGTCCTGTGACGCCTTTCATCTAATGTATTTTCAGTGGCTGTGACATGTGTTTTCAAGATCACAGCTGCAAATAATGGACCTTTGAGTACAATGATTTGGGGTTGCACATTTTGCTAGTACGGTACATTGGATATGCTAGATGAGCATGTAAACAGCTTTCAGAACCCAACTCTCTATGGCACCAAAACTAGGTCAGTGTGAACTAATTCACCGATTGTATGAGTCTAAAACTTCATCATTGAAGACAATGGAGGCTTCTAACATTTCTGCTGACTTTTATTTAGCAAATATACACAGTATAACCCTACTTCTGTTTTGTTGACCTTCTGTATCTCTCACTATGGGATGAAGAGCTCCAATGCCTCATGGGCCTCATATTAAAAAGTTGGTATCTCAGCATATAATAATTATTCAAACTTGGTACTATTCTTCAATAGTATTTGAAGATTACCTGACCAGATCTTGATTGCTAAATGTCAAGGCATCATCAATCCACATTGTCTGTGAATTATCATGAATAATGTGTACATCAGCATATTTCACCCACACTCAGTTAGTACTGTTGTACACAGGGACTACAATACATATTACTGTATGTGGTTAAATAAATGTTCTATTATGTTACCGTACTTGACACCCCATATTTCTGGTATCTGAGGACATAATTGCTAACAATATTCTTCACTTTTATTATCCTGATTAAATGTACATAATGGTAAACAATGCAGTGTAAAATAGATTTTGCCGAATGATCCAGGCTGTCACCTGGCTCATTCACCCTATATTTAACCTCAGCATGGGTTACATAGTTAGAAAACCATTGCCTGCCATTAGTTAGCAAACAGAAATGGCAGACAATGCTGATGATCTCACATTACCCATGTTTCTTGCATAATGTGATGTATCATTGTATGTGAAGCATGTTTCATCGACTTTAAATCCTTCCTAATTTTCTAATTGGGATCACTAGAAGTATTGTTTGAGTGCAGATTTTAGATATCATTATGGGCTAAGGACATGGCTTGTACAGACTTCTTTAATATGACCAGTTGTTGATGCTGAATGATCACAAAACCTTTTGCACTTAATATAAAGATTTTGTATGCTGTATAATCTTAAAATGATTTTTCTAAACACACAGTGCACTATTAGGTTGAATATAGTACCTGCTTACATTGTATCAGTGACCAGCAATGAGGAGGGACAAGTTGCTGCCTACATCACATCTCCAGATGGCACTCGTAAAGAAGTTGACATCCTCCTTAACTGCAAGAATTGCACATACAAGGGCATATTTACTCCAGATAATCAAGGTTTACTACCATTTAAATAACTAAAACATGTTTCGGCTAAGCAGAGTTAATATATTCTCTTAAGGATTTTTATTCCCTCACCAAAAGTTGACAGGCAATATTTATGAAGTCATGATGAAATAATTTGTTGTGCAATTTCCAAATAATAAATCAGTTCTCTGTTATGTTTCAATGGTATTCAGATAGTCACAAGGATATTACATTATTTAAGGTAATTATGAGTTCTAGAATTTATGAGTTCATGAAAGTTAAATATTCTTTCCACAGGAGTCTATAAAGTTGATGTCCACTATGAAGGTGTTGAAGTTAGCCACAGCCCATTCAGCATCACTGCCATACCATTCTGTGATGCAAGTCGTGTGAGTGCTCATGGTCCTGGACTTGAGGAGGGCTACACTGATACACCACAGTACTTCACAATAGACACCACAGGTGCTGGAGAGGGAGACCTGACTGTTTCTATTGAGGGACCCTCTGAAGCAAACATTAACTGCAGACAGAATGTAGATAGCATCTATTCTGTGGAATATCTAACTACAAGCCCTGGAGAGTACAGTATAACAGTCAAGTTTGCTGAGCAAAATATACCAGGTAATACTTTGTTCTAAATACCAATGAAATAATTATTCTGTGTAAGTTTCATTTAAATGTGATGTAGTTTCAATATCAATAAGTTGTATTTGAAACAATGTAGCTCATGCTCTGATGTCAATGTGTGTTGATCTTACCTAATAGGGAACCCATTCAGAATAAAGGTCTCTGAGAATGTCAACCCATCCAAAATTAAGTGCTTTGGACCTGGTATAAGTGAACAGGGGGTACACTATGGAGAGTCAACCATTTTCACAGTAGATGCAACTAAGGCAGGCCACGCTTCATTGGAAGTTGCTGCAACAGACTTTCAAGGTCATTTATAGTTCTTAGATGGTTATCATGTCTTGTTGATGTGTAAGATGTGATGTGTCAGCCGAGCTTATGTCAGCCGAGCTTATCATTTATTATCCAGAATCTGTAACCACCTGACCACAAAACACCACTTGTGGTACCAAAAACTCACATTTCTTTTTGTTGATATGTAGTCCTGCATCAGACACACTGTTTAAAACTTGTCCTAGGTTTCCCATGTGATTGTAATCATTGCGGCCTGACACCAGGACATCCTCTACTCTCACCATAGTATATGGAATGTCGTTGAGTAGATTTTCTATTGTCCTTTGAAAAATTCCTGGTGATGATGACACGCCAATGCCTGTTGTACCTAAACAGGCCCTTATGTGTGTTTATGGTTACGTGTTGCTTGGATTCGTCATCCAGTACCATCTGCTGATAAGCATGACTCATGTCAAGCTATGTGAAGGATGCTCCTCTACCAATGGTTGTCAACAGATCCTCAATCTTGGGAATGGGGTAATTGTCCAACTTGGACACCTTGTTTACTCTCAGTTTATAATCACCACAGATTCTGACACAGCCATCTGGCTTCATCACTGGCACCATAGGTGGTGCCCACTTTGAGTGAACCACAGGCTCTATGATTTTGTTGGCACATTATTATTGCATATATCCGCTACAAGCATTTAAATTCTCATCATGATTACAGGCATGGGTCACTGATTTGATCTGTGAACTCAATAGTGCCGCAGGTGGGATAATGCCTTAACTATGCTGTACAATCTTATGGTACAGAACTATACTCGCCATGTCACTTTATATTTTCAGTTGCTTAATAGATCCAGCTATTGAATAAAGATTAACATCAATGTAGCCATGTCACGCTTCGTGTCCTCTTCTTGCCCTCTTTCTCAAATGCCGTCAACATAATAGGTGCCTAATCTTACGAGCGGGTTATCCACAATCCATATGCAAGTCTCTCTGTGCGGATCGATATATATATATATATATATATATATATATATATATAGATATATATATATATATATATATATATATATAGATAGATATAGATATAGATATATATAGATATATATATATATATATATATATATATATATTTATATATATATATATATATAATATATATATATATATATATATATATATAAAAAAATATATATATATATATATCCAACTTTTATTGGTTTCTGAGGTAAGCACCTACGCTGGGCACATATTGTGCGAGTGTAGCCACCCTGAAGCCACTTGATTAAACATACAAAAAGGCATGCAGCGACTGTTTGGCATTCATCCTCACATGATCGAGTAATATTATCATCACCAAATATGTAATAGATATCTGCTGGAAATGTTAATCACTAGTATAATGATCATTTATATCAGCAGCTTTATTCCTTGTCGCTCAAGAAGTGTCTATACCGAGTGATGAAATAGCCGTTCTGGACGAGCAGGAGTTCTCCTAAATAATGTGTAGGACTCCAGGCAGTTGGCACACTGGTCGAGAATCGTGTCCTCACTTCGGCTAGCATCACCAGTGCTGAGGAGCAGAGTCTGCTGAACAACTGGCAGTTAATTCTAGGAACACACGTGAGTTTCCAATATGACAGATAAGTTATATGTATGTAGTTCACCTGAATGTTAAAAAGTGATTTGGTGACATTAGAGTGACTAGCATGGTAAATGTTTATTTCAGGAACCCATAAAGTATGCAGCGGTTAGGGGTGTATTTACATGATGTTCACATATCAGGGTCAAGTGAATACAATGAGGGATGCTGGCTGTGGGTCAACCCGGTCGTCACCACCTTAGATGACTGCTACACAAACTGGGGACCAGGTGAACCTAACAACGGCGTACAGCGGTGTTTGAAGCTGTCTGTCGATTACGGGTTGGCTGATGGTTTGTAGGTGGAGGCCATGTTGGCAACCTGTGCAAGAGGGCTGTCAATGACTCACACACGACTCGGTCTGACCTCGGGGACGTCCACAACAGCAATCTGTCTTAAATGAAATCCAAGATATATGTAACAAATATATAAACATCTTGCAGTTGTTCTGATCGTTCTGGTTGCCCACATTATAACTCCTTATCTGTGTAATTGATTTTTGACAATTGATATTGGCAATTGAGCTAGCTATATTCGAATCATGTCGATCTTGTTATCTCTTTTCAATAATTTCACCGTGTGGACAATAACGATTGTGACGATATTGCATCTTATGCATTGGTCAGATTGTTAGCAGTAGCTGTGGGTACGTGCATATGGATCATTCCGTTTCTAGAAAGTCTCTATACTTCTATGTGGAGCTGCTATAATAGTGATCGGTGTTTAATTGCTTCAATATCAGTCAATGTTGATCATTCACTCAAATTTGTTCCTAGTGAGTAAAGAATGAGTTTTGCTCATGTTGCAACTACGCACGCTTGTATGCTTTAATAACACCATGACCGAGAATCACACACTAAATGTTTAACATGATCGCACTGGTTCGAATCAAACAACCCAACCGTCAATAATCAATTATCTATAATCAGTTAGTGGTACACGTTTATGATTTTAACACAGAGAGCTGTTATGGACTACATCGATGTCAGGCTGAGTAGTGTATGAATCATTAGCAGACCTCTTGCACACATAACAGCGTTTACTTGCACAGGGAACGTCAGCAAACCCATAATCAGCAGCCAGCATCAAGCAGCGCTCCACGCCAGTCATGTTGTTAGGTTCCCCTGGACTCCAGCCTGCGTAACCGCCATCTAATCTGGTGATGGCTGGATTGGCCTACAGCCAGCATCCCTCACGGTGATCAATGTTTCCTGATATGTTAACACGCTGTAAATACACCATAAAACATTGTATACTTTATACGTTCCTGAAATAAACATTTACCATGCTAGTCACTGTCATGGTACCAGATCGCTTTTTAACATTCAGGTGAACTACCGACATATATCTTATCTGTCATATTGGAAACTAACGTGTGTTCCTAGAAGTAACAGCCAGTTGTTCAGCAGACTCTGCTCCTCAGCACTGGTGATGTTGGCCAGATAGAATCCCTCACCGAAGAGGTGACATGATTCCCGACCATTGTGCCAACTAACAGGAACACGATGTAGGAGAACTCCTGCGCGTCCAGAACGGCTATTTCAGCACTCGACATAGACACATCTTGAGCGACAAGGAATAAAGCTGCTGATATTAATGAACATTATCATGGTGATTAGCATAAGAACATTTCCAGCAGGTATCTATTACATATTTGCTGATGATAATAGGACTCAATCATTTGTGGATGGATGTGGAACAGTCGTGGCAGGCCCTTTAGTACGTCTATTCAAGTGGCTGCTTCATAGTGGCAACACTCGCGCAATATGTGGCCAGGCTAGGTGCTTACATTGTTACATTCAGAAGCCAATAAAAGTTAGATATATATCGATTCGCACAGAGAGACTTGCATATAGATTGTCGATAACACGGTCGTACAATTACGCACCTATGCTGTTGACGGCATACGAGAAAGAGGGCAAGAAGAGGACCAGAAGCGTGACATTAATGTTAATCTGTATTCAATTGCTGGATCTATTCAGCAACTGAAAATATAAAGTGACATAGTTCTGTACCGAAACATTGTTCAGCATTATTCCAGCTGTTGCGCTATTGAGTTAAGAGAAACCAGCGGGCCATGCGTATATTCAGGTTTTTCGTTAAATAGGAGGAACTTTTGATAGATCGTGCTTCCGATTAATTTGATATTATTGATGTTGCGTTCCCTTTGGTTTCATCAATTTGTTTCCCAAATGAAGATTATACACTTGAAAGAAAGGCGCTCAGAATGCAGGGTTGTTGGACTTCCCTGTAGTACAATGGATAAAGAGGTAATTGGCAGTGTAGTGACGTCTAGCATAGCCAATAGAGGTATTTTTTATGTGGACGATTATGGTAATGGAACGATTCAATGGGTGAAGGTACCTATGATTATGGGATTGTTATAGGGTGTCATACTTAACAGGATAAAGCTCGCGATTAGTGTCAATCATATCAAATACTTGTGTAGCATAGATAATCCTTTCTGTGCTGAACAACAGAAGGGTTTTTATTTTACACATGAGGTATTGTCATAGGAGGTATCGCCAAGTTCTGACCCTGTTGTCCCGCTCAAATATAAAAACTCACTTTCGCACAATACAAGAAATGGATTTAGACAGGCCTAGATAATCCGCACTGTCTCACACAGTTGGTCTGTTCCTGATGCTTTTAAAGTTGTATGCATATATTGCGGCTAATTTACGGCAACATCCGTATGAAACCGTACGGACGTTCCAGAAACTTGCGCGAACAAATCTAAGCAAGTAATTTTGTTCCAATTAAAACAGTGTCTTGCTTTGGCATTAAATGCAATTGGGTGGAAATTATTGTGAAAACGATTTCGGGGAGTTTCAGACTTCCGTGGCCTAAATTTGGCTCATGAGTCCTAGATTATGAAACTCAATGGCGTAACTGGCCCTCGCACTAAAAGACCCCATCTCTGCGCCCGTATTTATCATTTATTGGAGAATTGGTAACTAAAAATACTTGGTATGATTATTATTGGCATTGGCTTGATTTTGTCATAATCGATATATTTATAATATCTCACAGTGAACACCTGGACGTTTTGGCGTTTATCAATCACAATGAAAACGGTAATGCTTGTAACATTTAAGTGTAATATTGATGTGCTCGGTGTACTGCATTATGCCTGCTAACAGACAACTTACGTAGTTAGGTGCTATTTAGAGACTGTTAACCTCTGAAGGCTGATAAGAAACCATGCATTATATTTCAATACTGCGCTCATTGATATATTACAATATTCATAGAATCATTTTCTTACCTGACACTTTCCCGAATATATTTGTTCCATTGCTGCTGTTGAATACCAGTTCCGGGTTCTTGACAGGTTTGGAAGCTGCCACAGCCAGATCCCATCTTTAAACATGCCAGGGCGCACTGTTACTGTGACTTTACTCGCATTGCTCGCACAATTTCAAGGTTTTTAAACTGGACATTTGCATGAACTTGCTCAAACTGTTCCGATCGCTAGAACAGTTTATGTGACCAAGATAGAGAATGCTTGTTACAACAACCACAAAATGCATCTTGGATAAAGACACTTCAGTTGCCTTTTCGTTTTCCCTAGGTCTCACTGATAGGTTCCGTGAGGCTGTGTTTCTCTTAGTTGAGGTTGGCTCGGGCTGGTTACACAAAAACATCATAGAAATAATGAATTATTCATATTTTTGGTAGAAAGTCTTTTAATTCTCAAGCGAGCAATCATTGTGAGCTACAATGCTTCCAATGACCTTGTTTTATGTTTAGTGAGTCATTTGTGCAGCACAAGAGAAACAGTACCCAAGAGAGGGTGAGTATGTAAGAGGGTGAGTGAATGCGTGAGTGAGCAAATGAATAAGTGTAGGAGTGGTTGAGAATAAAGTGAGATAATCAGTGCGCATGTGATTCAGGTAATCGTTGTGAATCAGCTAGTGAGTGAGAGGAGTGCGCGTCAGTGACTAGTCTGTGTAGATCTCAAAATGTTGTAACTTTTCATAATGACAATATATTTCACCATTACGTGCGGACATCGAACAAATACTTAATATTGAATAAGGGTTCGTTTTATAACGCAAGGCTTTTCTATTGACTTCATTGCTTCCAAAGACTTGTTTTCAAACGTGCTAGATATTTACACTAAGTCAAAGAGTGAAGCCCTAACTGCTCTCTTCTATTTCCCATTTTCGTTGTGGTAAATGACAGAGCAACCTATGAATAAATAATGCTTCAACTGGAGCTATCTTTTGTTATTTTCAGCTTTTTGTGTACTCATTATTAATGCTTTGTGTCGCATTCTTAACATAGTCAGCACAAAATTTGCGTGTCTGGTGTAAGTTCATCTCAAATACAGCTGAGTTTAGAATTGCACAGGCATTGTAAAGTATTTTAAAGGCCACTTAAAGCAAAATGCATCGATATTTTCCAACGTAACATGTTTTAGGCAACATGCCGTGCTTACAAGCTAGGGCAGCAGTCTCTGATGATACATCATTGTGCCGAGATATAGAAGAATATGAGTAAATGGCATTATTCCTATCAACGCAATAAAACACACGCCAAATGGTTTGCCTTAAGAGAGAATATGTAATATCTATATAGGAGATACAGGGTACATTCAATAGATTTGCCTGTAGTTGCTTGTAATGTAGCAATGCGTATTTCGCCAATAAGCGGGGATAAATCTATCGAGAGCCGAGTGCCAGTGATCCCATCCTATTCCTACCTTATTCCTGAAAGATCTTCACCTGGCCAGGATTTTTTGCTAACTCACCATAATCTATGTCGGCCTCAACAAGCAAGCAATTTCAATGCATTATCGGATGTTCAGTGGGCTCTCTTTAGTTATAGGGAATTAATTAGCAGTGCACAAATGTTTCAGAGAGCTATTTGTAAAAAACATTGAAATATTACATTCAACTGTTTTGGAATCCCATTCTTCATGCAAATATGGTTACAAAATCTAACACCCTTCCTGGGGGTAGGGAGGATTGTGTTCGCTATTTCCCTCGCTCTTGTGTTCGCTATTTCCCTCGCTCTCCTGCCAGCGCTCCGCCTCTGCCGAGATATCATTATCATAATTAATGGCAAGGGCAGCGTGATGGGTGTGGAGATTCCGCCTCTACTGCCAATGCTCTATCTCTACCAAGATATTATTATCATAATTAATGCCGAGTGCAGCATGGTGGGTGTGGTTCCCCCTCTCTTGCCCGTGCTTGACCTCTATCCCGGAATATTTATCTTTATCATAATTCATACAAAGTGAAACATGTCAGCAGAACATTTCGTCAAAATTCATTTGAATCATTCCTATCCAAGTGATTCATATTCTTTGCAATAGCATACTATTCAATGGCGTACAACAATTATGCTGCATACTCGCCTGGCAGCATTAATAACAGTAGATTTATCAAAGGGCAATTTTTTTACACGTAGCACTAAAGAATAAACAATGCTTCCAAAATGCTTGTACATTTAATCATATATAATGTGCTTACTAGTTAACAATCGATCACGGAATGTAGCTTACAAATGATGAAATTATCTGTTCGTCAGTGTGCAAACAATCACAACATCCCATTGATTACCCCATACCCGTGGCTACCAAGGCAAATGATCTGTAGATGGATTTCATGCAACACCTCATCTGGCAACTTTACATTTTTAAGTCTCACACGCATCATTGGCAGGGTTTGAGACACGGCAGGTAACAGACACATGCGCCATATATGGTGATATCCATTTAATCTGCAATGATAACAACACTGTGTCTGGATTCGAGGCTCATCGATTCTTTGACAAGATCATTGTTCGTTTACAGCGCATACAACGTGCTCTTCAGCGTTCGCTGTAATCGTAAAATAGCACATATAATTCCCCATAGGAATGCGCAGATGGTTAGTTGACGATTATCATTGGATCCATATACATATCGAATCGGACGATCTGTCTGAAGTCGCCAAGTGCCAATGGATAGCAAAAACTCCGGGACCATTGTTCTCGATTCAGAGCTCAACGTGATATAATGTTCAATCCATCGAAATCTGTTTGCATTGTGACTTAACCAAAGACCCGCAAACTGTTCTGTCCACTAGTATCTTTGAATGATATGCAATTGCAGTATGTTGAACAGTGGAAATATTTAGGGCTTATGGTAAGTGCATATTTCAACTAGATTCGGCACAACGGTAACCCTGGATGACCAGCAATACGGTACCAACAATATTATGCAAACAAATGTTATCTCTAAACAAAAATATATATGAATACATATCTATATGTATATGTACATGTATTCATATATATATATATATATATATATATATATATATATATATATATATATATATATATATATATATATATATATATATGTATATTTATATATATATGCATATATATATATATATATATATATATATATATATATGTGTGTGTATATATATGTGTATATATATATATATATGTGTGTGTGTATATATATATATATATATATATATATATATATATATATATATATATATATATATATATATATATATATATATATATATATTCTTCGTTGTCAGTTCGTTTGCGACAGTATCAAAATCGTGATAGTGAATGGAATTATTGTGCAAGTCCCTGATTTTCCTAATATAATTAATTTAAGTGATATCATTACCGCAACCTACTATAGACGATCCGAAATCCTGGTTAGAGATCTTTCGGATATACTAAGTGACAGCACATGGAATATATATATATATATATATATATATATATATATATATATATATATATATATATATATATATATATATATATATATATATATATATATATATATATATATATATATATATATATATATATATATATATATATATATATATATATATATATATATATATATATATATATATATATATATATATATATATATATATATATATAGTAGAGCGGATTTAGCCAAGCATCTGTGAGCATTACATTGTTAGCCATGGAAATGTTTGATATGTCACCCAGGATGGCATGGTCGGGTCAGCTGGATCAAACATTATGTTGATGATGAGATACGGTGTCCAAGATATGATGTGAAGAGATACAATAGCTAGACTCATTCATGTGAACCTGCGGCTATGTAACAAACGATTGACATTTACAGATGTTTGCCCAATGGCGCCTGCCTGCCTGCGATAGATAGTAAGGTAAGTATAGGGTTTAACGGCACACCAACACTAGTGTGTCATATGGTGCCAAGAAAGGTTAATAGATAAGATTGACCTGATAAAGCAGCCGCCTTCTAGGATAAATGAAAAAGCAGATGGAAAAGATAAAAAAGGAAACGATTATCCTAGGGCCAGTCACCACAAGCCGATTGACTGGACCAGGACATTCCAGCCTCTCGTCTAGGCGAAATCCGGGCCAGAGTGGTATGTTGCAGATATGGCCCTCAAAAGAACCACTCCACTCAACCACCAGGATCCCATTGTTCACTGACACGAGTCGCAACCCACGGCCAACAGGTTGCCCCCTATTAGTCGCCTCTTACGACATGCAGGAGGATACAGTGGGCCTATTCTACCCCCGGACCCACAGGGGGGTGCAAGACATGGTGTGCCAGAGATACTGATGTCAGACAACGGCAGGCAGTACACCTCGCGATAATTCAAAGAATTCGCTACCGATTATGGGTTCACTTATATCACATCAAGCCCTGGACATTCAACAGGAAATGGAGAAGCAGAAAGGGCTGTCCAAACTGTGAAAAATTGGTTGAAAAATTCAAACGACCCATATGGTGCTCTTCTAGCATACCGTAGAACAGCACTCCCAAATGGATTCAGTCCAGCAGAATTGCTCATGTCTAGGAGATTAAGAACCAAAATCCCAATATCTGCTCAGCAATTGGATTCTTTCATTCCACATATTGGTGCGAAGGAACAGGATATGCGATTGAAACAAAAGATAACTTTTGATATTAGGCATAGATCAAAAACATTACCTGAGCTGAATACCCGCGATTAAGTCTGGCTAAAAGATCGACAGGAACCCGGTATGGTGCTAGAGGAGTGTAGTTCACGTTCATTTAATGTGGCTTCTCCCACTGGGAAATTCAGGAACAACAAGAGACAGTTCCAGACTCTCCTGAAACAAACCCTATTACTCCAGAAATTGTGAACAAGCTCCCTAATGAGGAGTCAATTATTATTACCACCAGATGTGGAAGAGAAGTGAAACAATCAAAGAGATTCCAGGACTCATAGACTTTTATCAGTGTGTGTCATACAAAGATTATGGACTCAGTGTTTCATTCTATGCTGTATTTCAATTGTAAATGCTTGAGAAAGGGGGATGTAGTGTTAGTCATCATAACGTTGCATAAAATAGGTTATGACGGATACATGTTAACTTCCAGGGAGTTGAGAGTTCTGCCGGTTAGAATTATGTTCGGTTTTGAAGTTGGTAAATAAAGTCTTATTATGTGTTAAACACTTCTTAGAGAACATTACACCCCAAGCACTACAATAAAGATTTAACTATATGTTGTCATCTGGTTATAATTCTAATCCAATTAAGAACCCGTTAAAATAAATATGCTTTTGAAAATAAATAATGAAATATTACTTTGTTGCCTGAAATAATAACTATTTACCAATATATCACCAAAAGCAGACGAAGAAGTTATCACTGGTAACTGATAATATCAGTCGACTGACTGGATATACCGGGTTGTCAATCAGCCGTGTATCACGGATTGTCAAACAATTGAAATGCTCTTGGCTGTTGCCATAAACATATGAATATCGATTTTTCATTGTAAGCCAAAATAAGTAAAATAAACACCGCCCGACGCCAACCCTAGACTGAGATAGATAGCTAGTCACACATATTATCGCTCGCACTACACCGAAGGTAGCATATCAGTCTGTCAATCGCACACACATGAGACACTAATGGTTCTTACTAACATGACAGTTTAATTACACATTGAACACCTATGGTAGTATATCAATAATACCAAAAGAGTCAATCCGTTGTTTTTCAAGGTAAATATATTTCGCCGCAAACTTTAGAAGTTTACCAACCAGCCAACTGATTATTTCTTCAAATCAAGTATAATGCACCCGGACGTTACGGCCCCACAACGCAACACGTCCGAGCCGTTTTGGTCCCAGTGCGTCTACATCCGTATATATAACATATCAATAAGTGAGATGTAAATGAATTACAGACAATGGTCACCTTGCACAATGGGTTGTAGCTGGGTTGGGTGGTTATTTAAAGGTCACATACAAAGATTCTCATCATTTCTTTATTATGTATTTCAAAATGGAGATTAATAACTCATTAACCAACGGGGACCAATAATTCATTGCACCGGCATGCATAAGTATTAAAAATCCACCGATAAGGTTCCACTCAGAAGAAAATACGAAGCCATCTTCTCGATGCCATTTTGCCTCAGTTGGCCGCTAGGGGCAGGTTGCGTGACGTCATACCTGCTGCGCGGCGTCCAAGAGAATTTGACAGCGAGCGAGCGAAGTGAAAAGCGATTGTTTGGATTTTAAGATAACACCGTATTTATATGAAGCCATGTCGTCTACGAGGCTCCATAGCATAACATTGGGGCAAATTATTTCCATGACTATTAATTTGAGCCAATACGGGCGAGAGTTAAATCATCCAAGGCTCACTTCGAAATGACACCGGGAGCTCTAACTCAAGGATCCGCTTCAGATGAAGAATCCACAAAAGATTTCGACGAATGGTGAGTTTTAGAATACCCTTCCCAAGCTTTATTGAACTATAATAACTGGTAAAAAATAACCGTCAGTATCAGTTACCCAATATATTTACACATTCTGTAAGTTGAGGATAGTATGTTGACAGATCTAACTACTACAACAAATAGTACTTGGCTAGTGAATGTAGCTTTGTCATTGTACCCTCAGCACATTAAATATTATGGACAGATGTTTGCATGCAGTACATAAAGTATTTTCATTTTACATTCATTCATTGTATTACAAATATAAATTTATAATGACTCTTTAATTATTTCTCTAACTTAGGTTAACTGTCATCACTGCATCCCAATGAACACAGCCAGAGTGTGCTGCAGAAGTTTGGAGAGAGTGATGGCTATAACGGAGGAATGGACATGCATCACCAATTATCATAGATTCCTGGCAAACTGCCTGAATAAAAATGTGCTGAAAGCGTCCAAATTTGAATCTATTCAAATGGATGGACCTGTTGGAGTTGAGGTCTCTACAATGAGTAATTTAGCCATTATTGCTACCAAAAAGGACGGTTTGAGGTTGAACAATCATATTTACTGATAAAGGAACATCAATCCCGCTGTGTAAAATTTTCAGTGTTCATATTGATAAACTACAATATATTTCACATAGCCAAGAATAAATAATACCAGTAACAAGAAATCCAGAGGCAAAGCTTATAATAAAATTACCAAGCGAGGGAATGGTTGACAAATGACAATTGTTTTTTTAACTATACAACTTATTTCTAAACCATAGACAACTAATTGACATATTGCTTCAGATTATTATGTTTGTGCATATGAAACTAATTAAGGGTTCGGTAATAAATGTCAAAATAACATGTGTTTCATTTTAGATTAATGCATGTACACACCAAAAGAAATTGGTACTTCGACAGGCTTGACAACTGGGTCTCCCTGTCTGGCTTTGAGGTAAGACACTCTTCATTGGGACTGACCTCCTTCAGTAATGGCTTGAGCTCTGTTCGAGTGAATAACTGCTAGGAGCAATCTGGATATATATATATATAGCAGGTTGATAACATATTGCTAAGTAAGAATTGAAACTTGAGCACATAATTCTACAAAGAACATTACAGCTGTAACTACACAAATGTGCTAAACTTCCATACAACCCCAATTCAAATATACACAACCGAATTTCAAAATATGTTATTTGATTGGTATTACCTGGCCTCCATGGTGGCATAGGGATAGTGGACACTCTTTGGTGCGAAGAATATGACCACTTTGTGATATGATTCTAGGCTTGATGTTTGCTCTGATGGGGAAAGCCTGCCAATGTCGTTTAGGAGATGCTTCCTGGATACTATCAATTCCAACTCTTTGTGTGGCTTCGATCCTATTTATGGTTCACACGTATATCAATACAGATTACATTTGTTTGGTAAAGTAGTACCACAGGGGCATGGATTTTACCATTACGACCACTGAAGTAAATATTTTTTTATAAACTTATATGATTAAAAACTAATACCGACCCATCAGTATCCACTTCCTGTCCTCTAGTAGTGCATGCTCACATTCCGGGTACAGCTCCCCATGCCCCACGTGCTCATTGCAATATGCCTTGTGACTGAGAGCCACTTAGCTCTGACCAGATCCGCATCTCCATCACTTGAGGCAGCACACCAGTAAACATGATTGGAAATGCTTTTGGCCCACTCACTCAGAATGTTGCAGCCTTTTCTTTTCCCTTTGGCCAGTATTTCCTTCTTGATCCCTTCATTTACAAATAAGTGTGTGTTTGTCTTTAATGCTAACATATAAATTTGGTATGCTAACATGTTAAATATGCTTTAAATTGTTACACAGAGTGTTGTGTCGGCATAAGTCACACAAAGAAACTAACCTTTGGCAACATGCCACACATCAAACCAGTGTTGGACTGTAGGTTGCTCTTCCCTCGTGTACTTTTTCACTGTCTGTCAGTAGTGATGGATTCAACGGTCAAGCCATTCTCAGACAGTGATTTCAAAGCAAGCTTCAGACCAGCTAACTTCATAGCATTTGAATTTTTAACTTGGTTGCTCTGAAAGAAATTAACAGGCAATTGATAGTACAATATTCATTAACGAATCCATCATATACTGGTCATAAATTGTAACTTTTATAGTTTTATACCTGAACAAGTTGCATGTCTAGAACCTTCGAAGTCTTTATAGGTCCATCAGGGTCGACTCAAACGTGGCTAAAGAGAGTCGGTATAGCTTCTTT
>CM067342.1:14222134-14255314 GCA_034190875.2 Urechis unicinctus | reverse complement strand
CAAGAATGGTAAAAGTAATTAAACAATGGTAATGTGGTACTAATGTTTGCCTATTAGTTATCTTGTAAGTTCACTGAGATCTCAAAATTGACAGGCAAACATCAAACCCAGGTATACACAGAATTAAGTGTGCAGTCTAAAATGAATGTACTATTTCATGAAATGTAAATACATTTAATTTTTGAGTACAATGTACTATCTATATCAATTATTTAAACAGACTGATTGAACAAAACATAATGCAAACAATACAACTGCACCAAGTGCAGGTAAAATGACAAACTTTACATGGAGAAATGAGCAACAAAAAATATATTGATACCTTTTTCCTCCAAGGGAGATTTGGTACTCCATAGTCATAGCGAAGTTCTTTCCCAAAATGAATGTCTTTTAATGCGAACAAGCATATGTGGGGCTTTCTGTCAATAGCAACTATTTTTGCAGAACAATTAGCACCTTTTTCCTGGTCAATGTCATTCACCAATCTACCTAGGCCATTGCTGTGTGTTGCATCAATGCTGCACAATAACATATTCAAGTATTTCTCTTATAAGTGAAAATTACATCATCAAAATACTTAATTTTGAAATATGATTTTACTAAAAAAGGGTACTGCATTTTAGAATGTTCATAGATCAAGCACATATTTTGCAACAACAACATTGATGTTGGATTGATGAGCTGAAAAAAGAACACTTCCAAGACATAGGTCAGGAGTGAACCCTGGACCTGTTGGTGTGTGTGGTCTAGAGCACTATCACCACCACATAATTTCAGATGCACACAAGCAGAAACAGACCGCATTTCTCCTCTTGATGACATACCACATGGTAACTCCCTGGTCTTTAAAAAAGTACATAAAACTGCTATCAGCAATGTTGTAGTTTCTATCTCTTTCCTCAGCTTGTTCCTTGTCAAGAAGTTCTCCCTTGTATTCCAAAATAAATGAACCTTTTTCATGTGCTTTTGTCGCAAAAACACCATAACCTTAACACACAGTGCAAAATATTTAATTGTGGTAATGATAATATGCATGATATCATGCATATTTATGTTCAAAAAATTATCCTATCAGGAGCAGCTATCAAAAGTACACAGTCAACTTAGGCACCCTTTGAATTTAAACATGCTGGTAGGTATAAAACAGTGATTAACTCTTTGCTTCCAAAATTATCCATAATAATGAGGCATTGAAATCTAGAAATTCCTTGAAATGTGTGTTTTTTGGTGCAATGTTACTTGGATTTTAGTTCAAGAATAAGCACATGTACTGAAAAACCTGGGATGTTCGCTCTAATAGGGGGCAGGGGCATAAAGATGTGGAACCATTTTATGGAGTGGGCGGCAGGAACAAACAGGTTTTGGTGGCGGTGGAATGGGGTGTAATGTCGCTTTCAAGAGCTCAGGACACATCAGGACAACAAACGTTCCTGGGATGATGAGATGAGTTGCAGATAAAACGTTGCCTGAGGCAGGTCAGGAAGTAACCCTTGACCTGTTGGTCTGTGGGCTGGAGTGCTACCATTAGACCATGGAGATCTCCCATGAATGAAAGAAACATGGGCTTTTTGGCAAGGTGGGGAGGTAGGGTGAGCAATAACCATGGGACCACTAATGGAGTGGGATGGGGGTGGTGAGGGTAAGTGTGTATATAATTTCTGTTTGCAAGGGAAGCAACTCAAGGCTCCAGACTTACAAATGACCCAGTATCATGCACCTCTAAAGCAACGATGGACATCACTTGCCTGTATCATTTAACTTCTGCTCTTAAGAGCATCTTTGTATCTTTATGTCCATTTTCTTGTTTCATGAGTGAACACAGGACTCTAAATCATACCCTTACCATTGACCACGTTACTGATAATAAAAGATATCCTTAACGCTGAAAAGTTGGAAAATCCTACACTTAAACACTGTCCAAACTCAAAGTAAGCTTAATCACAGACCAAATGAAAAGAGTAACCCTAATCATCGAACAAACAAAAAAGCACCCCTTATCACTTACTTTAATCAGGGATGCCAACAGGATTTTGTTAAAAAAAGAGGAAAATTTGCCTGGGGCCATGGGGCCGCAAAGGCTCCCTGCGGATTTATGGATCCCAATGGACCCTGGCGGCCACGTTATCCGCGGATTTCCTCGGATCCGCGGAAAATTGGCATCCCTGTTAAATAATAAAGCACTAGTAATCCTTGACCAGAATAAAGTTCCATTCATTGAGTTGGGAATGATCATACATAACCACAAACGCTGACTTGGCATCTTGTTTCCCTCATTTTGAACTAAAATGATGCCCTAAGCACTAGCCTCAGCAGAACTGTCACAAACCAAAATACGGCACCCTTTCAAGTGTTTTCTATGTTCACACAATATTTTCATATTCCAGTGGAACCACCACTTCCCCTCTCCCGTGTGAAGAAAGAAGTGTGGGTGGTAGATGGTTTATAACGAGGGGGGGAGTACCTAGGGTGGCGAAGGTCGTCAGACCAAGCGTGACGTTGCCCCAACGTTGGCCCAACTACTCTTGCTTTCGTGAACATTTCACTCTCTACACGTATGTTGTCTACTCACCACCCCGATTCTCTCACACTCAACATGCGTCTTTCTAGCTTTTTTTCTCTGTATCACTCCTACACTGACAGACTCCCTCTCTGCTGTCTGACTCTCTACACGTATGTGTGCCGCTTTCTCCATCCATAAGTCTGCCTTTCTGTGTCCCCACGCATTGTGACTCTCCCCCTCCCGTTGTCTCTGTCTGACTGCCTCTCTCTATATGTGTGTCTGTCCATACTCTCACTCTCTCTCTCCCTCTCTCTCCACAGCCCCCTCTTTCTCTCTCTACATGTTGCTGTGTCACTGTCCCTCTATATCTCCCACTATGTATCTCCCCACCCCACTGACTTACGTAGTCTCTACATGGATGATGTCTCTCTGTCTCTCTCGCTCCCTCCCTGTCTCTCATCCCTACCCCCTACCATACCCACAATCACACACACCGACTCCCATCCCCTCTTCCTTTCCGACTCTTTTTCCTCCCAATGCCTCTGCCTGTCTGTCTGTATTACTCCGCATGTGCCTGTGTCTCTTTCCCCACGCTGTTTCTCTCTGGCACTTTCTCTCATTGTCTCTATCTCTGTCCCTCTGTCTTGTCCACCCCCCCCCCCCCCCGGTGCACTCTCCCCCAACCCCATCCCCACGCTGTCAAGTGATTCTTACTCTCTCTTTTAATGTGTGCTCTCTTTCTCCATCTCTCTCTAAGTCTGCCTTTCTGTTCGCCATCCCCAACACTGACTCTCCCCCTCCTAGTTGGATCTCTTTCCCGCTTCGTCTGTCGGTCAGTCTGCCTGTCACTCATGCCTCTTCCCACCCACCCCCTCTCTCTCCTCACTGACTCACTCATTCTCTCTCTGGTTCTCTCTCTGGCTCCCTGTGTGTGTCGCTGTCACTGTCGCTCTGTCTCCCCACACAGATTCTCTCTTCTACGTGCATGTGTGGCTTCTCTCCATCTATTTCTCTCTGCCTTTCTTTGGCCATATCTGACCCTTTTCCTCCCCTTTTCTCTGTTCATCCCCCCCCCCCCACCTCCACTTGGACTCCCCCCTCCCAATTTGACTCCTTTCCTCCCTTTGTCTCTGCCTTTGTCTCTCTCTCTTCATGTGTCTGTCTCTCCTCTTCCTGCATATTCTTACTCTACATGTCTCTCCTTCTGTCTCTCTGCTTCTCTGTCCTCCACTCTCACCTTTCTACCTCTGACCTTTTTCATTCTCTACATTTGTGTGCCTCTCACTTCATCTGAGGCTTTCTGTGTATGCCACTCCCGTGACTTTGTCCCCATCCCTCACAATCTGACTCTTTCCCTCCCTTTGTTTCTGTCTGCCTGTCTCCTCTCTCTTCCCCACTCTGATTCTGTCATTCTCTACATCTGTCTCTGTCTCCTCTCTCTCTCCCCACTCTGATTCTGTCATTCTCTACATCTCTCTCGCCTCTCTTCCTCACTCTGATTCTGTCACTCTCTACATCTGTCTCTGCCTCCTCTCTCTCTTCCCCATTCTGATTCTGTCACTCTCTACATCCCTTTCTGTCTCTCTCTGTCTCTCTCCCCTCTCTCTTTTCCACTCTGATTCTGTCATTCTCTACATCCCTCTCTGTCTCTCTCTCTCTCTCTTCCCCACTCTGATTCTGTCACTCTCTACATCTCTCTCTGTCTCTCTCTCTCTCTCTACTCTCTCTCCCCCACTCTGATTCTGCCACTCACTACATCTCTCTCTGTCTCTTTCCTCTCTTTCCTACTCTAATTTTGTCACTCTCTACATCTCTCTCTTCTGTCCCCCACTCTGATTCTGTCACTCTCTACATCTCTCTCTGTCTCCCCTCTCTCTTCACCATTCTGATTCTGTCACACTCTACATCTCTCTCTGTCACTCTCTCCTCTCTTTGCTCCACTCTGATTATGTTACTCTCTGCATCTCTCTTCTCTCTCTCTCTCTCTTCCCCACTCTGATTCTGTCACTCTCTACATCTCTCTCTGTCTCTCCTCTCTCTTCACCATTCTGATTCTGTCACACTCTACATCTCTCTCTGTCACTCTCTCCTCTCTTTGCTCCACTCTGATTATGTCACTCTCTGCATCTGTCTCTGTCTCCTCTCTCTTCCCACTCTGATTCTGTCACTCTCTACATCTCTCTCTCTCTCCTCTCTCTTTCCCTCTCTCTACATCTCTCTCTGTGACTCTCTCTACTCTCTCTTTCCCACTCTGATTATGCCACTCTCTACATCTCTCTGTCTCTCTGCTCTCTCTCTCATCACCACTCTGATTCTGTCACTCTCTACATTTCTGTCTGTCTCTGCCTCCTCTCTCTTCCCGAATCTGATTATGTCACTCTCTACATCTCTCTCTGTCTCTCTCTCTGTCTCTCTCTGTGTCTCAGTCTGTCTCCCCCATTCTGACTCTCCCTCTCCACTCTTGACTCTCGCTACATGTACGAGTGCCTCTCAGTCTTTTTGAGGCAGTGATAGCTAAGTGCTAGAAATAATGTACTACAAAGGCTTTTCTGTGATTAAAAAACCTTCGTTCTACTTCTACACACATGACTACACAAAGCATCTTATTGTATTCACACTATATTAGACTCTAATTAAGAGTGGGGCATTGTATAATCTATACAAAAAATAATTACTTAAAAATGCATCTCTTCAAATGTTGAAAACTGAAGCCACCGAGTTAGTCATCATCATCATACAACCCAGCTGCAAACCATTTTTAATAAAAGTAATGGGGAGACATCAGATAATTATCAAGAGCAACAAGATTTGACTCACCAATTGACTGATCTATGTACTTGCTTGTAAAACCTGGTGGGTCATCCTCCTCACAGCAATACTTAATAGCAATACCCAGAGGATTTAAAACGTTGGATCGTAAACTTCTCTGCATCCTATAAAAATCACATAAAATGATAGCATAACTAAGTAATTTAGGTGATTATATAATTTCTAGTCGAGTGCTGCAGAAAAGTTTTTCCAAACAAGGAAATCTGGGAATTATCACCAGTCAAATTGTAGGGCTGCACATCAAAATATTGGAGCCCCCACTCAGATGTGACCATCTCCCTCTAGGCTAGGCAGGGTGTCCCATATGCGCTGACCCACAGTCAGTAACACGATTTCCGTTTGCAGGCCGAGAACGCTAATCCGTTCACCAACAATTGGCGAGCGACATACACGTGGTTAGATAGTCGTTAAATGGCAACTGTCAGCCTGTTTTTAAGTCTGTCGTAGTGCGCTTGATGCCGGCGGAATATTTCAGGATCCAGTGGAAAAGCGCCGGCTGCCTGTGCTTATTGAGAACACTTGATTGGCATCACAATGTTTCCACAAGCAGACTGCACATATCTCCATTACTAATTCTGAGCGAGAACCATGACCTGAATCTCGCAAGAGGTCAAAATGGGCTAGTGTTAGAGTTTGATTACAGCTGCGGTTCTGTGATTTTTCGCATTTTCCCTTGGTACTGACCAGGGAGGCTACCATGGACTTGTGGTAGCGCCCTGAACCACAGACCAACAGGTCGAGGGATCAATCCCGACCTGCGCCGGCGAAACGTTTCATCTGTAGTTAATCTCATTATCAGATTATCTCAGGTATCCTTGTCCCGATATGACCTGAACAGTTAATAGGTACCGTAAGTCCATTCCACAATCGACACCGCATCATTGATTATGAACCCCACCACGCTCTCCCCCGTATCCTCTATATATATATGTAACTATATCCCTAGTCTTATCGCGGGTTGCCGCCCAGTACCACCCCATCAACCCAAATCATCCCCCACACCCCATTCTAATACACTTTGCGGAATTCCTAATCTAACCGACCTGGGCGCTAACCCGGGCGTTTACCGTATGAACACATGAGTGTGTAATTGAGGTACTTTCAGAGTTTTCAAGACTGGAAGAAGTATTAAGACACTGGGCTGAAAAGGCCAACAAATAACAGTTTACCATGTTTAATCTACACAATGTGCAGCTGTCAAATCTTAGTTCGTACAGTTCTTCATTTTCAGTATTTTATCTTACTATAAATTAACCCTTTAGCTTCTGAGAAAGTTACTGCTCAACACTTCAGCTTCTCATGGGGCCGCGAATGTCGCATGTGAGTAGTAAAGGGTTAATTCACGACCTTCCATTTTCCCAGCACAAACGGCTGAACTGTCAACAGCATTTCGTATTGGTTGGGATTCCTGCATTGACTCTGGAATATGAGAGGGTGGTGGTGGTTGTAGTGTTTACTAGTTCGTGAAAAAGTGCGGTAGAGGGATCGGATTTTGTTATCATTCACGTATATCTGTCCGTCCGAATTCACACACGTGCGCAGACACCCATGTATACATGAATGCATACACACGTCTTATAACTATATTTCCTCCTATATAGCTATACTCTTGTTATACTTATATTCTTGGTTATTCGTATTTCTGCGCGCTCCTTCGTATATAGGAATATTGTAGCTGCTTGTAGTTGCTTGAGTGGGGACACTAGCCAGAGAAAACACACGAGTCCAGGAGTTGAGTTGTTGTTGGTTTATTCAAGTTGGTTTATAAGCTTTCTCTGGAATCTCGGGTCAGAATCTTGTTCAGATACTTCGTCTCTTCACTAGGTAGATCTCCCTGTACTTCCGCGAGGCCAGCTATTTTATCGGGGTTCCGGCATTGGATTACGCTCGGAACCACACCCACAGCTGGCCTCCCATTGGTCCAGGTATAGCCGGTCCCCCTTCACAAAGGTCAACCCCAACTGCTCACATGGGGCGTGGGCTCGAAGGGTCATTGGCCAATGGGAAAAGGTACCAGCCAGGTCTATTATAGGGTGACACCCCCGTCTTAAGGACGGAAATATCCCCGGGCTAGTGAAACATGTCATGCTGACAATGAAAAAGAGGGGGAGCGTTTCAAAAGTCAAAAGAGCTAGATTAATATCACAACACACGCACGCACGCACACATACATACATCCATCCATCCGCTAATGGCGAGTGAAATTAGTGTCGGTCGGGGTCAAGCAAGCACAACTAGCCGCCAGGCTGGCGGGTATATTTTTTCCGCGCATAGACCTCGTGCCCACGTTCAAGCAAGCGCAACTTGAACCATAAACCCGGCAAACATATAAAATAAGGAGGCTTCTCCACTGTATACTATGTCTGATCTAATAACATTTATTGAGCCATGGTATATAAACTGAAAAAAACTGTTAAATAAACCGATGGCATAGATAGGCTTACAGAAATCGTTTGACAACTAACGTGCCTCGATTGTTTGTGAAAACTTTATACATAGATCAGTGATCACCTGGCTGCGGTCGATATTAAATTTTGGAGCGAAAACGTTCAAGAAGTTACATAAATTCCCACCCCACTCCCTCCCAAGCTATCTAATGGCAGTCTGACGTGCCACATGCACCAACTGACCTGAAAAAGTTGAACGGTTGCTTGGCAACCACACATGAACCAGGCTTCCCATTTCCTGCCTCTTGACAAATTCTATAATACCGCTTTTCCATCGAGTATAGGCATATTTATTTGAATTCCTTAATTCGATTTACCATGTATCATCTGTGACTGGTATGAATAAGAATTGAGATAAAAGCTCGGTTATGCACTTAGCGGGCTCATATGCTATGCAGAAAAGCGGGATTCACGCATACAGGGACGTTTGCGCGCGCGCCTTGTTCTCGGTGACTTTTCTCCCGCGTCTTTGTGATTGCAGTCCGCTCTACTGGACCTCCACAACTTGCAGCACACCGCCAATTTTATATTCCAGGAAAGTCGACCGCGGGAAAGAATGTCACCACGCCAGGGTGTGGGCAAGAAAATTTGTATCAAGGTGATTTTACTCACAAACAAAAAAGACGTGGCCGGGGAGAATCGAGTGTTTTGGGAACATAATACATATACCAAAAATCATCGATCCCATATCATATCTAGACGAATTCTCCACCTACATGACTGACCCATCCATGAGACCAAGTGAAAGTTCTTAAATACAAAGTACGTGTGTATGTATGCATGCAACTGCTAATACCATGGTCAGTTGTGTGCGTGTATGCTGTGGTTCGTATAGCGGCAGGCAGTTTGTGCGTGTGCTTGTGTATGCGCTTATTTGCTACACGTCATTTGTGCAATCACACTGTGTAACTCGAAACTGTGGCTTTCCTAACTTTGCCCCGCCCCACCAAACTTCCTCCCCAATCCTTCACCCTAGTCAAGGTCCCCCAGCCTGATGGCTGCGGGCGCTGATTACATGTTATGCCATGACATTCAATAGTCTCGCCTTCAAGTCTGGGCGAGCTTAAAGAGACTGTTCAGCCCCATATAAGGAAAGTGGCTGCCTAGCAAGCTGCTTGGTAACAGCACCTTGGAAACCAAAAATGTTATATTTTAAGACTTTCATTCGCTACGCGGCGCAGTGGTCTCAGAAAAAAAAATCCTTGCTTCGACAGTCGCCATTTATGTTGTCGGACATTATCCTTCCTGCTTGTCAGTCTAGTGTGTGCACAATTATGCGCGTTATGATTTACAGCTAACATTTTATGTAATTCATGGTTTTAGGGAGGCACCGTTTTTTTCGATGGAACGACATATTTACTGCTAAAAGTTCATGTCCACAGTATATCATGACCATTTCCATGTAAAATAATAATGTTAAAAAATCTTATCAAAACATAACTAATAATGTTAAAAACATCATGTAAACTCGGCGGCACAAATTAGAAGATGTCATTACTTACGTCTGCGTTAATCGTAGTAATGTAATAACGAAATGATCCCTGATTGCCTTATATGTGGCTGAACAGTCTCATTAATATCTTGAATTGGACAGGCATCCCAGATTTGGGATGCTCCAATCACAAGCCGTGTCTCTCGGTCACTCTCTCTGATAACACAAAAAAGATACTTTATAAGTCGTTGTCTCTCATTGGTCAGTTCTACAAGTTCCGAAGAACTAGTCCAACCAGTGGAGTGATTTTTATGAGCCGGGCACAAACATCCTATAACACTCCGATTTGTTGTTTCACGCTGAGTGGCACCGTTAATCACACCACGCGGCGAGAGAAGCAGTAAACATACTATCAAGCAGCTAAGCATTAAAGCATTTATTGTGGGAACCAATTTGAAATCCCCAATATTCGCTGAAGTGCGCGAATGTCTTCACCTTGGACGCAGACCACTACAATGTGAATGTTGCTTACATACAACACTGGGTGTGTATATGTATGCCAGCACGTACGCAATTATACAATCCGGTGTCACAACCTTTGCGTTGATTGGTGACGAGATTTCGTGCATGTCTAATGCGTATGCGGTATGCGCTTATTTAAGACTACACGTCATTTGTGCAATCACACTGTTGACATAAAACTGTGGCTTTCCTAACTTTGCCCCGCCCCACCAAAACTTCCTCCCAAATCCTTCACCCAGATCTGTTTGGAATTCCTGGATCAACCCCAGAGTACAGTTGTGGCTATTACGCGCGCGCGCGCGTGTAGGTGTGCGTGTGTGTGTGTGTACTAATGGACGAATGAATGATTGAATGAACGAACATACGCATTTCTGCATAGTGAGTTGTGGCTGATGAGTCCTGAATACGCTGTCAATTCCCCCGCCACTAATTAGTTGCTGTGCGAGTCGGCCGGTGTCAAATGATTTCAACTCCCAGGAGTGGAAAGGGCACATGTATATGAATGTGTTTCAATATGCGAACTAAAAAAGAAGGGAACGGGCGCCTTTGTTTTGGGCCCATGACATGGTCTCGAACAAGCCCGCGTTTAGGGTAAGCTAAGACCTCAAACAGACGGAGAAGGGGTACTTTTTCAATCCTGTGTAATCACACGAAACACGAAAATATACAGTAGTTTCCCTCCAAGATACCCGCCCCCACCCCAACCGTTTCCAACCACAAATTTGGCAATGGACAATAAAACGCACAGCGTCCGTACTTACGTTTAGTGCACATGCTTGTCAATCTTTTCCTTGAATTGATAACTGATAACACACGGTAAGTTTATAAAACGCTTATTCCGTTGAACGAATATTTCGCACTATATACGACGGAGATATCTTGGAAGCCTGCATGATGTCTTTCCGACAATCCCAGTACGATACTCGGACGGGTCCATTATACGTCTGAAGTCGAACATGTCCGGCGTGTTACCGTGTGTGTATCTCTGAATTCGTGCCAAAAGATCTTATCGGGTATTGCTTACTCATATAATATTCTCTGGGGGATTGGGCATTGCTATACCTAACTGTATGATTATCCGGATAGGTTTTCGCATCTGCGCCAAGTCAGTTAAGATACACAACCCCTCTGTTGCAATCGACTTATCTACGTTTGCGCTTTAAATATGACGGCTTTAAATGCGTGCGCGGTCTAGCTAGGGGGATACTGTATGCATCTAATGGCTTCCTCTCAAACTATAGCAATGACTCAGACTTGTAAAATGTTCAGAGACAATATTCTGTAGTTCGTATTCATTTGCCCTTGTGAAATTGTACCGTGGTACCTAGCATGGTAAACCATGGAACATTCTTCGGTATCATGAATGAATGGTATGTACCAAGGTAGTACCACAGCAATGTATGGTACTTGCAGTATGTCATAGTATTTACTATCAAAACAAAGGTATCAGGTGTGTAAAATGTAGAAATACCATGATGTGAATAATGGTACTACAACAAGTACAGTACAGCAGCAATAAGTAATGTGAACATACTGTAATAATGAACAACAGCAAGTACATGCCCATGCAAATTTTCTTAACAATTGGATAAATCAGAAAATACATAATTTCTTAAACATAATAAAGCTGAATGTTGATCAAGTCTCTCATCTTTAAGTGAAAGAGTTTTTGAATCTTACTTCTTTGTCTTTAGTAATGGTAGAAGTTTTACTACCACTTGCAAGTTACTGGAAAATGATGAGCTATAAGCAGTGAGGAAAGAGTTCCCTGTGAGTGAATAGAACCCCATCTCCCTCCTCACCCAGTGGTGCCTACTTGGCTTTGTGCAAACATTGGTCACATTAAGTTAGCATGCAGTTCAGTTTGCATGAAAAGGTTTACTTCACAAGAAGAACCATAAAACCCAACAATATAAAAACCTAATGATTGGCAAAACTGAAAAATTGCAGGGCTTTGAATCCTGATTATGATATCTCATTGCTGTAAAACAAATTGTAGTAGACTATTTGTAATTTTATTGCAGACCATGTCACACTTGTTGGAAGCAAAAATGTCATAATGGGCATACATTGTGAAGATATGTGTCTTCAAACCCTGGCTTCTGTCACACTATTCAGTCAGACACAAGGAAAACAGATCTTTGTTCACAATCATTATTTAAGTCTGGGCATGGTCAACCTAGTAATATATTCTAAAATATCCCAGTAATCAGACAATTAAATCGTGGGATATATGCTTAATGATATGTCAAAAGTTTGTGTCAATTGTGACACTCATTTTGACCTTGGATTAGATTCAAGGTCTAGCCTTTGTTCAAAATTGGTAATGGCAGATAGCAGTCTTCTTATAAAACATTCTGGCGCAAGTTCTATCTTTCTACGAGCAGTTTTATGGTCAGTAAGGGGATAATGCGCCGAATCCATATCGCGTTTGCAGAGGACCGAGATTTGGCAAGTTGTAGTCATGTGTGAAAACTGCATGCAAATAAGTTCATTTTTTGCTGAGATAATTGACTAGACATATACCACAATATGATCCAAACCCGCTACCTGGCTACCGCGGGGCTCGGGGAATAACAATTTGCGTAGACAAAATAAGGCACCATAATAGCCTAAATAATAGAAATACTCCTGCAGCAACTGTTACCAATATTTGATAATAAGATTACTTACTCGAAATGTTGTGTTGATGAACCAATTATTCCAAAAGAACATCAGTTATGTGATAAATCGTTCGATTTCAAGTGCTTTGCTGCGAACACGCTGGGCCGCCATGTTGAAAAGTATAGATATGTGATCACAGTCTTTGACGGAGAAGTGATGCCCTCTGTTGGCGGATTATAAGACTAGTTTTGTAGCCATTTCATTGCGAGGTGCCACTGCTAAAAAACCCATTATTATCGCAAATAAGATTACCCTGTTTTTCAAAATCATTCAAAAATTAAGAAAATCGAACGCCGCAACTATGTAGGCAATAAATTTTTAAAATATTGTCGTTTTAATGAAAATCAAAGAGCTTTTAGTTTCGAGTAAGTAGCTCACAAGGATGCAAACCTCACAACGTCAAGTTATAGACCCGTAACAGCTCATAATGGCATGTTTGTGTATATATATATATACCAGGGGCTGTACGGTACTTCTTCAACAAGTGGTTCCATCATCAATGACAATACCTGTGACATATTGATTCACAACAGTCTTCAGCTCCATCGATTTCTTTTGTTTGTGCCTATTGGCTGGAGTCAGTGTGGTCCTGCTAGCCTTCTCATGTGCTGATCTTAGTTTTACAAGACCTGCAGCACATCAGTATTCATTAAATATGTAATTTAACATATCATACATATAACAAACAATTAATTTACTTATATTACCTGCATTCTTAGTACATGGATTAACTTCCTCTGCTCTTCCAAAGTTGTAATCACTGTCTCTTTACAAGCACTAGAGACTTCAGGAGTATGATTTTCATCCCTTGAGTTCTCTAGATTCTCTGCAGGCTTGGTCCTATCTGCATTTACTATCCACATGCAGACACAACATTGAACAAATGTTAACTGATTTAGTTTGTGTATGGCTTAACAAATAATGATGAGAAAGATTATTATTTACCTTCACACTTGACTTTAGTCGATAAGACAGAATCACTGTTCTAATTAGGTAGTGGTCGCTTACGACTGACTCTCTCTGTCAGAACAGACTCATTAAAAACTGAAGGAATGGCATTCCAAACCAGGGAATCTTTGTTTGGGATCATGAATTGACTTTTTTTCAAAATGCTCACTACACAGTATACAGTTTCTGTGCAAGGAATCAGGTTATCTTTGGAGAAAGTCAGCATGTCTGGTACTTTGTACACATTTCATACATCTGAAATAAACATTCAAGGATTAGGTAAACACAGTAGCACAGTGATAACCATGATCCATTCATAAAAATCTTCCATCTTTCTCACCATCAGCGCACACTTAAAACAATTGCTCATAAACACACAGATATGCATTGGACATGCATTAAAAATAGTCATTGTAATAAACACTCACTGTTAAGTTAGTGTTTATGCGCAAGTTCATCATAAAATTGTGCTGTTTTCTTATTTCAATATGGCCCATTGATACATATCCAAAAGCCATGAGTTTTTTGCCATGAACTGAAATTCATGTGTGAAACAATTCATCATGCCAAAACCCACAGTCATGAATGAAGTGACCACATGCTGCATCCTACATCTGTCTGATAAGCATCTACAAGTGACGTCATTTACTAAGCCTCAAATCTGAAATGAAAAAAATGGTATGCACTTAAATATTTAATATGTCATATTCTGTAGCAAAATTTTAAAATATCAGTTATTCATATGCATATGCATAACAAATTGCTGTATCTGTGCAAAAACCCCACCATAAAATAAAAACTCAAGCTTGATATCTTATTCATATAAAAAAAATAACAATTTACTGTATAATAAAGTTCATTATTTTGTGAAGAATCGTATCTAAACACCAATACTTAGCACTGGAATGATATTAGCTTTGTTGATCACTTGATGTATTCAAGCTTACCGTTCCTTCTCCCAAGGAAATCTAAACAAAAAGAAAGGTCACGTCTTGTCCGTCTACAAGTGTGGCAGTTTATTGCAGCACAATATTGCCCATTCGATAGTGACATCCCCGAGCTGATATGGGCCATGCTTACTTACGTTCGAGTCAATCCTTACATGAAAGGCTTTGCATGTCCCCCGACCGACCCCGCGGACTCGAGTAGTTACACTGACTCACCTAAGTAAACGAGATGCCCATGAGGACATGGGTGAACTTGGCTAACAGTGTCGGAAATTTTTAAAATTTCATTATTGACCCAAAATTGACCAAGTTACTCTAGATTTATCGATAAACTATGATTCAGAGGCTTACACAAGGATGAAAAGCATATTTTCATATTTAATAGTACCGCGGCCTGCTGTACTTGCCGCACCACGCGCATCCCGAGCCGAAATCAGATTCCTTTGTTCAGCGCGAGAGGCAGGCTGTAGTAAACAAGCCAGCGCCGAGCCATCAGAAATGACACCCACTGTACTTCAAACTTACTTTATGAGAGAACTGTCATATATTTTGAGCAGAAAATTTTACACCTGTGTTCAGAATTGAATGGGCTTCCCTCGAGCGCCGACAAATTTACGATACGACCTTTCACGACGGACGAACGACGCTATAACTTCAGATTTGAGTACTGTTTTTACTTTGATTCGTTCGAAACCGGAAGTGACGCAACCGATATCAATAAATTTTGCGGATTAGATTCGCGCTGTTCATGTCAACATCTGATTTAATTTTTATCACCATTGAACTGATATTTACGATTTTATTAGCAATCGAAAATTTGACGAAAATTGACTGAGTAAAATTTGCTTTTTCAACTCAACGCGCTTTGAAAACGACAAATATATTGATTGCATATGTCAATTATGAAAGTTTAGTAATTCCATCAGCTTTCAGAAAATGTAAATGTTTTTACGATCGGACCATAATTAATGAATCTATTGCGAAATTAATAAGTTTAGAGATTTTGGCTACCAGAAATTTTCGACATGCTACGATTTTTTTTACGATGCATTATTTACAACTAAGTATATTTAGAAAAAGTTTACAATTACATTACACTTTCAGAACATGTTGACTGTATTGATATTTAATTGTAAAGCATGGACATATTGAGCATTGAACTTGTGTCAGTTTTTATAAACTTTGATGCTTTCGTGACCGGAAGTGACGTCACCGACATTCATGAAATCTATGGATCCGACTTAAGCTGTCATGGAGCACATGTGACACAATTTTTATCATTATCGGACATGTATTGACGGTTTTATAGGCGCTAAAAATATTCATGAAACTTATGTTGTCATTCTGACCGATACCACGATTATTCGACCTTAGACGCTTGGGAAAACCGTTGGTTGGATGGCCCCATATGACATTAGAAAAAGTTTGCAATTAGAATGAGCTACACGATGATGTAAATTATGTAACAATCCGACCATTATTAACGGAGTTATGTGAGATACTAGTATTTCACTTATTCGATGACCTTGACCTTAGTTTCCGGTCAAGGTCAAAACAAAAAAACACATGAGGAAAGTACACTTATACGACACATAAATAGCTACAAAACCATTAAACTTACAGTGATTACGAGAAGTCCATCGGCACTAAATATGTTCGCAGTTGAGCTAAAATATTGGGCAGCGTTTTATCGCCCACGATGTTGACACTTTGTGCGGGACGAGCAACGCTCTCTGCGACAGGTGGCGTGATCACAGAATTTCGCGGGTGGAGAGCTGAGTGAACTCTCTTAGCGTAGCTATAAACTCTTTGGTTTTACGGCGACAACTCAAGTGTTGTGTGACAAGACGGTTGTACAAGTTTTATGTTGTAATGTGAACTCAATGTGATTCAGATAAGATAATCCTTGCCTGTTGGGGTAGTTATCACGACTTTAATTACTTTGAAAGAACTTCAGCTTAACTGGTCGTACTAACCACTGGTGTTGCTTTTGTATGCTCAGCAGCCTTGTAACTTGTGCAACAACAGTGAATTCCTATGTGTGCACCAGAACCGATGGCAGATTGACATGCTCATACGGACTCTGTCTCCGGGATTCTACTACCACAATGTACCATTTGTGTCAATTCCAACTTCGATTACACCTATGTTGCAATGTCAGTGGCGAAGAGGTGACTGCAAGTGCCATACAAAGTCCGTTACCATTTTGGCATCCTGGAATCCATCATGGCAAACCAGGCAATTAATTACAAATTGTGATGCAAGGGTAATCGTAGTTTGTATTTTTAGAAGAATTTTGCAGCTGTGGCACTGCGAGCCAATATCCTACATTTGCACTGATTTTATAGCACCGTCTTGTTGTAGCTATAGCTTAACAAATTAGCTATTATTCCAAGTATAGAAATAGTCTGCAGGATACCTTGTAACCATCTTCCCGCATTGACTTGTTCATTTCCACAGTGTAGAGGAACCTGACAATGGATCTGACAACTTCAGAGAAACTTCACTTCATTGTTCAACCAAAAGCATGTAACTTCTAGTTATGGAGCGTGACTTAATCGGTGGATATGGAATAACTGACCGGGATGAAGCAGACAGTGAATTGGTCTTGTTCACACCCTGTTATTAATGAGGCTGCTGATAAAAAAAACATTCCAGTTACAGATCTCAGTTACCATTATCGGCATGTTTATGGAGTCAATAACCAATAAGAAAGACTGAAATGTGTATAGATTATTTGTAAGACGACCAAGCAGGTGATCCCTTTACAAGGTTTATCTGCGTTATATCAATGCCACACATATTCAGAAAGGGGTACTGTGTCGTAGCAGTGATGTGAACTTGTACTATATTCTTGCTTGAAAAATCTCTCTTCAGGAGGTAGTTAGAATTGTACATGGCAAAGCATGAAATGATTAGTAGTAATCAAATACTGGCAAATCTATCCATTCACTTAACATCACAAGCTCCAAACCAATTTTTTTTGATTGCCTGGAATAGCAGTTCTTACTCTATGAGATATTCCAGTACCATAGATTCTTGGGTGACGATCGAGCTACTATCAACGATGTGAGCGCGATTTACGTGGTGTACTATATGCAGGATTGAATGTGTCTTTTAATCAGCTAGTTCTCTGTTTCAGTAATTTAGTGCATGCCACTTTGTATTGAGTTGAGTTTTTGCTGAGGAGAATATAGAGCGTCACAGCACCACATAAGATGTGATGGGGACTAACTAAAATACAGTACAGGACGCATCAACTTTTCTATGTGTTCAAGGGTACGCAATTCCCCAGTAATTTTTAAAAATTTTTATTAAAAACTATTGCCCAGTCAATGCCGATTTCTTAGAACGAATCTTCTTTTTACATAGCTATTAGCTTATTTGTATTGGACTTAAACTTGATACTGTATGCAGATCCCAGGGGGGGGGGCACTTAAGTGTATAGAGGTAGTATATATGTGCCGCGCGACGGGGTATATTTTATCGGCCTCTCGACTTGTACGACGGTTTTCAGGCCTCATAATTGTACGACGGGGTATGTTTTTCAGCTTAATTCTGTACGACGGGTTATACATTCGCATAATACCTTGTACGACGGGGTATGCTTTTTGGCCATTATGACCTTGTACGACGGGTACGGGTTTTCGAGGTCCCGCGGCACACCCCATCCAGAATAAGGCCAAGTGCCCCCCCCCCCCGGGATGCAGATTGTCGTGTGCAATTTGTATCAAAGTCAACTCGCTCGAGGTGAGTGTGTTTCTATGTTGATATATATGGCTTATAAATACTATCACTTCACGCTGATCCTGAGTTTGATAGTGAGCTTTCTGAAGTGATTATTTCAATGAAGTTGACATCAAAGACGAATTATGCACCTTCATCAACTTGGACAATAGGGAAGGCCAACCCACAGTTTGATGTGGTATCTGCTTCTACAAATAGTCTCAATAACTTTGTTGCGTCTTAAAGTGTTCACATCGTATTGGCTGTATGGTCTATAGTAACTGTATGTGTTGCAGGCGCAGACCTTTGAGGTACTACTGGTTCACCTCGCCCCATTAGTAGATTACCGCACTAGTACAATGCCTTTTGCAAAATGACAGATTTAGAAGCAAACTGCCGCAAGTGTAACATCAACTTAGCATAAGTTCCAAAACAGGTATATTTCCATAATTGATTAACCCCACATACATGACAGAAAAAGTCTCTGATTGTCCACTGTGTTGTCGTGGCGATCTTTGTGTTGGGTTACCATGACAGCCTGTTAACCACGCCGGTTAAATACTGGACTCGTGTTGACTTTGCGGGTCAGGTCAACAGGCTCGGTTTCACTGATGCTGAGGTTGCGTTCTTCTCGGCCCAGTTTGTGGCTGCTGAAGATGAGTTGATGACAAGATGATGCTACATCACATCAACCCCATAGCTAGTGTGATTGTGAGTCTTGATAAGATGTACAATCTCAGATGGCATTCATCAGGTAAATTAAGTGGTGTGTGTTATCAAATCTCTGTGAACCTTACCTTAGATGGGATATATCTTATTATAAGTAGGATACATCATATTATTAGAGAGGATCTTTCATATGAGAAATTGCTCCTTTGTTTGGCTATGTCTTGTTTTTGAATTGTTATTAATCTACCTTGTTGTATTTGTGAGACAGATCAGAATCAATAACAACGCATGATTTTCCCAGATCGACAAGGATCAAATAGCCCAGTTGCAGGCCACAATAACGAAGCGCTTGGAGGCCCTGGTTCGAAACAACCACCCTAATGACCCACCTAATTCTCCTTAAAAAACCAGATCTGAGGACTGTCAACATTCTCCACTCTGACAATCTGCTTGGTGAGTGTCGTCGTCACCGTGTGTAACTTGTCATTACTCAATTGGTCAATAGTAAAAAATCGTTTTCGTTTTCATTTGAGTTCTCATGTTATGTTGTGTAGGGTTGACAGTGTTGTGACCGTCGGGGATTCGATGATGACTTGCGAGAGGCGTAGCAAGTAATTGATACTGCGAACTGCAGATATAACCCTTTATTTACGAAGTTGTTGATCGGCACGCTCTGAGGATGTTTGGATGGTCTTTATAACAACTGTGATGTTGAGAAGTAGTAGATGCGTACGATATATATTTCCAAGTCCGTTATATGAGGTTTGTCGTTGTATTTATAGGGCAAAATGTGGCCTGGACACAGATTGCGCATTCTGATTGGATGTCCACTGGCATCTGCCCGCACTGGACATTGCCACAATTACTAACCAAACATGAAAGAGCTTAAGGTTGGATATTGATAAGGTTTAAAGTTGAGATCAGGAGATGGGGAGTTAAAGGGGTTTGAAGTTGATAGCTTGGAATGTTAATTATGTGAGGGCTATAGCTAGATCGAAATACGCTCTGTTGTCTCAAAGGGATTTGTGAATACGACGTGAATTTAGAGGTCCTGAGAATCTTGTGAAATGTGTGAGGGTCTGGCTGTGATTGAGGGCTGTGTCATCACAGCAGACAGATATCTCACATGATCTACAGCCCAAGTCGGTAGCCCATTCCAAGCAGAATAATGTTCCTTCTACGAGTATTTGGAGATGTGTGGATAGTAATCATAACTTCCAAATATTGACATTTAACCCTTTCCCTGTATGTCTGCAATATGAGCTGTTGTGTTTTGGCGTGAAATCTCAGACTGCTGTCAATTGGGTCAGATCAGCCTGTGACAAACCAGTGTGTTGGCATAGAGATCCCAAAGCAGGAAATTATTCTCAGTGATGTGTGGATGAGGTACTCGCCTCTCTACAGTACACCAACCCCCTCCATCTCTCACATTGCTTACTCAGAGAACCCTGTTCCTTTGCGTGATACAACCCTCTCCTACAGACCAGAGCTCCGGCAGACGGATGTTCCTGGTTGTCATGACACCCTGTCCAATGCCTGTTTCAGCAACAAAACCCGATATTGCTTCAGGGCTGGGAAGGTTGTAGCGCAGCGCTGAAAGGCTTTCTGACATGATGGAGAAAAATACGGTAAATTGAAATAACTACAACACAAATGGCTAGAAGATGTTTCATTTTTTTTTTATTTAAAGAAACTGCAATCAAATATATTGGTGTTTATGAAGTTTTGAGGTGATTCTTTGATGTGGCTATTTACAAAATTCTTTTAGGAAAATTGTAATTTAATATGAAACTGAAAGAATATTTTGTTGCCTTAATTTATCATTGTTTGTGTGGTGCTGAGCTGGTTGTCATAGTGATACAGATGGCGAGGCTGCGGGAGTTTGACATGAGGTCATCCAGATCAGGGTCAATGAGTTCAAACTCTGCATACAGAACAATCTAAAGCCCCGGGACGCCTCACACTGCATCACGCTCACCTCTCACTGCCTCGTAAACCCTTCATTTACATGTGCTCACCATAGAAGAGGCTCTCACTTCCCCGCCTCTCTCAGCATCCTCATCCCCTCTCACTCTCAATGCATGCTCCAATATGGCAGCCGTAACTCAGGGTCCAAATCCCATAAGAGAAACATTACATCATGCGAGTCAAGGTAGTCTCACCACAGATAAGTTACTTTAACACCAGCATATGGGGAACAAGGATAGATCCTCACCACCTCTACCACCTGCACCTCCATCCCCACTCCCCCAGTTTGATAGCCTTGCAGTACCAGGCTATGCTTCACCCAGCCATATTGTACAATTGACAATGTTATTCAGCAACTATCCAATGTTGTTCGTGATCGGAATCACAATTGACGACGTTACACAGCATTCCAAAATGTTGTATGTGGTCGGAATCACAATTGACGATTTGATCCGTCTACAGTCCACTGACCCGACTACGGCCCACTAATCCTTCTACTGCCTAATGCTCTAGTAAAATTTCAGTAGCAAATATGATACTATATAATATAGTCAGTTTGATGTTATCGTATACATTAATCCACCAATCTTTAGTTATGCCTACCACCATCAGTAGATATTTAGACTGGTGTTAACAAGTCCGGATTAACCGTAGGGCAAGCAGGGCGAATGTCCTGGTTCCTCCATAAACAAGGGGCCCCCCAAAATCTTTGGAAATTTTTATTTTTAGAATAGAAAAGGCCCCCCACAGAGAAGTTTGCCTCAGGCCCCACACTCGCTTAATCCGCCACTGGGTGTTAAGCATGAATAAACAAGCATTCAATTGTTAGATATCGCATGGATGGTGGCGTTCCCTGTTCTTGAGGTCATGTCCGTCAGAGGTTAGATAGCAGGCTGACCCGACATTGACCTCGTCCATATACGAAGCTGATGAGATACGTTTAGGCTGAAATCGTCGGTACCATTTTCAAAAGACAATCGTGCTCATGAATATTTTTAAGTAATCAGGTACTTCAAACGTGTTTACACATTCCTCAATGACAATCCCGCTCATTGCTTTTAATGGTGAACATCATCTCTCGTCGGAAGTTACAAAGTGATCTCAGGTCAAGAGATGATCATTAAAGCCAAAGCACTTCTTAATCTTTTCATTATGTTTAGTTTGGGCCTTTGGAGGTGAACCGATCTCTCGTCGGAAGTTACAAAGTGACTCAGGTACAATCATGCGGTATATACTTATCACATGACACCCTTCCTCAGTCTTTTTCACACAGCTGATCTTTCGTTATCCTGATCTTTTAATTAATATCGATGCATATGATTCGTCATAATAATGTACACAACATATATAACGTGTACCACTACCCAAACAACGTCTATGAAAAACGACTTACACAAGGATTGTAGTCCTTTAACCACCTTCTAAGTTACCTTCAGTGGCTGTGAAGTTAAAATGTGACTTAGGTCATTAATGCTGGTTGATTTTATGCCATTTAGATATATAAATTTTTAAACTCCTCCGGAGGTGAACCTTTCTCGTCGGAAATGAGGCACTAGATGAGAACAGCATCGGCCCCCTGGCGACCTTAACGCAACGCTTGTGAAATTTCGTCACTCTATCTTCTCATACACGGCGATCATTTTGATGTGGAGTTGCCATGGATTATCACGTACAGGTATCATCACACGTACAGTATCATCAAGGTTATCATCACGTGGGTGAAGAATGTTATCGCATGGTCACGTGGGTGATATGGGGAAACACCCCGTTTAGTTTGGGCGTTAAAATTTAGGCGCTTACAGGGTTGGGGGTTTCGCTCGAAATCACTTAAGTGTTTTCACAGGTATATTGCAATATACATGTGCATTTAATCGCGTCTATTCTGCGGGGGGCGACCCATGAACATGTTTGATCAAAGACGATATAGAAGTATTTTGCTGTTTTCGCCCATCTCATAACTCAAACTCAAAGTTGGATCAAGAGATGATCATTAAAGCCAAAGCACTTCTTAATCTTTTCATTATGTTTAGTTTGGGCGTTAAAATAAAGTCTAGAACTGCGCTAACGAAAATCTTCCGACAGTAACGATTCGTTATGATTCTATTAAGGTGAGTTTCGCTCGAAATCATAACGTATTTTACTGTAAAGTTTTCAGCGAGGTTGATATTGCAATTTCATCTCATTCTGCCATGTTTGAAGACATGTAATCCGTTCAATGCAAGTCTATTCTGCATATTAAATCGACCAAAACCTTCCTTAATAACTTGTAAAGTATATTTGCTCGTATATTTGCTTTTTTTTTGACCCATGATCCAAGACTACAATATAGAAGTTTCCCTCTCTGATTTGACATGTTTGTTCTTGCCCAGTATACATGTGCCACGCGCGCGGGGGCGACGATGTATGCTTATTCGGCATGTTTGATCAAAGACTAGAATATAGAAGTTTTAAATCCCTCTCTGATTTTGACAAGTTTGTTTCCCTTGCCCAGAAAGACACTCTATTACCACCTTAGAATAGTAAATATTGAGTCTAATGGGTTATGTATTTTGAAGAGATAACCTTAGAAGATACAAGAATAGATTCCTTGAGGAATTATAAACAACAGCCGACAATGGCTGGGGTGGACGAGTATTGATGGGTAGAATCTAGAGACTGATGCTGAGAGCAACAGGGCTGAAAAACTTCTGACCCATGTAATTTATGTGATTTTCTGATACCCAATTACTCCCTATATACTGTAAGCTATTGACATTGTGTATAGTTTAGTTTGTGCAGGTGAAGAGCTTGAACGAGTCTGTCTGGGTAGTGTTATGATTACACAGAGACCTGGTGTATAAAACCATCTGCACTCTATTGGTCATCCTGGGGACGTTAAGTTAAAGAATTCTTCAAAGAAATATAATGCATTATTGCATAAGCTTATTTTGAACACAGCACACAACAGGTAATAATACAATAATTTAATTAATAATCAATAAATCATCACACAACCATATTATAGTATAATATACCTTATATAACAGGTACAGTTCTGTCACATAGAATGATCAATGTAAATGATTCAGATGTATAGAATAAGCTCTATGTCAAACAATTGTTTATAATATGAAAAGGAAAACATGTATATAATATCAATACCAAGTCACAAGAGATAAAAACAACTAAACAGTAAATGGTATGTATATAGTATGTCCAGTTTGACAGAGTGAATTACATTCTACAAATCAAAATAAGATTCCATCATGTCTACAAGTTAATTCAGTGAAACATTATTTACATATAGTGACTCAATAAAACAAGACGACATTCAATCCAACATGGCCGACACATCAAGCGACTCAACATCACATCTTGACAAAAGTCAACATTGTTTATGTACATCACAACAAGACATATACACATTAGGGTGACTAATGGCGGGGTTGAGACATACCTCCGAGTGAGGAGCTTCTTGGCGTGACTGGGGATGGAGGTCAGGAGATAGTCGCTGTATACCAGCGGTGTGAAGTACGGGGCCTCATCACCTCTCCTGACCTGCTGCAAGACGCCCGTGAAGCTCCTCGCTACATCATCCTCCACTGAACTGATGTCGTCCGTTGTGTAGATGTGATGTAGACTGTGAGGCTTGTCGACGAGCTGCCTCAGCAAACACGACACGTTGATAGAGACCATATTGACACATGAGTGATAGGGTGGTGAGGCGGCCGTGTCTACACACCCACTCCGCCAGGTCAGCCAGTACAGCAGCACTCGGTGGAGAGAGTCGAACACCAGCCAGAGTTCCCGTAAAGACGCGTTATCCAGCGAGCCTCTGATGACCTCCATGTGACGCGCGTAATCAGGCTCCACCCACAGCGACAGACACGCGACGCTGGAGGCGGACACGACGCGTGACAACGCGATGCAGTGAGCTTCATCATCTGTATCCAGCCACAGACCGACCGCCTGTAAGGCAGGCGTCTTGTGAATCAGGCGGCGTACGTCGGCCGCGGTGTCGTCATCATACCACAGCCACATGATGACGCGCAGTGATGACCTGGCCTCTATGTTCCTCATCGTGTCACTGTGGAGGTGCACGCGCATCAGGAGGATCTCCTTTAGATCCTCAGACGGCCGCGTGGATCCCGGGAGGTGACAGAAGCCGTGCTGTATAACAGAGACAGGGACAAGGCTGACACATGACACAATAACACGCCTCACTCACCATTCTGTCCTACAACCTCAACCTCACCATCACACATCAAACACCACAACATCAATCAGAACTAGTTACTTACCAATTCATATACAATTAGTTACTCCACAATGTTTATCTTTACATAATTATGAATTAATTACTACACGATATGAATAAACCAACAAATTCAAAACGAGACCAACTTTTCGAGACAGCGTTCAGAGTCGGCGATGGTTTTTGATTCGACATTTTGCCATTTCTTGAAGAGCGCGGTTTTGGAATGGCGGCGTTTGTGAGAGATAAATAATACACCAACTGATACCATCCGACATGTTTGTCGTCTGGATTAAGGCAAGAAGAAGACAAGATGGCCGATGTTCAAGAATGAAAGTCGATATGATAGGTATGAACTGAATCCAATGTGTTCCAGTTTATGGCGGCGTTGTATTTGAACCGAACGGATCCAGACTGAGTTAATGAGAATATCGGTAGACTTTCTCTTCTTATTTATCCTCGAACGAGACAGACGGGTACAATGGCGGTGGGATAGGAGATGGCGGGATAGCGGTGGGGGTGCTGCTAAGAATTGGTGTTTTTTTTTTTTTTATTGAATTAAAGATTAACGGCGAGATGGATTACTGCACAATTAATACATTGAGATGAAAGCGCGCTGCGTTTACGCAAGAGGTCACCATAGTTAAGCTTAACACATAATGTAAAATTTTGAAGTCAAATTATAGTGTTTGGGGCTGGTCAGAGAATCCAAGTGGACTAAACCACTGAATCAGAGCGCATAAATTCCAACAGAGGCAATATGATTTTTCTTGTATAACAAATCAAATCTAGCCACAATTTTATCCAAGGATGAATAGCGTCAGAAATTATGGAAGTGATACAAAGCAAATTTAAGTTGGACAATAAAAAAAATTCTGTTGCTCACAATTCATAACTATTACTATATATTACATAGTATCACATGATGAGAGCGACAACATGAACATTTCATGTTACTTCATTATACACCAATCATTGTGAATGCTCCGTCAATTAATGTTGAGCAGCCCCTACCCAGCAAAGTACCCGCTCGATTCGATCCAGGCACTACTGAAACAGAGCGTCACCAGACAGGCGCGCGTCTGGGTGGTTGGGATTCCTGCTAATCGGGCGCGTGTATGACCTAATTTTCCTCTAATCCAAAACGCATTATTACTAGAGCACTGGAAACGTTTCACTAGTGACATTCGATATCACTGTTTGACAATGATAAAATAGATGTTTAAAAGATCCACATACCAATCTTTCTATGAATAATTGATATTTGCTGTATATGTATTTTAAATATAGCAGAACATAATACGACACAAATATACAAAAAAAAAAAAAAATTTCAATGTCCGTGCATGGTTATTGTGTGTGTTCTTTCGTGGATGTCGGCGCACATGCTGCGTGCTAGTATGTACACTATGGCTTTCGTGGGTTGTTAGTCAGGTTTGTGTTATCTATCCCCACTGGAGAGCACAATGTGTTGGGGGCCATTACAATATCCTGATAAACAAATAATATTAATCCATGAAGATAATATCACACATAATTCGGTGCAATAATAACTATGAGGTAAAACGCGTATAATGAATGATTATATTTGATCATTTCAATACCTTCAGATCAAGTTGCTGATGTAAAAAAAATAGTTTAGTTCAGCATGAAGAAATAATTGGTCACCATATGTAGTTATACCAATGCAATTATATTAAAACATCCATGTTGCGTAATGTTGGCCACTATATCTGTAAAGTCGCATGTCTGTTTTGGACATTTGACTGGTTTTATGTTGGTTTTTCATGATGTTTATCCACTCCCGAGTCGATGCCAACTTTGTTTACAGAATCAAGGCAGAAGTGGGCGATATGGTGGTTGTTTTAGGGAAGCATCTTGTTTGTGCAAGAATACCCAACATTTATGTACAACATTATGCATGGGAATCATCAGCAGGATCAGGAATGAACCATTGATTTACACTGTGTTTGCAAAAACGAGTCCACTGACGCTCGGTTCCCAATGTCAGGTTTCCAAGAGACTACATATTGCATTTCGGAAGCCTAACTTCGGAACCGAGAGCCTGTTAATCCTTTTAAAGCAAGGACGATGACTAGATCAATGGTATTATGACCAGGGAAGATTTCAAACTAACGTTGTTTTTTTTTTAAATCAAGCCATATTCAATTGGTCATAAAAGTTAGTATGTACTTGTGGTTTATCTTATAAGAAGAATATAAACGGCGTGACATATTGACCCATGTAATTGGGCTACTCTTCAAGTACTAATAGGGGACCATTTCCAAGAGTTCCACAATTGCGAGTCATGGACCGTACATGACTAACCAGGTGAACTCTACATAACCTGCATATTAACGGTTCCCAGCAGCGGGATTATGCAGCCTTGGGTGATATGCGAAATATCCAAAATCGATGAGAGAGTAAGGCTATGCTTAGAAATCCCTTGTCTGCCAAGGGAGGCAGAAACGCGCCGAATAACGCGCCAAGAAATGAACATGTCCGCGTCACCAACGTAAAGTTGGTAGACCTCGACCTTGCGATATAACTGGCACGTGCATGCCCTGTTAAATTGTAACTTTAAGCGGGAAAGTTAGCCAGCGTTATGTTGTCGATGGTAACCACTGGCTCACTGCTATGCATATTTAATAAAACTGTCTTGATTATGGAGAAGTCAGCAGCAATCACCCAATGACAAAGCCTATTGTGACTGGTGAATTGATACGACAGATCTGAGGTTTTTAACGGTTGAAATCGCGGTGGTAATACGAATGGGGGTGGCTACAGATTGCGCAATGCCAGTGGAATTCATCCAGTCTACAAGCAGTTGCACCAAGTAAACTTAATCATAGTGTAGCATGGATAATTCATTGCTATATGGAAGCACTGCTTTATGCAAATACCCAATCAGGTCGGCTGACTGAGGAAGGACGACGGGACAGCTAGTTGGTTGGGTGTGGGTGAGTGCTTCGGTGAGCTATAGGGGAGGATTGGGCTGTGTTAAGCATTCTGAACTGCAGAGCCGCCTCGCTTCCCGAGATTTTGTAGCCGAAGAAGAGGTCGTGACCTTTAACAATGAGTTTTAAGCTTCGTTTTCATTAGTATCATCGCATTCTTGCTGTGTTTCCTGTGGGGTCGGAAGTAACTATTCCTATTGCAAATGGTTCCATATTAGCGATTCTCACCCGGCATCGTCCTATAGCCGGGAATGTTGTTTAAGATCAGATCAGGGAGCGATTCAGGACCACCGCATAAAAATAATAGCGTGTGATTTTGTATCTCGTTAATGGCGTTCATTTTGGCTCGTGATCTAGCTTCACATTTAAAATCATGCCAGTGCCGATAACAGGGTGTGATTTTGTTTATACGACGTGATGGACCCCAAGCACAGGAATAGTCGGCTCATATTCAATATATACGTCACCGAATCACATAAGATATATGCTTCGAATATATAGTTGTTGTATGCCAACATACCGACATCATTATTCAGCAGACACTCATGCGAGTAATTTGGTATCCCATCACACCCATTGTGTCCAATGTGTTTATACCCGCATAGTACAAAAAATGTCACAATCACATTCGCTTGGAGTTTGGCAGTCAACACGGTGGTCGATTGCCAATGTTAAGCTTCTGAATGCTGCGGGGCTAGTTCAATATATTACGGTTCACGAGGTCAGGATTTTCGAGCGATTAGCACATGCTTAATTGTTTTAATAACGCGATCACGGCGGTTTGACTGTTTCGTTCGATTTGCGACACAGGTTTATCCCAATTTCGACCTGTCAAAATGGGTTCGACTATCCGTTATGAAAAAAAATCGGTTGCAGATTATCCCGATTGAGCGACGTTATGATTCACATGGTCGCACTTCGAGAGATGAAGCTCAAGCATCGGTAATCGTGAACGAATGATGATGTGGTCGCGGGAAGGTTTCAAACGATTGGAGACCCAAAATATTAATTTCTTATGTTCAGTTCGCCATGATAGATTGTATTCTCGCACACTGAACAACATTTCCTACTCCCACATATGACGTAGTCCCATCGGGTTCGACTATTGCCTTCATTACCGTTTCACTCTAGTCTATGAACCGCAATAGGGTAAACTGGATACCAACTTTAAATTGCAGCGTACCTCCATTGTATGCAGTGCTAGGTAATTTCGTTTAACTGCATCTAACGCGATAAATCTCGGTGGAGCTGGCGAACGAGAATACATTTTGTTTCTGCCGAATATAAAAACTTTAAACACTGGGATAGTTTGTGCACAGGCCCTTCATATATTACTTATAACTAATAGGTATCAAAATGCACCATTAGGGTATTACGCAATCAGCACAAACAATCAGTCACAATTATGAGCGTTGAATATACCCACAAGCAATCACTCAATCAGTAATTTTAAATAACGCCTACTTAATACATCACTAGACCTGACTATGCATCTCAAGGAGGAACAGCATTGTGTGCGTGGTAACATGTGAACAGAGGTATCTGAAGAAACTTAAGATGGGCAGGAAGTAGCTTAAGGCCGGGAAGAGGTAACTTAAAATGGGAAGAAGTAACTTAAGATGGGGAGAGGTAACTTAAGATGGGAGACAGGTAGCTTAAGATCGTGTGGAGGTAACTTAAGATGGGGAGAGGTAACTGAAGATGGGAGACAGGTCCGTTAAGATCGGATAGCAGTAAGTTAAGATGGGGAGAGGTAACTTAGGCTGGGGAGAGTTAACTTAAGATGGGAGATAGGTAGCTTAAGATCGTGTAGACGTAACTTAAGATGGGGATAGATAACTTATTTTGGGAGAAAATAGCTTAAGGTCGTGTAGAGGTAACTCAAGAAAGGTTGAGGTAACTTTAGATGGGAGACTGATGGCTTAAGATCGGGTGGCAGTAACTTAAGATGGGAAGAGGTAACTTAAGATTGGAGACAGCTAGCTGAAGATAGTGAAAATGTAATTCAAGATCGGGAGAGGTAACTTAAGATGGGGAGAGGTAAAACGTAAGATGGGAGACAGATAGCTTAAGTTCAGGTCGCAGAACTTTAAGATGGGGATAGGTAATTAAAGTTGGGGAGAGGTAACTTAAAATGGAAAAGGCATCTTAGGCTAGGGATAGGTAACTTAAGATACGATACGAGAGAGGTAGCTTAAGATCGGGTAGCAGTAACTTAAGATGGGGAGAGGTAACTTAAGATTGGAGACAGCTAGCTTAAGCTTAAGATACGAGAAGATTGTGAAGAGGGGTAAGTTTAAGATGGGGATTGGAAACAGCTAGCTTAAGATTGTGAAGAGGTAATTTAAGATGGGGAGAAATAACTTAGGATGGAGGAGGTAACTTAAGATGGGAGACAGGTATTTTAAGTTTGGGTAGCAGTAATTTTAGATGGGGATAGGTTACTTAAGTTGGGGAGAGGTAACTTAAGATGTGGAGAGTAAGCCTAAGATGGGGAGAGGTGATTTGAGATGAGAGACAGTTTGCTTAAGATCGGGTAGCAGTAACTTAAGATGGATAGAGGTAACTTAAGATTGGAGACAGCTAGCTTACGATTGTGAAGAGGTAATTTAAGATGGGGAGAGGTAACTTAAGATGGGAGGAGGTAACTTAAGATGGGAGACAGATATTTTAAGTTTGGGTAGCAGTAATTTTAGATGGGGATAAGTAACTTAAGTTGGGAAGAGGTAACTTCAGATGGGGAGAGTTAGCTTAAGATGGGGAGAGGTTATTTAAGATGGGAGAAAAGTAGCTTAAGATAGGATATCAGTAAGTTAAGATAGGGAGAGGAAACTTAAGATGGAGAGAGATTACTTAAGAGGGAGACAGCTAGCTTAAGATCGTGTAGAGATGGGATGACATATGGGAAGAAGTAGCCTAAGATTGGATAGAGGTAACTAAAGATGGGGAGAGTTTACTTGAGATGGAAGTAACTTAATATAAGTGAGAGGTTATTCAAGATCGGGGAGAAAAGGAGAGAAGATGTTACTTAAAATGAGAGAGTGGTCACCTTAGATGGGGAGAAGTATCACCCCCACAAACACGCCCATACACGTGTACACTCATAAGCACATCATCTGCTCGCGCCCACGCTCATAAGCGCTCCAACCCAAGCCACGCCACAATTCGGATGCCTTGATTACAACTTTCATTTTCGGCACGTCGGGACAAATTAACACTTCACCTTGTCAATATGTCCCACATTAATCTCTAGCGATCGTCAACAGAAACCCCTTCGTCACATAATCCAATCAGTGATAAATACAGCAAAATGCCGACATGTTCCATACGTCCAATCTGCTCTAAATTACTAAAAGATGTCTTCAAAGCCTTACATCCGTTGCCTTATGATTACCGAGGCTCCACTCACACTTATATACACACACGCTAACAGATACGATATACACACGCGCCAACAGATACAAGACACACACAAGAGAGAACCCACACGACATAAAGAGGCCAGACAACACAACACTTACCATTCGCGTCTCAAGTTCCAGAAACAACCTCAGAAAGAACCCCGAAGTGACCAGGATCAAACACAAGCAATATGTGAGGAGCAAGAGGTATCTTACGATGAGAGATTGGTAATTTACAATGCGGGAGGGTTAACTCGTGACAGAGCACGATTACAAGAGCTCAGGGAGGGTTAAACTACGATGAGGAAGTGGCAATTAAAAAGTGCTTGTGATGACAACCATAGAAGCTGATCTTGATAAATAACCTATTGTGTAGAAATGGAGCATCCCGTAGAATAACATCCCCGTAGTTGATCCATACACGCCTGGGGGGTTGAACTTTACCTAGACTATGTCAACTTGAGTCGACTCAAGTTTAGTAAATGGTCCCTTACTAAATTGTTAATGATCCCTTATTAATTTAGAATGTGGTTATCTACACTGAAAAAGACGTTACTTACCAAGATGGAGGGGGATACATAATCATAGAATGCCAACTGAAGACGGATCTCTGAGTTGTTCACAGCCAACCACGGAATAGGAAATACGACGATAACTGAGGGTAGGTGAAGGTGATTGTGATGATGTGATTCTGCACAGGAAGTGTCAACGCCCACCTGGCAGACACTCATGATCCCATACATAATTCCCATCCGATTTGCTATTACAGGACAGCCACGACTTAATTGTCTGCATATGTCCTCAACTTATAAAAGCGAGCAAATGATGGTCGTGAACGCGCTTCGACTGAGAGTAGGTTTAAGAAGCTTTGGTTGTAAAGTACAAATGCGGTTTACTCGCATTCCTGATGTCAATCGAGATAATTATGATATGCTTCGAAACGTATAGATTAAACACGTAATAAGTGGACATCAACACAGTGACAATGAAGGGGCCTGGAGTAGTAGTTGGCAGGGCGCATGTGCTGATGATGGTGATTAGACACCCCGAGATCGAATCCGAAAAGGAAACCCAGATAGATGGTGCCCAATGAGCGTGACGTTGACCTGCTATAATGTCAGTATAGCATGGTCTGCTAGTTGGGTACTGCGATGATAGAAATACTCACCCGTGAATATAAACACAGCGTGCTGGCGCGGCTCGTCTCTATAACACGGGCTGCGTTGTCCTCCGTCATTTCCGCAAACATCATCAGCAGCATGTCTAGCGGCCTCTCAACGACAACCTCACATTCACCTACTCACAACACAGCATCAGACGCGTGACATCACCAAGTGACAGCATTACATGACACCCATAGACACAAACAGCCTCACTGGCGTATATCAAGCAAAATAAGTGCACGTTCTTTGATGAAGGTAATATGTGCCATCTTTCAGCCTACATGCTACTTTAATAATGATGAAATCAAATATGTAGTGTTCAACTAGACCAGCATTGTGCACGTACATTATGTGATATAACCGGCGCTATCACCTACCGTCAGTGTCAATCAATAGGTGTTTGAGCTTCTTCAGTTTGGCGACTTCCGTCACCATGCTGTTCTGGACTGAATGGTCAGCCGCCCTCAGTGAAGTGAAGCCTCACCGTATCTAAACATGTCTCGCTATCAGGTGTCCCCGTTGCTCCTGTCTGCTCGTCCTGTGACGAGTTTAGCTGCTCTACAAAGTAACCTACAGCTTGCCTGTTAGACATCGCTATATCACCTATTTCAAGTGTCTGTCCGTCAGGAGCTAACAATGGCAGTAGGGGACGAGGATCAACGAATGAGGCCTCGAAAAAAACTTCGATAGCAAATTGAGGGCCACCACTTTTCTTACACCTGTCAGAGCCGACTATTTGGTTCAAAACGTGTTGGGCTTTCGGTTGACAATCT
>CM067342.1:14011486-14217634 GCA_034190875.2 Urechis unicinctus | reverse complement strand
ACAGTTCCTGAGAAATAAACACCTACATCACTCTTGAAATATCGGCTATAAAAGATTAATCATGTAAGTTACTCTGCTTGCCGGCTTTACGCAAAGCGAGCTGGCAGCAGCGGCGACCTATGTGAGACTATCAACCTTAACTATTCATTCATAAGCTAAACAACGTTAAGCAATAAAAAAATCCGTATCAACCTATAATTAACAAAATTACTATGGATTTATCAATCATGTTGAGTATTTTGCTGTTGTTGACACCTGTAATTCTTATGATATATAATATGATAACACTGCTAGTATGTTAGACCGCGTGGCGTAGCGTCAGAGGTTTTGAACCTCATGCCGGAGGCCGGTGTTCAAATCCTGTATGCGGGCATAATTTTTTTTCCGAATTTTCGTGCCACAAAAAAATATTTCATCTAAATTCAATAGAACACGATTCGATGACACCAGCTGAGCAGATTTTTATGATTATAGAACTAATATTTACGATTTTATTAGCAATCGAAAATTTGACGCAAATTGACTGAGTGAAATTTGTTTTTTCAACTCGACGCGCATTGAAAACGACGAATATTTTGATTACATATGTCGATTATCAAAGTTTAGTAATTGTGTCAGCTTTTAGATAATGTTAATTTTGTTACGATCGGACGATAACTAGTGAATTTATTGCGAAATTAAAACGTTGAGAGATTTTGGTTACCAGAAATTTTCGACCTGCTACAGTTTTTTTAACAATGCATTATTTACAACTAAGTATATTTAGAAAAAGTTTACAATTACATTACACTTTCAGAATATGTTGACTGTATTGAAATTTAATTGTAAAGCATGGACATATTGAGCATTGAAACTTGTGTCATTTTTTATAAACTTTGATGCTTCGTGACCGGAAGTGACATCATCGACATCCATGAGATCTAGGAATCCTACTACAACTGTCTTGGAGCACATGTGACCCAATTTTATTATCATCGGACATGCATTGACGGTTTTATAGGCGCTCAAAATATTCATGAAATTTATGTTACCATTTGGACCGATACCACGATTTTTCGACCTTAGGCCAAGTTAACAAACGCGACTGACCAACATAACTTGGCGATTTCAATACGCCAAGTTAACAAGGACATGGGTGAACTTGGCGAACAGTATCAGAAACTTTTTAAATTTCAAAATTTGACCCAAGGAAAAAAAGCATATTTTATCATTTAATAGTACCGCGGCCCTGCCGTACTTGCGCGCAACACACACTGCGAGCCGAGTGAGGAGCTGCGGATTCCTTTGTTCAGCGCCAGAGGCAGGCTGTTGTAAACAATCCAGCGCCGAGCCAGCAGAAATGACACCCACTGTACTTCAAACTCACTTTGTGAGAAAACTGTCGGGTATTTAGAGCAGGAATTATTATTCTATGTTCAAAATTGAATGGGCTTCCTTCGAGAGCAAACCAATTCACAATACGACCATTAACGACGGAGAAACGACGACGCGATAACTTCAGATTTCCGTCGAATTTTAACTTGATTCGTTCGTGACCGGAAATGACGTCAGCGACTTCCCCAAAAGAATTATCATTCGGTTGACGCTCTCCATGGTAACATTCGACCCCACCTTATCGATTTTATAAGCGATCGAAAAAGTTTTGTCAATTTTAGCTGTTTTCCGAACTTTTACCTGCGATTCGTGAGAAAAACTACGCACAATTCCTGCTGCGTACGAAATGTTACTAGAAAAGTTACCTACAAATTCATGGGAAAAGTTTCAAAATCGACCCAGTATTATTAAACATATCGGGGTGTTAATGCATTTTGGGAGGCTTTTTGTTGTGATATTAATCTAGCTCTTTTGACTTTTGAAACGCTCCCCCTCTTTTCCATTGTCAGCATGACATGTTTCACTAGCCCGGGGATACTTCCGCCCTGATGACGGGGGTGTGACCCTGATAGTAGACCTGGCTGGTACCTTTTCCCATTGGCCAATGACCCTTCGAGCCCACGCCCCATGTGAGCAGTTGGGTTAAGATCTTTGTGAAGGGGGACCGGCTATACCTGGACCAATGGGAGGCCAGCTGTGGGTGTGGTTCCAAGCGTAATCCAATGCCGGAACCCCGATAAAATAGCTGGCCTCGCGGAAGTACAGGGAGAAATACCTAGCGAAGAGACGAAGTATCTGAACAAGATTCTGACCCGAGATTCCAGAGAAAGCTATTAAGCTAAAACTCGAATAAACCAACAACAACTCAACTCCTGACTCGTGTGTTTTCTCTGGCTAGTGTCCCCACTCAAGCAACTACAAGCAGCTACAATATTCCTATATACGAAGGAGCGCGCAGAAAAACGAATTACCAAGAAATATAAGTATAACAAGAGTATAGCTATATATGAAAGAAATATAGTTATAAGATTTTTTGAACTTTCAGCTAAGTTTGTGAGAAAACTATTATAAATATACATCTAGATGAATAAGTTACAAGTTCAGAAGTATATGGGCTACCATCAGGTGCAAACAATTTTACGATACGACCATTAACGACAGAGAAATGACGCGATAACTTCCGATTGCACAGCTAAATATCGTTGTTTTACTCGTAACTCGTAACTGGAGGTGGCGTCATCGACATCCATAAAATAATTCATCATTCGATAACCAGTGCCTCTACAACAACATTCGACCAAATTTTATGACCATCCATCGAATATTGTCGAAGTAATAAACGTGACAGAGACACTCTCCGCAGAGTTGACGGGGGATCGATTCGTCCCTTCCTGGCTGATAAATGGAGAGACACGGCGTACTAAATCGTCAAATCTTTCGGGAGTCATCCTGAAATACCTGAAGTGTATTTCATTGTCTTGAAGTGTACACATTTCACTCACAAGGGCATGAAGTTCACCAATTCTATTTCTGTATGTATTAAGTGGCCGTACGAACCACCGCCTTCTCTTTTGTGTCTTTCTTGTACGACCCCAGGTAATAAGCGGCTTCCGAATCCATATCAGAGAATGACCTCTACGCGCGTAGTATGAAGTGAAAACCGGATGCGCGCCACAAAAACCGCGCTGTGTCCGTTTCGGCGGCTTTCGGCGACGGATAAACGTATGAACGCGTAGGAGAAGCGTGCGCCGACAGCACGCCGAGAAGTCGGTGAGTGCGGTCGCTGCAAAAAGTATGAACATCGCTTTAGACGGTTTTAGCGCAATTACAACCTAGCCGTGAATATATTCGGGTTGGGTTAGTGCGTGACTGTACACCATATCAGCAAACCAGCCTCCAGTCCCCGCAAACCTTCAAAGGGGTTCAGAATGAAAGTGCCTCGTCTCATCATTGAGCTGCTGTGTGCACGACGCGCCTATTATCTCTTGAAAGTACTGCAGGTAATTTTCTGGGCAAACCCTGGTCTGGCCTCTTACTATGTCAATGTGGGCAACCCTAATAACTCTACAGTAGCCACACATATCGTTCCCATAGAGGAACCCATTTCATTTCTTCTGGCGCGAGTTCATGTTCCGGGTACACCAAACGTGCTACAGAGGCCCTCAAAGCCGCCAATGGCGTCCATTTGTCAACCACAGTGAGTATGGGTGATACTGTCCACTATTGTCATAGTACTTAAGCCTGATAGATAAGATCTGTGGCCTGCTGCGACCTCATAATGGCTGTTAACCGCTGACTGTTGATCAATAACCACAGTCAATTACCACAGTTTTTCAACATAAATACCATTTTCTGACATGATCCAAGTCTTGACGTTAATAGGATAAGTGTAAAAGCCTCCTGGAATTGCATATGCGCCTGTTTTATTACGCGCGAAACAAGTGGCATAGTGATATTAGCGCAAGGTATACCCTGGCAGACCCTCTCGCCGCAAATGTCTGCTTGTACTGCATGCGTGATTGGTTATTGAGGGACACAATCAGAGATAGAGATTCCCCATCCGACCAATAACACTTCGAATTCCTGGATGCAGACGTACAGCTTCGACGCAACACACCAATCTTTCACAGCGCTGAGTGCACACGCTATGCGGTCTTTGATTTTCAGCAACACAACAGGCATAGACCCACGTACAAGTGAATTGCCACGATCCATGCGGCTACAGGAGTGCTTCCTGGACGTGGGCAATTTTTCCCTCTATGCTGGACGAACACTAGGTTTAAAAGTAGAGATGCACTAGAACCCTCCGATATAACTATTTGTAAATGTTGAGATACGTTTTGTATATAAGGGTTTATTATTTGTTGTTTTCCTTCAACGAAGAATCACTGCATTCGGTGCAGCCTCAGCTACAATATCCCAGAGGGATTCTTCATCACTATCATCTGACTCCTCTTTGGGTTGCTTCTTACGCACATGCCGCTTCCCATACTGGGGCCTTGAGAAGTCGATATTCTGTAGTTTCGTGGGGACAAGATCGGTGCTAAAGGGACAAACAACAAATGAATAACTAAGAATCATATAAGTAATTTATATACTCATGACAGTCATTGGCATGATGACCACGTCACACAAATGTGGTAACTATGTACTTTTTAACAATACACTTACCTGAAGGCCTTTTTCCATTGGGCAGGAATATCTGTGCATGTGTCCGCTTTGTTGAGGCCAAGGTCATTCACAGCCAGCATCATGAACAACAAGGCGCCAACATGACTGCATGCTTCCCCAAGCCCAGCCATGCAGCAGCACCTTGCTCCCTTTTCCCATACTGAAATTGTGGGACCAACTTTGGGTCAGACGACCAGTTTGTTAGACATTGTGGATGGGGAAGTGAGGCTTCACCATCAAGCTGAAGAATACAGTCAAGACGCTGTTTGGCAAGCTGCTGGGTTTCAATTTCTGGAACAAATGTGACTTCAGAATAATACAATTTTCAAAAACAATTACATTGACCACAACAAAATTCAAGGGCAAGAGCAATACCAAATGTGACACCAATTATTTGATAAATTTTGATAAATCACCACCCAAGAGTACAAAATGTTGATTAGCAATTGATTTCCTAACTGAATTAATCATACGCCTATTGCAGTATAACAAAACAAAATCAATACAAATAACATTGGGTCTAAGAAAAACACAAAAATAGAATCTAATTTATATGATCGAGATTGAATAATTAATGGGTCAATCATAACACAACTAATTATGTTACATATGCAATAGGTGTGGAAGTTTTATATTAGCACGGTACCGAGAGTCAAGTCCTAACTATCATTCGCTGTAGCAGGGATAACCCACCTTCCCACAAAAGCAATGGGCGATAATGATGACAAAAACAGCTTCATAGAAACCTCAGTGCCGTCAGTGGACATTATTACGACCAACCACCCATTATTAACAGCAAAAATTATTATACCTGGTGTGGCCTCATTAAGAATCGATAAACTGACTCCAATAGATCGGTGAACTGACAAGCAAAAAGTAAATATATTCGAACTTTAACAAGCCGGCCATGATCGGGTCAACTCGAATTCCAGCCTCCGGATTCGGTCAACTCGTTTCCAGACCAAGTCGTACCCAAACCAACTCATATCCTTTGAATCCGCCACGGATGTACTGTTAATCTCGATTGTTATAATGTTGAATGTGGAGTTGCTACAAACAATTTGACAACAGCGGTCCGACAGCGATGATATGTTCAAAGTAACTTAATATCTTAAAAAAATTCAGTCTGGTGCGAATACCGGGGCTAAAATAAATGGATAAATACTGCCTGTGGTATAGAATATAATACTATGCGCAAAATACAGAAGTATATTAAATGGGAATAATTAATGAAACATGTGTGATACAAAAATAATAAGAAAGAAACAAAGTAAGGTATGTAAAGGGTTTAGCGGCACACCAATACTAATATAAAGCATATTATATTAAAGTAAATGTGCCCCCTACCCCCACAACCTACGGCAAGCCGGCGCCCTGCCCCTGTACTCACAGGGAGATAGGAGGTTGCGACGGTGTCATGCGGAAACCGTAACAACGAGTAAGGTAAGTAAATCTATGACTTTGTACCAGTGAGGAATTTCTTTATTATTACAATTTCACAGTGATTAATTAATAGTGACCCTTTGTTTTTGCTACAGAAAAAAGATCAGTGCAGCAAAAGAGAAAATTACGTTGTCAAGTAATCCTCCCTAAACGTGTACTGCTGTGCTTCCGGTCATAGAAGCTGTGGATTAGGCCATTTGAACAACAAGTTGCCTCAAATTAGTCACTAATACCGCAAGCCAGACCTCTTCCTCTGGGCCCACACTGGGAGATAAAGGGTAGGGGTGGTGGTCACCAGAAAGCTGAGTCAGTGAGTAAGGTAAGTAAATAAATGACTTTGTAGTAGCATGGCTTTCCATTAGTATTATAATTTAACATTTTTGAATTAAAAGTGGCATTTCGTTTTAGCTGTAGAAAATAAGATCAACATAGAAAAAAAGAAAATTACTTCATCAAGTGTTCCCTCATCCCTGGATGTATCAGCTGCAAAAAAAATCCTTCATGTTGTGAGGTGGCCAGTTGAATAAACTTATTACAAAGTGAGTGATCTGAAATGCTTACTTCCTTATTGTCCCATCCAATTTGCTAACTAAACATGCCCCTATTCATAAAAAGCATGCTATTCGATACTAAAACACAGATATTTTGCCTGGTTAGGAAAATAAATGAATGGACAAGATGGTTATGCTGAAGCACTGGACTGCTCTAGGAAGTACGACATGCCGCCCCTGTTGCAATCAACCACTGAACCAATGGAAAGCAGGAGTATCCCAGGAACAATAATATTGTTGCACATTATTTGATGTATGATAGTATGGACATAAACTCTATGAAAAGGGCAAATGTATACGAACATAGTGATAAGTATCAAAATACAATATATGCCAACATTTTTTTTTTTCATGTTGATTTTTCCAGAGCATACTTGACTTGTGATTTCAACGCAATTGTGATGTTAAGTTTGTAGCAATCATTTTCTGTAATAGCCTATGATAGTACATGGTATTTGATGTGAATTAAGCTGTATATTTGTAGTAGACGAACATAGATAACTGAAGATGAATGTCATTGAAATTATTAGCACCATGATGATAGCCTTGATTGCATGTATGTTAATACAATGCAGTGTAGTATGATCGTTAAGACTTTATACCCAGAGGGTAATTGAGACTAAACAACATTGCATCACAATCCTAGCGCTGCCCAGATATGTTTGGTCCTAATGAATAATGAAAACTATGCGCAATGTTGTAATATAATCGTAGCACTGCACTGAGACTTGATATCCGGAGGGAAATTGGGATCTGAGTGCAGACAACACTACATTATAATCATAGCCCTGCCTAGAGACTTTATATCCGGAGGGAAATTGAGATCTGGGACAAGGCAACATTGCAAAATCATCATAGAAATTGCAAATTGGGACTACACCAAAAAATCGGGTATGTGAACCAGGTCAATTGTAATTACTAACACAGCTGTTGTAAGTCCAAATACAGAAATTAAGTTATTGTGAAGCTACCAATCAACCCCTTTCATTATATAGTTAGTATTTATCAGAAAGTTATGACCGCAGTATAACTAAATATTTGTTGATATGTTGTTATTCATGTGATATGTCAATGCAAATTGATAGCTTATAAACAGTTTCCAGAACCATATGTATTTCTTGTATCACCTATCTTAGTATATATCTGAAATTATTGAAATAAATTTGGCCTATCATAATTTGAACAGTTTCTAGAACCATATGTATTTCTTGTATCACCTATCTTAGTATATATATGAAATTATTGAAATAAATTTAGCTAATCAATAATTTGAATACATTTTTTTTCTATTAATATATCATGGCCAATTTATTTATGCTGTGCTACATAAGACTGCATTCCCATTCATAACATTATCATGAAATAAACATGAAAACTGACATCATATTTCAACAAGTTCCTGAGAAATAAACACCTACATCACTCTTGAAATATCGGCTATAAAAGATTAATCATGTAAGTTACTCTGCTTGCCGGCTTTACGCAAAGCGAGCTGGCAGCAGCGGCGACCTATGTGAGACTATCAACCTTAAACATTCATTCATAAGCTAAACAACGTTAAGCAATAAAAAATCCGTATCAACCTATAATTAACAAAATTACTATGGATTTATCAATCATGTTGAGTGTTTAGCTGTTGTTGACACCTGTAATTCTTATGATATATATAATATGATAACACTGCTAGTATGTTAGACCGCGTGGCGTAGCGTCAGAGGTTTTGAACCTCATGCCGGAGGCCGGTGTTCAAATCCTGTATGCGGGCATAATTTTTTTTTTTTCGAATTTTCGTGCCACAAAAATTATTTCATCTAAATTCAATAGAACACGATTCGTGCTGTCGATGACACCAGCTGAGCAGATTTTTATGATTATAGAACTAATATTTACGATTTTATTAGCAATCGAAAATTTGACGCAAATTGACTGAGTGAAATTTGTTTTTTTCAACTCGACGCGCATTGAAAACGACGAATATTTTGATTACATATGTCGATTATCAAAGTTTAGTAATTGTGTCAGCTTTTAGATAATGTTAATTTTGTTACGATCGGACGATAACTAGTGAATTTATTGCGAAATTAAAACGTTGAGAGATTTTGGTTACCAGAAATTTTCGACCTGCTACAGTTTTTTTTTTACAATGCATTATTTACAACTAAGTATATTTAGAAAAAGTTTACAATTACATTACACTTTCAGAATATGTTGACTGTATTGAAATTTAATTGTAAAGCATGGACATATTGAGCATTGAACTTGTGTCATTTTTTATAAACTTTGATGCTTCGTGACCGGAAGTGACATCATCGACATCCATGAGATCTAGGAATCCTACTACAACTGTCTTGGAGCACATGTGACCCAATTTTTATTATCATCGGACATGCATTGACGGTTTTATAGGCGCTCAAAATATTCATGAAACTTATGTTACCATTTGGACCGATACCACGATTTTTCGACCTTAGGCCAAGTTAACAAACGCGACTGACCAACATAACTTGGCGATTTCAATACGCCAAGTTAACAAGGGACATGGGTGAACTTGGCGAACAGTATCAGAAACTTTTTAAATTTCAAAATTTGACCCAAGGAAAAAGCATATTTTTTCATTTAATAGTACCGCGGCCTGCCGTACTTGCCGCGCAACACACACTGCGAGCCGAGTGAGGAGCTGCGGATTCCTTTGTTCAGCGCCAGAGGCAGGCTGTTGTAAACAATCCAGCGCCGAGCCAGCAGAAATGACACCCACTGTACTTCAAACTCACTTTGTGAGAAAAAAACTGTCGGGTATTTAGAGCAGGAATTATTATTCTATGTTCAAAATTGAATGGGCTTCCTTCGAGAGCAAACCAATTCACAATACGACCATTAACGACGGAAAGAAACGACGCGATAACTTCAGATTTCCGTCGAATTTTAACTTTGATTCGTTCGTGACCGGAAATGACGTCAGCGACTTCCCCAAAAGAATTATCATTCGGTTGACGCTCTCCATGGTAACATTCGACCCACCTTATCGATTTTATAAGCGATCGAAAAAGTTTTGTCAATTTTAGCTGTTTTCCGAACTTTTACCTGCGATTCGTGAGAAAACTACGCACAATTCCTGCTGCGTACGAAATGTTACTAGAAAAGTTACCTACAAATTCATGGGAAAAGTTTCAAAATCGACCCAGTATTATTAAACATATCGGGGTGTTAATGCATTTTGGGAGGCTTTTTGTTGTGATATTAATCTAGCTCTTTTGACTTTTGAAACGCTCCCCCTCTTTTCCATTGTCAGCATGACATGTTTCACTAGCCCGGGGATACTTCCGCCCTTATGACGGGGGTGTGACCCTGATAGTAGACCTGGCTGGTACCTTTTCCCATTGGCCAATGACCCTTCGAGCCCACGCCCCATGTGAGCAGTTGGGGTTGACCTTTGTGAAGGGGGACCGGCTATACCTGGACCAATGGGAGGCCAGCTGTGGGTGTGGTTCCAAGCGTAATCCAATGCCGGAACCCCGATAAAATAGCTGGCCTCGCGGAAGTACAGGGAGAAATACCTAGCGAAGAGACGAAGTATCTGAACAAGATTCTGACCCGAGATTCCAGAGAAAGCTATTAAGCTAAAACTCGAATAAACCAACAACAACTCAACTCCTGGACTCGTGTGTTTTCTCTGGCTAGTGTCCCCACTCAAGCAACTACAAGCAGCTACAATATTCCTATATACGAAGGAGCGCGCAGAAAAACGAATTACCAAGAAATATAAGTATAACAAGAGTATAGCTATATATGAAAGAAATATAGTTATAAGATTTTTTGAACTTTCAGCTAAGTTTGTGAGAAAACTATTATAAATATACATCTAGATGAATAAGTTACAAGTTCAGAAGTATATGGGCTACCATCAGGTGCAAACAATTTTACGATACGACCATTAACGACAGAGAAATGACGCGATAACTTCCGATTGCACAGCTAAATATCGTTGTTTTACTCGTAACTGGAGGTGGCGTCATCGACATCCATAAAATAATTCATCATTCGATAACCAGTGCCTCTAACAACATTCGACCAAATTTTATGACCATCCATCGAATATTGTCGAAGTAATAAACGTGACAGAGACACTCTCCGCAGAGTTGACGGGGGATCGATTCGTCCCTTCCTGGCTGATAAATGGAGATACACGGCGTACTAAATGTCAAATCTTTCGGGAGTCATCCTGAAATACCTGAAGTGTATTTCATTGTCTTGAAGTGTACACATTTCACTCACAAGGGCATGAAGTTCACCAATTCTATTTCTGTATGTATTAAGTGGCCGTACGAACCACCGCCTTCTCTTTTGTGTCTTTCTTGTACGACCCCAGGTAATAAGCGGCTTCCGAATCCATATCAGAGAATGACCTCTACGCGCGTAGTATGAAGTGAAAACCGGATGCGCGCCACAAAAACCGCGCTGTGTCCGTTTCGGCTTCGGCGACGGATAAGTATGAACGCGTAGGAGAAGCGTGCGCCGACAGCACGCCGAGAAGTTGGTGAGTGCGGTCGCTGCAAAAGTATGAACATCGCTTTAGACGGTTTTAGCGCAATTACAACCTAGCCGTGAATATATTCGGGTTGGGTTAGTGCGTGACTGTACACCATATCAGCAAACCAGCCTCCAGTCCCCGCAAACCTTCAAAGGGGTTCAGAATGAAAGTGCTCTCATTGAGCTGTGTGCACGACGCGCCTATTATCTCTTGAAAGTACTGCAGGTAATTTCTGGGCAAACCCTGGTCTGGCCTCTTACTATGTCAATGTGGGCAACCCTAATAACTCTACAGTAGCCACACATATCGTTCCCATAGAGGAACCCATTTCACCTTCTGGCGCGAGTTCATGTTCCGGGTACACCAAACGTGCTACAGAGGCCTTCAAAGCCGCCAATGGCGTCCATTTGTCAACCACAGTGAGTATGGGTGATACTGTCCACTATTGTCATAGTACTTAAGCCTGATAGATAAGATCTGTGGCCTGCTGCGACCTGCTGTTAACCGCTGACTGTTGATCAATAACCACAGTCAATTACCACAGTTCTTCAACATAAATACCATTTTCTGACATGATCCAAGTCTTGACGTTAATAGGATAAGTGTAAAAGCCTCCTGGAATTGCATATGCGCCTGTTTTATTACGCGCGAAACAAGTGGCATAGTGATATTAGCGCAAGGTATACCCTGGCAGACCCTCTCGCCGCAAATGTCTGCTTGTACTGCATGCGTGATTGGTTATTGAGGGACACAATCAGAGATAGAGATTCCCCATCCGACCAATAACTTCGAATTCCTGGATGCAGACGTACAGCTTCGACGCAAACACCAATCTTTCACAGCGCTGAGTGCACACGCTATGCAGTCTTTGATTTTCAGCAACACAACAGGCATAGACCCACGTACAAGTGAATTGCCACGATCCATGCGGCTACAGGAGTGCTTCCTGGACGTGGGCAATTTTTCCCTCTATGCTGGACGAACACTAGGTTTAAAAGTAGAGATGCACTAGAACCCTCCGATATAACTATTTGTAAATGTTGAGATACGTTTTGTATATAAGGGTTTATTATTTGTTGTTTTCCTTCAACGAGATGCTGCGCCAGAACCTATACTTTATATACTGAGTATATGTATGTGTCTATATGAGTATGCTTGATTGTTGGAATTTTGGACTGCGTGTTAGTATGTTATTTGCCGAGTGAATGTGCATATGTTTGAACTTGGATGTGTGCGTGTTTGGCTGTGTACTCTCATGGGCGGCACTCACCTGGATCTGTTGTGCAGACATAACACACTGGCGCTGTTGTTCCCAATGATATGTGCTGCGTCATCTCCGTCAATACCACCACACACAGTCAGTAGTTCCAGTGGCTGTTCGACTGCGGCCTTAAAACGCACCTGCATCAACAATGACGCAATAGATCACACTCAACATTATTTCGCCGTTGATCACTAACGGAAGCTGGCTTTATGTACAACATATTCTCATTGAGCCCGTAACGCTATCAGATTCCACATCGTATCACTAGTCACGCAAAGTCTTACCATCAGTGTCGATCGAGAGGTATTTGAGTTTCTTCAGTCGGCCAACTTCACTAAGAATGCCTTCTTGTACGGTAGCATCAGCCTCCTCGGAGAAGTGAAGCATCATTGTATCTATGTTAGATATCTCAGTGGCTGCTTCAGCTTGCTCAATTTGCCCATCTTGTGAAGCTATCAACTGTGATAAGAAATAATGGACAACATGTCTATTGTAATGCGCTATTTCAGTCATTTCCAGCACGTGGCCGTCAGGGGCTAATAAAGGCAGCAGGAGATGGGGGCGGGTAAAACTGGCCTTCATGGTACACCTCTAAGGCATATTGTCCACCACCCTTTGGATGGTACACCGGTCAGATTGTACAATATCGCCCAGTATCTGGTCTGCTTTGTCGACGACAGTCGTCCTGATGTCATGCCATGACGCGCTCAAGTATCTTTTGTCTGTCTTTATCACCCAATAAACCAACAGCAAAACACACAAATAACGTCCAGCTGGCCCTATTGCGCCTGATAAGACCGCGAATGTTGTCCAGAGTTGTGTTGACAATGTGCAGCCCACCAACCCATTCAAGATTGGTCAAATGAATAAAGTAGAAATAAATAACATGACGCATTCCGTCTCTTTCCTGTGTTGCTTTTGTAAATGATCATCAGTCCCCCTTGTTTGACTTGGTTCTCGTCTAGCCCGCACTTCTTAAGCTGATGAGATTGAAACAAGATTTGCTTGTTACCCAGTTCATCAAACGCAGTGCTTGCTAGCTTGGCTAGATTACCCAGGAATGCCACTACTAATGGATTGCTCCACATGTCCATTTCAGCTGTCGGATTGAAATCAACGAACTTGAGGGTTTGTCGGAGGACGGGTATCATTTGGACGGAGTACAGGGAGGTTTTAGTTTGAGGAAATTTCAATTTTTCAGAAGTTACCCATATGAGATAACTGAGAAATTTCTGTAGGTTGATAGGAATGCTCAACAGGCTAGCGATATCATCAGGTAGTGTTGGTACGTCCATCTTGCTTTTGACATTCTTCTCCAATAGTGTCCGCACCGAATCAGCAGTCAGACCAGCTAACTGTACCACTCTTTTGACCCCTAAGTCCTCATTTGTAGATTTGAAAGGTCTGCTCGTCAGCAAGACCTGCGCATCAGGCAACATCTTACCGCTGACGAGGTTCTTCAGAATGGCTCCAGGTTTAGCCTTTGCTGTTGGGTCTGATACATTTAACCGATCCTTCATAAATTCTTCGCACTCGTCATAGCCATCGAGGACGATCAATGTTTCTTTTTGTCCTTCCTCTACTTGTTTAATAAATGTCTCTTTGTTCTCCCGATTGAACAGAGCTGTGCTGTAATCGAACAGTATATCAGCTAGAGATACCGATGACGCCATGCTTACAAGTGCCTTCAGTGAGATGAAAAATATGTATTGATGATCCCTCCATTTGCCCTTAACGAACCAGTCGAGTATGGTATAACATATGGAGGTTTTACCCATACCAGGCCCACCCAGCATGAGTACTGAACGAGGACGACCGTGACCATCGTCATGGAGGAAGTTTTCTAGCGTAAGTTGTTCTCTGCCAGACTTCTCAACAACAAACTCGTCATACGCGCGTCGTTCCTGTCGGTCAGGCCCTTTTAAACCGTGATTAATAATGACCGGTTGGTGCTGGTCCAGTGGAATCACGTTTCCATACTGTTTCTTCTCCATCTCATTTCTCTCGTCGATCTGCATACGGTAGCTCTCCTTTAGTTTGGTCATATACTGGTCGAGATCTGAAATGATAAAGTCACTCACCTGGATTACGTCATACAATAATTACTGCAAACAAACTCGGCATTCGTTCCCAGTAGTGAGTTCAGCATGTAGTATAGACGCACCAAACGTTGTATACATCCCTATGTAACTAATTACCACTCCTCGGTCACTCGGGTAAAGCACAATACCAATCTTACATAGCACTCTGTCAATTTTAACTAATAAAATCACATGATTTGCACCTCAAGCTTAACAAACTCCTCCACTGGTACATATGTATTTATCGTTCATGTAACTAGCCGCCAGTTGAGTAGTCAATGAGGCACGGACTACTTTGGGGGGGGGGGGGGGGTGTCGTAGGGTGAACAAATGGTTTTAAAATGGTTTTTTAGACCTTATTTCAGTATTTTGTTCTGTTTCTGACTGCAAAAGGCTCGCAAAATGACGCCCGTGCCTGCATCCTCTAGGTCGCGAATGATGGCAACCCCAAAACCTATGGTCGCTCTTTCAGGCGGATCGACGGTATACATTTATAATGCCTAAAGCAAGCAACACATGGCAGTGCCCTCTGAATAATCACGGAGGTGCAGCAAGAAGAGGAGTGCTGTAAAGTAAAGCATCGATGGCGGCTAAACAGGGGAGCGACAATACGCCGTCTGTGTATATTATGCGGACAAAGATTCAAATATGCATAGTATGTTAACCAAGAGAGAGCGGCGTCATTTCCTTACTAGCAAGCTACGGCTGGCAGAACCAGAAAGCATGTGAATTGAGCGTCGCCCGGTAGAAGCTAATCCCATGCTACCTGTCACCTATCAATTGCTATTATGTAACTTAAGCAATCTCCGCTGGATTCTTTTTTTTTGTCCGCAGTAGTTAGCTTATAGCTAGACTTTGTCTGCAGTAGCTAGCCCCGTTCGCGGTAGATGGCCTATAGCCAACCCCCGCAATCAATATGTTCACATTCGAGATCAATATGTCTGCGGATATGTACTAAACGTTCGCGGATATAGTATTAATGGAATTGTCCACAGAACAGATCGAAGAGACCCTAGAGCTACGTGGAAAGGGTCCGGCCAATGACATCGCCAAAGATTACTGAGTCGGCAAGACATACAAGCAACTCATGACTCATAACTCATGCATGTGGAACCAGCATGAGTCCACCCAACCTCAGACCAACCACGGGCCACCCTCCTCACTGTACACTGCCGATGGGCTTGGCACTCATACTCTGCGAGCCCCAGCCATCAAGAAGGTAGGAAGAGGGGATAGAGACAGTTAAAAGAAAGGTAATCGCTCTGGGGTGTGCATTCGACACATAGGGGATGACCAGTATGAGTCCGACGACGATGACTATGGCTTTGAATTCCAAGTCCACTACTGGATCTGGCACGTGGATTACCTGTGGTGGCTTATATCAGTAGCCGCTGCTGGTATGATGGGGTTATACTGGTGGAAGAAGAAGGTATAAAGGAGCGTCAGTACATCAAGCCAGCGGAACAATCAGCTGACAATCGTGTTCTTAACCCAGTGCCACCAGGACATCCACCAGAGTTCTACCTGGAGTGAGTAGGTGTGACACCACAGAGCTCTACCTATGTGTAGGCTATAACAATTCATCCCGCCGAGAATTATATCTTCTATACATGGGGTAAGCCTACTCCAGCCACGGCGATCGATAACATCGCAGACAGGTAATGAATGCGTTTGCCAGGTGATGATCCTGAGCGTTATCCTTTCTATCCAAGGACCACTCTCATCTCTCACCTAATGCCGTTGCCTCAACATAGGTATATTACATTTCATACACCTGCCCCTCTGCGTATCATTCATTGCTATAACATCGCCCACCCTATGAAGCATAACGCTATGCCCATGCTTGCGGTCTGTCTTGCCATACTTCTCCAGCCGCTAGCAGATTAGCTCTGGGTATACCTAGGCTTGCACGTGATGAGGTTAGCGGTATCCGATTCACCTGCAGTGTGATCTCAACGCGAGATATAACCAGATACACTAGTTTGGCCCAATAGAGATAGTCACCTTCGATCCATACCTTCCTAGGATGTCCAATGGTCAGCCCCTATGCGATATGTATAGTATTAGCATAACCATACAGCCATTTGCTTAGTTCACCTGGTAAGGAGCTTTGCCCAGTACCCACTACAGACAGAGTGACATATACTACACATCATCATCACCACCAATCTCTCCTTCGTCCCATTGGATAACGTCACCAGCCTAATCTGTCTCTTGATCTTCTGCGGATGATTTATCTATAATACCCTCTCGTCTGGGAAGCGATTCCTATGGTGATCCAGTAGGGTAGCTATAAGCTGGTCTCGTATCTTCTTACGGGACTCAAGGATTATATCATTAGGGTTCCGCGCTTGTATGAAGTCAGCCCACTTAGCTAGCGGTGTAGCCTTTCGCAATAAGTGACATTAGACTAATTTCTTTGCAGCCTCATTTCTCTCTTGAGTCGCTGCAGGATGAGGTCGTCACGCGCTCTGTAATCTCTAGTGACATCCTCGTAATAATCTACGTTATCATCCTGTCTGCTATGTGGTGGCATACCTGAGATAGTTGGGGGATGTCCAGGGACTCCACAGCAGATGACATGAGCGCAGTGGTATTGTAACCAATTAAGGAACACCTCTAAGATAGTTAGAGGTACAGTGCAGATATCATCCCATATCACTACCCGTAGTACTCTCTTCTGGCCTATGACTTCTGGTGACCAATCCTTATCACCGTACCATCCGAAGAAGCTATGATAGGTTTACACTTCTACACCTCGCCCTCTCAGGTTTTTTGCTAGGAGGTGCTTTGGTGTCAGCACTACTGGGGTTACTACACGGAATAGCTCAATGGCTTGAGTGGCTTACCACAGCCAGGTAAGATAGCTCATGATTAGCCAGCTGGTGATACGTGGATGAAGCTACTGAGTTAGGTAGGCGGAGCACATCGCTACCCCACATGCTATCGGCAGATGTAAAATCAGCATACTTGTTTGACGTCATCACATCCCGCTTGTCTCACTTGAAGCACTTGTTACCTACTGTATGTCCTATGATGATCCTATTAAACTTGATGCTGTCCAGAAGCCATACCTAGGATTGCTTGTGGGCAGCTACTATATTTTCACCAAGATGTAATGATGTCAATATTTTCCTCTCCTGAAGTAAGACGAGGATGTGGATCATTAGCCATATATTTGATTCGATATGGGCTCCTAGCCATGACAATATGACGGAGTGAGTGATAATTGAGAATCACCACCATATAATAACCTCTGCGAACCCATTGAAGTCTTCGCAGGACAGAGGCCCATTGTACCCTCGAACCAATATTGTCGATTTTATAAGCTATCGGAAAAAAAAATCACCAATTTTAGCAGTTTTCCGAACTTTTACCTGCGATTCGTGAGAAAACTACGCATAATTCCTGCTTTTATGCTGCATACGAAATGTTACTCGAAAAAGTAACCTTCAAATTCATGTAAAAATTATCAAAATTGACGAAATATTATTAAACATATTGGGGTGTTGATGCATTTTGGGGGGCGCTTTATAACTTTAAGTTCAGTTTTGTGAGAAAACTATATGACATATACAATTAGATGAATAAGTTTCAAGTTCGGAAGTGTATAGGGCTACCTTCAGGTGCAAACATGTTTACGATACGACCATTAACGACAGAGCAATGACGCGATAACTTCCGATTGCACTGCTAAATATCGTTGTTTTACTCGTAACTGGAAGTGGCGTCATCGACATCCATAAAAATCATTCATCATTCGATAACCAGTGCCTCTAACAACATTCGACCAAATTTGTATGACCATCCATCAAATATTGTCGAAGTTATAAACGTGACAGAGACACTCTCTGCAGAATTGACGGGGGATCGATTCGTCCCTTCCTGGCTGATAAATGGAGAGACACGGCATACTAAATCTTTCGGGAGTCATCCTGAAATACCTGAAGTGTATTTTATTGTCTTGAAGTGTACACATTTCACTCACAAGGGCATGAAATTCACCAATTCTATTTCTGTATGCATTAAGTGGCCGTACATACCACCGCCTTCTCTTTTGCTTCAAAGGGGTTCAGAAATGAAAGTGCTCAAAAAACCGCGCTGTGTCCGTCTCATTAAGATGAACTGTGTGCTAGGAGCACGACGCGCCTATTATCTCTTGAAAGTACTGCAGCCGTAATTTTCTGGGTGCAACACCATATGCAAACCAGCCTGGCCTCTTACTATGTCAATGAGCTGGGCAACCCCTATAAAAGTACTCTAATTTTCTGGGCAAACCCTAGCCAACCCATAACTCTACAGTCGTTCGTTCGCATAGAGGAACCCATTTCGCCTTCTGGCGCGAGTTCATGGTCCGGGTACACCAAACGCGCCACTGAGGCCATCAAAGCCTCCAATGGCGTCCATTTGTCAACCACAGTGAGTATGGGTGATACTGTCCACTATTGTCATAGTAATTAAGCCTGATAGATAAGATCTGTGGCCTGCTGCGACCTCTCAGTGGCTGGAAAGTTTGTTAACCGCTGACTGTTGATCAATAACCACAGTCAATTACCACAGTTTTTCAACATAAATACCATTTTTTGACATGATCCAAGTCTTGACGTTAATAGGATAAGTGTAAAAGCCTCCTGGAATTGCATATGCGCCTGTTTTATTACGCGCGAAACAAGTGGCATAGTGATATTAGCGCAAGGTATACCCTGGCAGACCCTCTCGCCGCAAATGTCTGCTTGTACTGCATGCGTGATTGGTTATTGAGGGACACAATCAGAGATAGAGATTCCCCATCCGACCAATAACTTCGAATTCCTGGATGCAGACGTACAGCTTCGACGCAAACACCAATCTTTCACAGCGCTGAGTGCACACGCTATGCGGTCTTTGATTTTCAGCAACACAACAGGCATAGACCCACGTACAAGTGAATTGCCACGATCCATGCGGCTACAGGAGTGCTTCCTGGACGTGGGCAATTTTTCCCTTTATGCTGGACGAACACTAGGTTTAAAAGTAGAGATGCACTAGAACCCTCCGATATAACTATTTGTAAATGTTGAGATACGTTTTGTATATAAGGGTTTATTATTTGTTGTTTTCCTTCAACGAGATGCTGCGCCAGAACCTATACTTTATATGCTGAGTATATGTATGTGTCTATATGAGTATGCTTGATTGTTGGAATTTTGGACTGCGTGTTAGTATGTTATATGCCGAGTGAATGTGCATATGTTTGAACTTGGATGTGTGCGTGTTTGGCTGTGTACTCTCATGGGCGGCACTCACCTTGCGCGGTTGAGCAGACATAACACACTGGCGCTGCTGTTCTCAATGATATGTGCTGCGTCATCTTCGTCAATATCACCACACACAGTCAGTAGTTCCAGTGGCTGTTCGACTGCGGCCTTAAACGCACCTGCATCAACAATGACGCAATAGATCACACTCAACATTATTTCGCCCGTTGATCACTAACGGAAGCTGGCTTTATGTACAACATATTCTCATTGAGCCCGTAACGCTATCAGATTCCACATCGTATCACTAGTCACGCAAAGTCTTACCATCAGTGTGGATCGAGAGGTATTTGAGTTTCTTCAGTCTGCCAACTTCCCTAAGAATGCCTTGTTGTACGGTAACACCATCCTCCTCGGAGAAGTTAAGCACCATTGTATCTATGTTAGATATCTCAGTGGCTGCTTCAGCTTGCTCAATTTGCCCATCTTGTGAAGCTATCAACTGTGATAAGAAATAATGGGCAACATGTCTATTGTAATGCGCTATGTCAGGCATTTCCAGCGCACGGCTGTCCGGTGCTAATAAAGGCTGCAGAAGATGGGGACGGGTAAACTGGCCTTCATGGAACACCTCTAAGGCATATTGGTGACCATCCTCCTGGCGGGTACACCGGTCAGACTGTACAATATCACCCAGTATCTGGTCTGCTTTGTCGAGACAATCGTGTGATGTCATGCCATGGACGCGCTCAAGTATCGTGTGTCTGTCTTTATCACCCAATAAACCAACAGCAAAACACAGAATAACGTCCAGCTGGCCCTCATTGCGCTTGATAAGACCGCGAATGTCGTCCAGCATAGTGTTGGCAATGTACAGCCCACCAACCCATTCAAGATTTGTTAAATGAATAAAGTAGAAATAAATAACCTGACACATTCCGTGTTCACTCAGCGTTGCTCTTGTAAATGACGTCATCAGTCCCCCTTGCTTGACTTGGTGCTCGTCTAGCCTACACTGCTTAAGCTGATGAGTTTGAAATAAGATTTGCTTGCTACCCAGTTCATCAAACGCAGTGCTTGCAAGCTTTGCTAGATTACCCAGGAATTCCACTACTAATGGATTGCTCCACATGTCCATTTCAGCTGTCGGATTGAAATCATCGAACTTGAGGGTTTGTCGGAGGACAGGTAACATTTGAACGGAGTACAGGGAGGTTTTAGTTTGAGGAAATTTCCAATCTTCTAAAGTTACCCATGTGAGATAACTAAGAAATTTCTGTAGGTTGATAGGAATGCTCAACAGGCTAGCGATATCATCAGGTATTGTTGGTAAGTCCATCTTACTTGTGACATTCTTCCCCAATAATGTCATCACTGATGTAGCCGTCAGACCAGCTAACTGTACCACTCTATTGACCCCTAAGTCCTCATTTGTAGATTTAAAAGGTCTGCTCGTCAGCAAGACCTGCGCATCAGGCAACATGTTACCACGGACGAGGTTCTTCAGAATGGCTCCAGGTTTGGCCTTTACTGTTGGGGCTGATACATTTAACTGATCCTTCATAAATTCTTCGCACTCGTCATAGCCATCGAGGACGATCAATGTTTCTTTTTGTCGTTCCTCTACTTGTTTAATAAATGTCTCTTTGTTCTCCCGATTGAACAGAGCTGTGCTGTAATCGAACAGTATATCAGCTAGAGACACAGATGTCGCCATGCTTACAAGTGCCTTCAGTGAGATGAAAAATATGTATTGATGATCCCTCCATTTGCCTCTAACGAACCAGTCGAGTATAGTATAACATATGGAGGTTTTACCCATGCCAGGCCCACCCAACATGAGTACTGAACGGGGACGACCGTGACCACCATCGTCATGGAGGAAGTTTTCTAGTGTTAGTTGTTCTCTGCCAGACTTCTCAATAACAAACTCGTCATACGCGCGTCGTTCCTGTCGGTCAGGCCCTTTTAAAAACGTGATTAATGATGACCGGTTGGTGCTGGTCCAGTGGAATCACGTTTCCATACTGATTCTTCTCCATCTGGTCTCTCTCTCGATCTCTCTGACGGTAGCTCTCCTTTAGTTTGGTCATATACTGGTCGAGATCTGAAATGATAAAGTCACTCACTTGGATTACGTCATACAATAATGACTGCAACAACTCGGCATTCGTTCCCAGTAGTGAGTTCAGCATGTAGTATAGACGCACCAAGCGTTGTATACATCCCTATGTAACTAATTACCACTCCTCGGTCACTCGGGTAAAGCACAATACCAATCTTACAAAGCACTCTGTCAATTTTAACTAATAAAATCACATGATTTGCACCTCAAGCTTAACAAACTGGTACTGGTACATGTGTATTTATTGTTCATGTAACTAGCCGCCAGTAGTCAATGAGGCACGGACTACTTTGGGGAAGGGGGGGGGGGGGGGGTGTCGTAGGGTGAACAAATGGTTTTAAAATGGTTTTAGACCTTATTTCAGTATTTTGTTCTGTTTCTGACTGAAAAAGGCTCGCAAATGACGCCCGTGCCCGACATCCTCTAGGTCGCGAATGATGGCAACCCCCAAACCTATGGTCGCTCTTTCAGGCGGATCGACGGTATACATTTATAATGCCTAAAGCAAGCAACACGTGGCAGTGCCCTCTGAATAATCACGGAGGTGCAGCAAGAAGTGTCAGTTTGAGTGCTGTAAAGCTCATCGATGGCGGCTAAACAGGGGAGCGACAATACGCCGTCTGTGTATATTATGCGGACAAAGATTCAAATATGCTCAGTATGTTAACCAAGAGAGAGCGGCGTCATTTCCTTACTAGCAAGCTACGGCTGGCAGAACCAGAAAGCATGTGAATTGAGCGTCGCCCGGTAGAAGCTAATCCCATGCTACCTGTCACCTATCAATTGCTATTATGTAACTTAAGCAATCTCCGCTGGATTCATTTTTTTTTGTCTGCAGTAGTTAGCTTAGAGCTAGACTATGTCTGCAGTAGCTAGCCCCGTTCGCGGTAGATGGCCTATAGCCAACCCCCGCAATCAATATGTTCACATTCGAGATCAGTATGTCTGCGGATATGTACTAAACGTTCCCGGATATAGTATTAATGGAATTGTCCACAGAACAGATCAAAAAGACCCTAGAGCTACGTGGAAAGGGTCCGGCCAATGACATCGCCAAAGATTACTGAGTCGGCAAGACATACAAGCATGAGTCAAGTAATTACTCATAACTCATGCATATGGAACCAGCATGAGTTGACCCAACCTCAGACCAACCACGGGCCAACCCTCCTCACTGTACACTGCTGAAGGGCTTGGCACTCATACTCTTCCAGCCCCAGCCATCAAGAAGGTAAGAAGAGGGGATAGAGAATGTTAGAAGAAAGGTAATCGCTCTGGGGTGTGTGCATTCGACACATAGGGGATGACCAGTATGAGTCCGATGACTATGGCTTTGAATTCCGAGTCCACTACTGGATCTGGCACGTGGATTACCTGTGGTGGCTTATATCAGTAGCCGCTGCTGGTATGATGGGGTATACTGGTGGAAGAAGAAGGTATAAAGGAGCGTCAGTACATCAAGCCAGCGGAACAATCAGCTGACAATCGTGTTCTTAACCCAGTGCCACCAGGACATCCACCAGAGTTCTACTGGAGTGAGTAGGTGGTACACCACAGAGCACCGAAGAGTATGTGTGAGTGCCATAGGCTACCTCCCTAGGCTATAACAATTCATCCCGCCGAGAATTATATCTTCTATACATGGGGTAAGCCTACTCCAGCCACGGCGATCGATAACATCGCAGACAGGTAATGAATGCGTTTGCCAGGTGATGATCCTGAGCGTTATCCTTTCTATCCAAGGACCACTCTCATCTCTCACCTAATGCCGTTGCCTCAACATAGGTATATTACATTTCATACACCTGCCTCTCTGCGTATCATCCATTGCTATAACATCGCCCACCGTAGGAAGCACAACGCTATGCCCATGCTTGCGGTCTGTCTTGCCATACTTCTCCAGCCGCTAGCAGATTAGCTCTGGGTATACCTAGGCTTGCACGTGATGAGGTTAGTGGTATCCGATTCACCTGCAGTGTGATCTCAACGCGAGATATAACCAGATACACTAGTTTGGCCCAATAGAGATAGTCACCTTCGATCCATACCTTCCTAGGATGTCCAATGGTCAGCCCCTATGCGATATGTATAGTATTAGCATAACCATACAGCCATTTGCTTAGTTCACCTGGTAAGGAGCTTTGCCCAGTACCCACTACAGACAGAGTGACATATACAACATCATTCACCACCAATCTCTCCTTCGTCCCATTGGATAACGTCACCAGTCTAATCTGTCTCTTGATCTTCTGCGGATGATTTATCTATAATACCCTCTCGTCTGGGAAGCGATTCCTATGGTGATCCAGTAGGGTAGCTATAAGCTGGTCTCGTATCTTCTTACGGGACTCAAGGATTATATCATTAGGGTTCCGCGCTTGTATGAAGTCAGCCCACTTAGCTAGCGGTGTAGCCTTTCGCAATAAGTGACATTAGACTAATTTCTTTGCAGCCTCATTTCTTTCTTGAGTCGCTGCAGGATGAGGTCGTCACATGCTCTGTAATCTCTAGTGACATCCTCGTAATAATCTACGTTATCATCCTGTCTGCTATGTGGTGGCATATCTGAGATAGTTGGGGTATGTCCAGGGACTCCACAGCAGATGACATGAGCGCAGTGGTATTGTAACCAATTAAGGAACACCTCTAAGATAGTTAGGTGTCAGCACTACTGGGGTTACTACACGGAATAGCTCAATGGCTTGAGTGGCTTACCACAGCCAGGTAAGATAGCTCATGATTAACCAGCTGGTGATACGTGGATGAAGCTACTGAGTTAGGTAGGCGGAGCACATCGCTACCCCACATGCTATCGGCAGATGTAAAATCAGCATACTTGTTTGACGTCATCCCATCCCGCTTGTCTCGCCATTGGCCAGGTAGTGTGGTCTTCTGGTCAGCCGAGTAGTTCTCATTGGCGGTGACGCGGGATAGACTAGGATTTGCGATGAATGTTGAGAAGGTTGCCACTTGGCAGATCTCAGATAAATGGAGCCGCATCAGCATCGATATCAAGTTGATGTGAACGTAGCCCATCATACTTGCTCGGAGGTGAGTGTACTGTCTCTGCTTGCCCTCGTTGAAGCTAACGATCCAGCCGAGGGTCAAGGGTTAGCTCCAACTAGATCAGACTAAAGTGTGGTCTGTATTATAAAGTTTTTCTTAGTCTCATCAATCACTAGCTGACGGGAGAAGCACTTGTTACCTACTGTATGTCCTATGATGATCCTATTAAACTTGATGCTGTCCAGAAGCCATACCTAGGATTGCTGGTGGGCAGCTACTATTTTTTCACCTAGATGTAATGATGTCAATATTTTCCTCTCCTGAAGTACGACGAGGATGTGGATCATAAGCCATATATTTGATTCGATATGGGCTCCTAGCCATGACAATATGACGGAGTGAGTGATAATTGAGAATCACCACCATATAATAACCTCTGCGAACCCATTGAAGTCTTCGCAGGACAGAGGCCCATTGTTTTATACCCGACTGAACTGATGGTCTGGTAATGTACTGATCCACGGCGATATCATCCACACCCATAAGCCATGTACCATGCTGTGCCTTTTGCTCGCTGATTGATTCCCATATGATACCTTCAAGAGTTATGGAGAAATATTTCAATCAGCTTCACCCTCCTGTATACCATACCTTCGTATATGATCCCGTCCGCTATGTCATATATGACAAGACTGTGAGATATGATAGTGTAAAGCCCTGGTATATCAGCGATCGGCATGCCATTGAGGTGAACCTTCTGCTCCCACTCGATCAACGCATTTATCCTTTTTGTATTCTTGCTGAGCTTACGTTTTTCACGAGTTGATTGATCACAATCTAAGCCGTACATATTAAGGTTAGCATTTTCTTTTGTGGCCATGAACTTTCTACATTACCCTTCTCAACTATAGTGAAAACCCAGTACTAGACAAACAGGTCGATCCTTGTTTGAAAACTCTGCTTTCAACTTATACCTATCCCTAAGTGGCACGCTTGTGTCCGTTACATACCAGGTATCATCATTATCCTTATTGAATAACTTTACACGAAGAATATATTTACCTTGGTCAAACGTTTTAATTACATCAGATGCGCGTTCCTTTGTTAATCCTTCATAGCTATCTTTGAGTGTCCATTTGATGAAAATAAGGTCGAATTGATCTAGAATGAGTTGGCCAATGGCCACCTCATACTCGTTCTTGAAAGGTGCAGGGTCGAGGAGAGGGATCTGATCAACAATGCTAGAGATGTTGAGTATCCTTACGTTCTTCAAGGTGCGTAATCTCGTTTTGCCGTTATAGTATCCTTAGGTTTTTTTCCAGCCAAGCGGGTCACCTCATTATGTATCGCTGGGACTACAGCCAGCAGTCAAGAAACCCACTCAGTCGATCGTTTTCCAGTATCCCTGAACTCTACGACATTCTGGTGTCCAAAGAGTCGTTCAGCAAGTATGCAGTTAAAGCATTCTACCATAACCTGGTCTTGGTGGATATTCACAAGGCCACGCCTTACTGATACTCCACGTTTTCCTAGCAGCTGATTCACTGCTCCCACCATAAACTCCTGCCGGGAGTCCATCTGAAGCAGTTTGAGCCAATGCAGTGGCCTTGGCTTGTTTGTCCTTTCGAGCCCTCCTGCCACCTCATTAGCCTCCTTTGTAGCCAATGGCTCGGGCACCTTGTAGCGCGAGGTCACATTCGCCACTGTGATGGCATACTTGTAAGTCATGTGGAGAAATAAGAGATCAGCTTGGTCACGTCATTAGGGACAGGGACAACAGACTTTGGTCTGGGAATGTATTTTGGCATGGGCAAGTAGATTTGCCATATAGCTTTGTTAGCCACCCCAGGGCATCTTCCTCAGAAACCCTCGCTTCTGTTGCAAGCTTCTTGAGTAGGTGTAATGCCTTTCCAGTAGCCTTTAGGACTATAGTATATATTTTGCATGCTACGATCCATACTTAGTAAACTCTTGAGTCTCCAAATGACCTACCTCCAGTCGCAACCATACCCAATGTTGGTTCTGGTCAATACTGCTTGGATTATTTGTATCAAGTAGGGACTGCTGCACGCTCTTTACCTCTAGGGGTTCGCTCATCCAGCGGTGAGGGTTCAGTTTGCTTCAGTAAGTACTCCTCATGTTGAATTCTTAACTACAATTATATCTCTAACGCACAAGTATGGAGTTTAATAACCCAACATTTGATGCAGATGAGGAGAGGGCTATGGAAGGAGAGAGGAATGAGAATTGGCCCGTTACTGAATAGGATAAGACTCTCCCAAAGGCCCCAACTCAGGGTGCTAAAGAAGGAGACATTCAAATGGATACATCTACAGGAAAGGCGATTAGTTATAGGCACTGTCAAGAATTAATACGATGCATTGGCTGAAAAAGGTTATTATACAAAGTTTAAACTTGCTAGAGGAGCGTTACGTTTGAAGGACTACCCTGAGTGGACGGGTTAAGGCCATCTGTGATGGTTTGGGGTTTACTGAATTGTCTCGAACAGTGGTGTCACAAAAGGCAGCAATAGACCTCCAAGGCATGGACCAAGCAGCTGCTAAACCCGCAGAGAATTTAGAACTGAGTGGCCTTGAAGCCAGTGAAACAGGTGGCGCGGACGAAACAAGCTTTATAGAGGACTTTCATTGCACCATCGAAGACCTATGTACACGAACAGACAGCGAACTACCACTTAGAGAGCTTATGTAGCTTAACAAGGCTATGCAGACCCACAGGGGTGAGCTAGTCAGCAACCTGGCTAAGATAACTGAGATAGAAAAGGATATAGAGCAGTGGGAATAACCTTGCAGATCTGAAGGACCAGCGGAGACTTTTTGACGAGAACACAACGTTAGCTGACCGTGTACGCACCCCGTTCGGGAGCAGGGCATAACAATTGGCTCTATCCTCACTGCAATTGGAATGGCAATCTCGACCCTGGTGGTTGCTTTGACAGGTGGAGGGAGCACTAGTACCACGCCAGCACCAAATCCGCCACCGGCTGACAAACCAGGTATGAAAGAATGGATTTAAAAACAGCTGAACTTCTTGGCATGCGTCCTGAAAGGCCTAGCAGGTTAGGCGGCGGCTGCCCTTCCAAGAATCATTGACTCCATATTATCATGGCTGCCTGCAAAGGCGGCTGTTGGATGGTAGAATATGCATGGGCAGCAGCTGTGACCGCGGGGGGAGTTATCCTCTTAATACTCTGTGACCTACTACGTAGTAAATCAAAGCACAGTTAAGCTAATAGGGATTCCGCCTACGGGCGGTTTTCTCATCCTCATGCGCCTTTTCTATGGCCATGCCGCTTGGAACGCCTGGAGAGAGGACCTTCATTTCCGGTTCCGCTGGAGGGTAAAAGTTTCTGCTAGCTTGAAGAATAGGAATCATGCTGACATCACTATTACAAACGTACGTCTGAATGCGATCATTGAGTCATGTGACACCTGGTATTGGAAAGGCCTCTGACCCTTCCAGGATGAACGTGCCCAAAGCGGTGTTTTCTCCTTCTTGGCCCTGCCATATAAAGTCGATGTGCAACTTGCCGCCCTCGAAAACAAATCCGGTCGATGATTTCTCTCATTTTTGTCTTACGAATTCGTAGAGGTTGGTGTTTCCTTAGTGGGTGATGAACTGTGGGAGTCGGAGTAAGTGAAATAGACGCGCCCTAGGCCTTGGTTTCCGCCCTTTATCATTATTTATATTGTTTCTGTAGAAACGGTATTTTAGAAGGTGTACGACACCAGGGTCTACAGAAATAATATCTATATTCCAGGCTGCGCAACGGCTTACTCTCCGGATGTTTTTTGTGTGCTCTCAATCTTGCGGGCAAGTTTACAGGTGGCGACTTGGGGTGGGATGGGTGCTGTCTGTCGGGGGCATCCTGAAGAGGTTATGTGGCTCAAGATAAAGTGACCCTACATTGAGTCCTGGGAGGGTAATTCCGAACATGTATAAGCCTCAGGTTCTGTTGGGGCTGCATCACAGTCCAGTGGCAACTATTGGGGTGTTTGTCGACTGCGTTTTCAGGTTGTGCTGGTTTGAGGACCTTGGGAGGGCTGAGGCGTATAACCAGGTGTATCACAAGGATCAGAAGAAGTATAAAGGGAATGTGGCTTGGGGTAGGGCTTCCATTGAGGGCCTCGAAGACCGTGACTATAGTGCAAACCGGAGGTTTAATAGTGGAACTGGAGTATCCCTGAAAACCGAGTAGGACCACAGAGAGGTAGAGCGGGGCGTTCCACTGTTGGAAGCTCTTTACGATGAGATTGATAACCGCTTGTCCCGATTCTGACTTTATCGAGCAGAACGACGCTAAGATTGACCAGTTTATGGAGGACCTCGACTGCCTGTAAAATGGAGGGGAAGAGTCAGGCTGCTAAAGGATGCATACGCTTAAAGACCTCTATGGATAGACCCCAAAGGTTGATAGTATAGGTTACGGCGGTTCCCCTGCTCCCCTAGCCCCCTGCGACTCGTGGCCCCTACCCCTCGCGACTCATGGCTGCCCCTCCCACCTACTCACTCATGGCCCATATCCCAGCTCCCTTAGGACTCGCGGACTTCCGAGTGGCTCCCTGCCACTTAGTCAGCCTTCTGGAGAATGCAGCTCTTGGCACCTCTTGAGACCTTAGACTCAAATGATGCTCTGAAGTGGCGGGATTCCTAATCGTCGGTGGGTGGGACTCCATTGTGGCGCAGTATGCTTGAACCGCTATTACCTTTACTCCTAAATAACTTATCTTGTATACAAACATCCTGAAATAATGGACCCAGATAGGATGAATATAATCTTACCAAACTACGGTATTGGCGTATGGGAATGTCTTATGAGCAGAGTGTCATGTGGACAGATAATTAAATAGATCTGAGCCTAGGCGAAATAGTCATTGATGTGAATTTTCCTCACATGTTTTTACCATTCCTGTTTCAAAGTCCCCTGTGACATCAAGCATATCGTTGGTGGTAGCTGAGCTTTTGCCCGTCTTCATGCTCTCGCAGTAAATTCAGAATGTGCGGCAGGGAATAGTGTGTGCACCTTTGGGAGGTTTGAATTATTAAATAAGGGACTGTAGCTGATAGCTCGATGTCCACATGTTACTTTTATATAGATATGCAGCCTGCTGCCGTCCTGATACAATATTCGTCAATAGGACTGTAAAGGGAAGTAATATGGCGTTATCGTCGGTGCTAACAGACATCACAATTCCCATTTGAATAACACCCTTAGATATGCCACATAAACACAGGGTTAGTGATATACTACCAAGCAAGATAATTGGTAAAGACAAATACATGATTGCAACATATTCTGAAAAGCAAATTGCCACATATAGTAATTTACTTTCATTCCATGACCAAAGCGGTCATGGAATCGACGTAGATGATCCAGACAACGGGTTAATGCTGCAGTAATGCAAATTATCTAACCAGTCATATCAGACAATAAGTTAACTGATTTATTCATTATTTACCGACACCGATAGCAGCTTATAGGCAATAACAACCACAATTTACCGCTATCAGGTGGGCGCTGCTGATTGGAGTCAGGTTGCTCTTTGAGTTCCATTTCGATATCCTCCAAGCTTTTTCCTAAAGAGTCACATTGACAATGTGTGCGTTTGGAGAATGGTTGTAATTGTAACAAAAATATGGACTCCTTATATACTTCAGTGCTCGGTGGGTATATTTCATTGAAGGCTGGATTAGTTTAATATTGATATATATGCTTGCCTGTTTTTAAAATATCGTTAGGATTTTACAGTGCCATTGAATTTTAATATTTTTTGGTATAATGCACCTGCATGGCTTAGAGCTTCTTTGAAGTATTCCTTGACAACAAACATCTTTTCCGCGGCCACCAGGCTTTTGCAGAAATTTACAAAGTCAGTGTCGCTTCGCCTTTGTAGGTAAGTCAGGAGTGCGCTTACCTGATTATAATTACCTTTCTCGGTCTGAAACATTAAACCAACGAATTCCTTAAGTATTTCTTATCATATGACAGAAAATGTCTACCACTATGAATAAATAAATCGAGACCTGATACAATATTATTTGGGACCTCGGGTGAATGTAAAAAAATGTAAACCTGAATTTCTTGCTTTGTGTTTGTTGATATCATATATGGAGCGTGTTGGCTGAGCAAATTCCATAACTTTTCGTCAAGAATGATATGTTCCGACAGTTTGTCGCGAGAAGTGTTGATAATATGTCGGATCTCCGCATGTATAGTGACTACAAGCAGGATAACATAATCATGGTTATAGCAAAAGTATGTGTATGAAATTAGTGATTATACATGCACGGTATATAGCTGACCCACTGAAGTAGCTATATATGGGTTATCTGCTTAAACCGTCTTGTAATCAACTCACTTATCTGTCACAATAAGTGCTAATTATAATATTCAATAGCGTAGTGAAATGTACAAGAAACAAATGATGACCGAATGACCCAGAACAGTGGTGCTATTTGTTTGTTAAGGAGTGGTCATGGAAGCGACGCAGATGATCCAGACAACGGGTTAATGCTACAGTAATGCAAATTATCTAACCAGTCATATCAGACAATAAGTTAACTGATTTATTCATTATTTACCGACAGATAGCAGTTTATAGGCAATAACAACAACAATTTACCGCTATCAAGTGGGCGCTGCTGACTGGAGTCGGGTTGTTCTTTGAGTTCCATTTCGATATCCTCCAAGCTTTTCCCTAAAGAGACACATTGAAACAAGTCTGTTAGGATGCTAAAATCGTTAATGTATGGGTTTGGGGAATGGTTGGTATTGTAACAAAAATATGGGCTCCTTATGTACTTCAGTGCTCGGTGGGTATATTTCATTGAAGGCTGGATTAGTTTAATATTGAAATATATGCTTGCCTGTTTTTAAAATATCGTTAGGATTTTACAGTGCCATTGAATTTTAATATTTTTTGGTATAATGCACCTGCATAGTGTAGAGCTTCTTTGAAGTATTCCTTGACAACAAACATATGTTCCGCGGCCACCAGGCTTTTGCAGAAATTTATGAAGTCAGTGTCGCTTCGCCTTTGTAGGTAAGTCAGGAGTTTGCTTACCTGATTATAATTACCTTTCTCGGTCTGAAAACATTAAACCAACGAATTCCTTAAGTTTTTTTTATCAAATGACAGAAAATATCTACTACTATGAATAAATAAATCGAGACCTGATACAAATGTAAAAAAATACTTACCTGAATTTCTTGCTTTGTGTTTATTGATATCATATTTGGAGCGTGTTGGGCTAGCAAATTCCATAACTTTTCGCTAAGAGTGATACGCGACGACAGTTGGTGGCAATACTCAATGATAATGCGTGTGATCTTCTTATGCATAGTGACTACAAGCAAGATAACATCATCATGGTTTAAGCAAAAGTATAAAATATGAATTTAGTGATTATACATGCACAGTATATAGTTTACCCATTGAAGTAGCTATATATGGGTTATCTGCTCAAAACGCTATGTAATCAACTCCATTTCAGAAGAAAGAAACTAGCGGCATTTAAACCCATGAGTGTCTGCGTATAAAATCTTGGAATGATGTCCTTGACCTGAGCTAAATTATGTTGTGTGCCTTAACCCTATGCCAATCCCACCTTACTTTGTGTATATTTTCTTGCGTACAATAAAATACCCAATTAACAAATGGGCTGTTAGTATAGCTTATGACATTTTATAGGAATAATTCAGGCAAACCTTTAACTCGCAAAAATCGAATATGTTTTAAATTTGTTTTCCTTGGTTTGGACATAAAAATTTTGCGACGCGGTAAGATGACGTCTGAATCAAGGAAGTAATCCGTAGAAATCTATCTTATAGTCTGTACCTTGAATAACTCATTTGTCTAGCAGTTAAGATTTTTCAAGAATATAAGTAATGCAACTGTATTTGGTGATCCTCAAACATACGGTTATTTTGAGGCATTGCTTTACTCACATAAAGGTTTAGATTACCACCCAAAAAAAATGTTACACAATAAAAGCAAGCTTTCAAAAGTAGCATTGCTCCAAAAGCAATGGACAGAACGATCATGAAGGGAATCCCAAATAACAAAAGAATGACAGGGGAATAATCTGGGAAACCTGGCTGGATCTGACATGGAGTGGGGGGGGGGGGGGGGGCTGTGGGGGTCCCTCGAGATCCAAAGCGAAATGACGAAGTTGGCGAGGTGTAAATTACAATATATTATATGTAAATTTAGGGTTGACAAGTACCGTCAAGCCCTAAATATCACTAGCCTGGTCGACCCAGTAAACAGCCTGAATTCCTAGCCAGAATCTAATATCTACTGACCCGATAAACATTGATAAATGCACCAAATGCTGATGAATTTAGTTACATGCATCATAACCTATTGATCTAACTTTTGTATTTGTTTTCAATGCCAACAAATAACAAGCAGATCATTAAGGGATAGACAGAGAGCAACCTATCAGCTGGTAACTTAAAATAATAGTATTTTAAGAAGTAATCATTGCAGATCTTGTACACCAGTGGTAAGTGAACCGCACCAGTAGCCTCAACCTGCTAAAACTCCTCTTCCCAGTGAGCTAGGAACTGACGTGTTCGCGATTGCTCGTAAATTTGTCATTTCTGTGTCGGTTCGGGTTGCTTATTCATCAGCTTTCGATAAAGTCCTGAACGAACTTATCCCCCCACCCACCCCTGTATAATAGAAACTCCCCTTGAGAAAAGTCGACTGCTTCGGTAACTTCGGCATTGAGATCATTGAGATGGTGTGAAACTCAGCAGCAGATTCGCCGCTTTAATTTTCAGTTCAGTTCATTGTTTAGACAAGAGCAAGGTTGACAGTTGAAGCCAGAATAAGTAACTGCTGACATGTAAACAAGTGGAAGACGAGGTAGCGGAGCGGACCGACGATGTTTACTAAGTTAGCGCTGACGCACAGTTAAACACCATCATAAGGCTAGAATGAGGTGTTTCTCATTACAAAAAGCTGTTAGTTTTATTCGTAACGGATCAGATAACAACTGCTCTGTCTCTTACACCAAGCTAACAGTGTCGTGCAATTGAGTGTAATAAATCTTCATTACCAAAGTTTAATCTTTCTGAGGCATTTACAAGTGATGGCTGGTTGATAAAAGCAACGAGTGCTAAAAAAAACATAAATGGTGTGATCTGGCGGTCATTGTCGAAGCTAGGGCGCAGATACCAGGATGTTGTTTGCTGCAATATACTTCAAGATGGCGGCAGTGTCAAAAACCTCGGTGGCCTAGGCTTTCGTCTTGCTATGACTTGGCGTATATGTTATCGCACGGTACGCAGTTTATAACTGTGATATTGTGTGCAGATATAAATTACACTTGTGACACCGACGCGTTACCAATGTGCTGGAGTCAAGATATCAAGATGACAACCTGCCTGATGACGCATAGTATGATAAGGGTTGGTTCCCAACGTGTGTAGGTCTTTTAATTGAATCTCAAACGACCTTTGTTAGTCCATTCTACTTCAGGGCTATGCCGAAAAGAAACACAATGTGACAAGTATAACACATACCTGATGATTGATTCACCTCAGCCTTGACCCGACGGTCATTGACAAGCACAAAGCAGTTCTAGAAAGCGAACATGATGTCAACGGCTCGCGGATTGGATATTATGGAGCTTTCATTCGAGCACGGTATGTTTCGAATCCCAACATTAAAGTTAGATTTTAATACTATCACTTGTAAAACAATAATGATTGTAGTGCTCATTGTTATAGCTAAATTTGTCCACAATATACATAGTTAATTGAATAACTACTTAATCTTGTACTTTGACTTCGATAAGAAGACAAAATCGTCTGACATTATCTGGTGCTAATACAGCGAGGACTAATAAACCGGCTTAGGATCCAGAGTACAATATTCAACACTGGCAGTGAAATATCAAATGACAATATAGACGCTCGTGCGACGATTAAGTGAGAGTATGAAATGACTTACCTGCCAGGCCTTGTCAAATTGATTGGCATAGAAAGATGTAGATTATCGAGATGTTAGTATATCATCATTATTGCGATATTGACAAGTTTGTGTCAAATATCATAACATTTTGTTTGATCATGCTAGGCCTTTTCACAATCACTATTTTTATCATCTAAATATCGTACCAAAGATTGAAATATTATTCTAATAATAACTATTTCCTCTAAGGCTGTGCAATAATTAAATACGTTTGGTTTGGTGACAGCTACATCTGCTGCAGCATCAATACTCGTCTGTAAAACATAGGGAGAGCATTAAGTTGAATGAACCATGGTGTACGCGGAACTCGATCCGCGACAATGAACAGGCTGGATGAGCTGTATAAATGGGGATTGGTTAAGTATGAAATAACAGTTTACTGTACGGTAGGTTATGTCTGAATAAACGTTTGAGCGAAATATTTATTTTACACATCAACCCCTAAATATATTTACAAAAAATAGATCAACAAGAGATGCATCTAATCATATGTCATCTATATTTTTGTGTTGAAAGTAATCACTAACTAGTCAAGTTGGTGAGCTACTGATATTGACTAGACATGACCAATACACTAAATATGCATATGGTAGACATCGGAGGCTGAAAACAGGTGGAACTAGAGGAAATAACTACATTCCTTATGCGTACTAACTCGACACAAGAACCATCCATGACCGAGGTGCCTACAAGCAGGGACACAACCATGTTACTAACTGGCAGATGCGTAGGTCTTATCACCAGTGAGTCACGAATTCATGTCAATCAGATTGTTGGCGCCGCAAAAAGTACTCGCTGATAAACCGCTACAAGATTTGTCACCACAAGTCCACTAGTCACGATTTGACCACCGGATCATTATCTCTTACATATAAACCATGATTTGTCTCAATTATAGGATCTACTTTCGTAATTTAGCTGTTATCTTCAATGATACTTGATTGTGCGCAGCAATATTCCGCAAGATATTCGGATGCTGTGAGGTCGAACCTGTGCGTCTAAACTCAAAGTAGGGTTGGTGTGGTAAGCATAGATAAAAATAAGTTACTCGAGTAGGTTAGGTATTTCAATAAAGATTCGAAATGAAGGCCGTGCTTGATGAATAAAAAAGTGACATCGACAAAGCGATGGACGAGTCCTTTGTTACGGTGATGAAATAATGCACTGGGATGCAACGAAGCCATTACCAATGGTTAATGGTTAAGTGTGTTTTCTTAATTCCCTGGCAACAAGCTTATGCAAGGCTTATCGATAAAATGGTACGCTTTTGCCAGTCATGTCCTCTTACAGCTGCCATTATTCATTTTCAGCAAATGCACAGCCGACTAATTATATATCTAACACATTAGTGAGTTCAATAACCAGTGAGGTTGCGTATCGGTCATGGTCAACTTCCAAGTTCCCATTCCACATCCAGCCCTGATCTGGCCAGAATGACAAGTGACTATGTTATTGGACATTGATCTCGAAATATCTGATTGTTTTTTTATACATCTTTGCAATTGCCTCGAACCAAGCTATCCCGATGATACGTCGCCTGTTAAAGTGGATCCTGATAAGGGAGAATGCAGAGAATGTTGTACGGAAGGCAGTGGGGGTGGCGAATGGAGTGGTGGCATAACGAGATGCCTGAGTGTATCTAAAGAGAGAGAGAAAGATGGGGGCGACAAATCTACGAAATATTTAACCAGAAAACAACAGGACACTGTGCAACCACTGGACTTTGGCTTTAAATCAAGAACGGGGACGCTGTGAATGATGGCAAAAATTGTATGACTGGTGCGCCAAACCCATACAAATGTGCGCTTGTTACATTGATAAAACACGACGGACGGGTATGCAATGAAACGTACACAGTTTGCGGTATAATAATACTGAGTCTGTTACAATCAATGTTTACGCAAAGGATTGATTTCAGAGTGAACGAGGGTGATACAGTCAGAGGGTTCAATGAGGCAGTTACGCTTACATCATTCACGTTAGCAGAAATCAATGTTCAAAGTTCATTTACATATATCATATGTTACAGAGTCGCTGATTGCGATAGCAAAACATTTAAAACAGCAACACCGCAATGCAATCATTGTTTTCAGTCAAAAAATGATTTCATTTGCAGCAAATTACACGTATATATTATGTCGACAATATCCGTAAGTTGCGGATGTATATGAATGATAACAAAACATATTTTTCACCCAGACAATCCTCATAACAACAACAGGATATAATGTGAGATCGAGCTCATACAAATCTCTGACTTTTGACTGGTTTCCGCAGGTATACTGCTTCGTCTTTTGACCAATGGGTTGTTGGTTTAATGTCATTGATATTCAATCTTGCAAGTTGTTAAAATCGACCAAGCTGAATGGTAATGCCTTGGAATTGTATATCAGTGTCAATGTTAAATAGTCAACCACCCATTGACAGGCACAAGATTATTTCAGCTCAGAGAAGTCATTCTATACGGAATTACAAAATCTATCATACCAAATGGAATCACTCAACATTAGAGCTTTATCATAATGCCGTTTATAGTTTTTAGACATGTGTTCGTCCACACGCGGCTTAGCGGATATAAAATCATCAGGTAATTGCTCTGTTAGTTACGAGTCGAGGCTTAAGTGCTAAGGTGCTTGAGATGATATTCATATTGGTGACACTTATATACATTATAATATGACAGTACAAAATCACTACTTTAAAGAGTAAATAACAAATCTTCAATACTGATAAATTGAAGAAGAACTTCAGACATAAATATGATGAAAATATGTCAGACACGTAGTAATCACTACTAGCGTATTGTCAGGATTAAGAAGAGGATATGCAATTTAACTGGGGGCATTAGCCATCGCCAAAGCCTTTTTTACAGTTGTCCGCCGTCAAATACCATCGTGAATTAGGCTCGAGCATTCAATGCCGCTGGTCCTACACTTGACTACCGATGTATACACACACATGACAAAGTGTTACTGCGCACAGGTATATCATATATGAATTTAACCATGCACTGCGCACCCGGTCCGCGGGAGGGATGAAAAGGAAGTTTCAATAGCGTTTGTTACGCAGCTCAAAGGGATCATATACATATAGAAAAAGGTTAGACTACAAAGTCGAGCATTATATTATTCAAGTACTTTATGCCCAGCGTTTACGGGCGAAAATTAATGCATGATTCCACAGGTAAATGTGTCAATCGTGGGGACGATCTAATTGGGTCATATTGTTAATGATGTGTCGCATGAATACCGATGGCACAATGGACTGAACTGCAATTATTGTTCTCAATCTGAAAGCTACTTCCATGGTCAAGCTCAGCATATTTTCAAATTGTCATCACGCATGTATGATCGCAAATGCCTGTCCTTTTTGTTACCTCGACTTGATTAAACGCATCACAACAGACATTGTCTTACCTTATAAAACTGTAATCGCCTACCACGTCGATTTTCCACAAATATGGAAAGCACATTTTGAAATGACTACCGTCCTAGGTGTAATTGAATACTCTCTACTGAGAGTCTGTTTACAAAACTGTCAGCATCTCTAGTCTGCCAGCATAGCAGTAAAACACATACTGACAACACCACCGCAGACAATAAATGACATCATAGATAAGATCATAACTTAGAGGAAATTGACAGTTGGAAATGTGTTGCTATCACAAATGTGACTATATCGCAATCTATATCTATTTTGATGTTATAAATACTATTCCGCAACACACCATAAACAATACCTCGCTGAAGGTACGGCTTCTGATGCATCATTAGGCAAAGTTCTTAACCTGAGTTTTCTATTCACTAACCAACCATGACCCAGTTCCCTTATCGCTAGGGAACAGCTAGTTATGTGTCTCATAAATGTTCTGCTAGTTAATTCTGGTAAATCATAGTGTTGGCATCATTAAATCATCACCTTTTTGTACCAACTACAAGGGCTCGTTTATAAACCACCATATATATGTCGCCACTTGTCTACAAAGTGCCATTTGACCACCTATGAATTGTATCCGCTAAATCACCCAATAACATATCTGCTATCTTCTATTTCGTCACATTTAGCAAGGTTATTTAACAGACAAGAGATATAATGTCGGAGGAAGAACGGCATGTGTCTTAAGATGCGTGTGTTGGGTTAAATCAGATCCCCTAGAGCCCTGGTTTACTGCTAAACATCAACATACATGTTTTTGTTCTTCTCGAATATGTTATCACAAGGTACATAGTACATTTGCATATAAACATAAAAACCAAAATTATACTTTTCTGTAAAATGACTAGTATTTGTCATAACGCATTTAGAATCGCAAATGGCTGTCATTTATATCCGTATCCAAACAGACACTGTTTAGCCAATGACTACAGCGACGAATAAAGCCAGTTCTGAATCCAGTCGGTCTGGGTAAAATACTCGACACAGGCAGTTGCGTATCTAATGACAACGTACACCGTCGTGTGATGATTACGTGCAAGTAAGAAATGATTAACCTGCCAGGCATTATGAGAATAATCTAGCTAATTGCTTGTAAATTGTCAAGAGTTTAATATGTTAGCAATCAATATTAACAAATACGGACGACAATACGATATTTGTAAGTGCTCATTGAACACACATATATTCACACTTTCTTGTAATTCGTGATTCGCTGCGCACTTGAAACCAGGTAAAAAGTACCAAAACAGACGTCTAACATTCCGCTGATATCTGGGCCTTCGACATTTTTTTGTTCAGACTTCACAAGAGAGAGAGAGAGAGTATCCTATACCATACTAACGCTACGGAACATTTTAACAGCATGCTCGGACAGCATGAGGAGAAGACGCGGCTGTGACGAATGACCAGGTGCAAGGACTATCGAGTCGAGTACTATTTGATTAATATATTTTCGACATAGGGGTCATGAACTCTTCAGCACTTTGCAACCAAACATCCACCCACCCCCCCCCCCCCCCCCCCCCCCCCCCCCCCCCCCCTGACACCGATATGCGTACACCCAGCACAAGAGCAGAGCGTTGAATTTTATATGTTTACCAGGACGGGTGTGTTGAACCTGCACTCGACAACACAAAGAATGATTTTGAATCTGGATGATATAGCTCTGAATATGCCCAGTCTGAGGTAATATGCTATAGATGAAGTAACAATGAGCAATAGAACGTGAGAAATGGGCAGGATTAGTGGCAGAGAGAATGTGGAAAGTGATATGGACTGGCAATTTGTTGGACAATGGATGGCGTCTGGTTGGATGTGGGGGTGTTATTGAATCAGCAAACCTACAACACGGTAGAGATTGGTCCAGAAAACGTCTATCGATTTCTAGGAAGCGTCTCAACGTGCGAAACACGGGTCGTAAACATTGAAATCATAAAGATATTAATTTGCGATGACTGGTGTATTTTCAAACAAGCACAGCATTATTAAAGCTCATGTGCATAAACCGCACTGTCGGAACTTGAATGACTGATAATCGTGACGTATATCATTAGGGGGCACGCTAATCTCATCATGAACCGATCAAGGATAAGTGCTCAACCTTTGGCACACAGACTATTCAATAAACGCGATCCAACTCACATCAAAGGCCTTTTCTCAATGATTACATTGGTTTCGGATGATCATACTCTCTACGTCTGAGGAGACACAATTTCATGATAATAAATATATATATATTTATATATAAATATATATATATATGCATAAATAAATGTAACCATATTTATGTATCTATATATATATATATATATATATATATATATATATATATATATATATATATATATATATATATATATATATGTATTTATATATGAAAATATATATATATATATATATGTGTAAATATATACATATTTATATATATATACGCTTTTATATATATATTAATATGTGTATATGTATATATATATATCTATATTTATAAATATATATTTATATATTTAAATATACAAACATATACATATATTAGTATACATACATATACATATATATATATATATGTTTGATATCCGAACAAGTCATCCTAGATTAAACATGTTAGTTTTAAATACGAACGTGCTGAATAACATGCCTGAGGAGGTTGTTTTGCTAGGCTCCATTACGTTGATTTGTAATGTTCCAAAAGCATATCATTTTAAGCATAGCACACAGTCATACATCCAGCAGGGTATGGCATGGTACGAAAACCCTGCCCGCAATTATTAATAACCTCTCTTAGTCGATGACGTTGATTTGGGTCCTGAACCGGTCAGCGATAGTGTGACTGGCGGTAACTAGCACTCATAACATGACGTCTTGTAGGCAGGACATCGGTGTTAGGCATGTGAGAGAGGGTGTCTCGAATACAATGGGGGCGAGTTAATCAATTTATATCATTGATATAGTAGTCATTTAGTTAAAGCAGACGTACAAAACAGACGTCATTCAATAAGTATTTACTGTGATTTTTTGGGGAAGGACTGTATATGGATTAAGACAAAACCTGGAAAAAATTATCACCAAAGTCATCAATTATCCTTATGTCATAGTTCTGGGCATAGTGTTTATAGGCTACCGGACAAGGGGCTTGTACGCTATGCATTGAGTCGTGTCTGTGCTGCTCTTTTCATATGCGATAACAGAGTGAATGTATGGCCCACACGAAAGGGGAAAACTCGGCAGCATTGGATGCGACTTCAGCTTGCCGTTAATCATCAACATGTGTTCGCTCACCTGGAATGAAAACATGCATTCGTCAGGTACTATATATCACAGGCGCTCGGCTATCGGTACCATGCTTCCTAAGGGCCGAGCCACGTAAGAGCACCGAGCCACTATTTACTTAAAACAAGAAGGTATGAAGCCAACGGACCCATCTGTCTCGCTCTGTGTAGTTGACTGGGGACATCATCAATTGAGATAAAGGTTGTTGATGGGCATTATAATCTTTTTGACAATTAATCATTCCGCCTTTGATGATCGTCTGTAAAGCGACTGCGTATGTAGACAATTCCCTTGTCCACTATTAAATCATACACATAGAGCACATCCGGAAATAGACACATCACGGCGTACCTCAAACAACTGTAACTGGAAGTGGTAATAGAAACTACTTAGAATGAAGTACTAGGCGGAGGGACAGATACGGAGGATGTGAGGGGGCCGGAGGTGAGTCTCAAACAGCAAGGCAGCAGGTGATGTGTGGATTGAGATAATGTAGTTATCAGAATCTTTGGTTTCATCACTCTTGTATACATTTATAGAGGCAGATTATGGCTCCTACGAAAGTGAAAACTCTCAAAAGCAGTAAGTGCAACTGGTTTTGCTGATTAGAATCTTGTTAATTTATTTGCAACACGAGTATTTAATGCCACTTGTCCCACACTTGACTACCAAAATAAATACGCACATGACAAAGTGATCCCACGCGCATGTATAACAGTGAGGAATTTAACCGTGCCACGCGAATCTGGTCTGCACTCTGTTATTGGCAAGGAGGACGGACAGTAAGTACCGAAAGCGTTACAAAGAAATTTCAATAAATGAATGAAAGGGACAGCAAGGAATAATCGATTAACATGGGCATAATGAGTTAACACTGCGAATAGTCTCAAGAAGATCGTATCGTTCGATATCCAAACAACTCAATCCTAGTCTCGACCTGCAAATGATTAACACAAACTTGCTGGTTTGTTTACGATAAGCATCAAGGTAACACCGATATGTAGCTACCGAAAAAATTATAGTGATGACACCGACGCTAAACCAATGTGCTAAAGTAGAAATATTAAGGTAATACGCGCCTATTGACACATATTCTGATAATGGTTTGGCTCCAAAGTTTTTCATTGCGTCTTGTTATTGAGAACATCTCGGCTCAGCTATTACGTGCTGGGGTTAAACAATCACGTTTGGGACTCAACTTTCCGCAAAACAGACGTTGGCTCTTGAGGTTTTTGCCAAAGTATCCTAATAGAGTTTGTTAGTCCTTGCAATATGGTAAGTGCTCGGTTATCGCGAGTGATATCAGCTAGAGGCACACTGTTCTCATCACAATCAGGTCAATATGCAAGACTGGTGGTTTGAATATACTAGCAGATCACACCCTGTAGTTGATAATCGAGATTGAGGGCAAGAAGAACGATGCAATAAATATAATAAAGGGAGCAAAGAATGTGACAGAGAATGAATACTGGCTGCATTTGTGGGTGGAATATATGCTATGGTGTATTACTAGTCTCACTAACGTATTAAGAGTCAGTGTTAAGAAAGGTATTGTTTCCTCATTAATGTCAAGCCGAAGTTACATCATTACTGCAAAATGAGCCCCCCCCTCCCACACTCAAGATTGTACAGCCAAAAGCTTTCTAAAACTTAATATGAGCTTTAAACATGCTATCGATATTTCTCCGCTTATCAGTCAGGGTTTACCTAGTGGACTGCACATTACGATCAGTCAATGTGGTGGCCAATTACCAAAATATATGTCATCTTACCTTATACCGCTATCCAGGTCGTCCAAGTCGATGGCAGTTTGTTCAGATTTTAGTATGACGCCTCTATCTCGTAAACCGACGGGCGAAGACTAGACGAAAATGTTTTCAATAGGTTGTTACATATAAGTTATAGCCCCGTGCCTTAATATCAGCAGTGATACTTTGCACCTCTTCAATACAAGATATCGAACTCGTATTACCCAATGTGGTACACTCATTCCATATGGCATGCTTACTTCATCCGCACATAAGCGGTCAACTCTCAAAGGTACATGATCAAACGAACAACGTAAAACAACCATGCACTTGTTCAAACATCCCATCCACATGAGCGCCCTCATGGACAGAAACAATGGGTACTATGAAATGACTGTGACAAAACCGGCGTAAGAATTGCGTAATAAATAGACGGTAAAAATTGCTTGTAAAATTTGGTAGACTATGTTTAGTAAGGAATGTCATTAAAAAAAGGCTGTGGAATTTGCAGAGCGAATCGAAAGTATGGACGAGAAGTTATGATAGGCGAAATAACGAAAAATACAAAATTAAGAATAGTCAATAGAAAAGAACAATGTGCGAAGGGATAAGAAGTGGCTTTCAGATTGGGTTACATGATCTATGAAAACTGCGATTTAAATGGGCAATATCGAAGTGTAACCCTGTCGATTGATGAGTAGAGATTTCCCATCCAGTGGACACTTGCTTGACGATTTGTCGATAGCAAATACTACAAAAAAATCAAGCCTTATGCGTAACGTTATATAAGAGCAAAATATCTTGGCAACCGAAAGTTCTCTATTTTGTTATATGAATAATTGATTCAGGCCAATTGTTGTCATATTATTATATTTTATCTTCTCTAACCAGCACCAGGCGTACGTGTATTTGTCGTCATTTAATCAACCAACGTCAAAAAGGCCATCGCTTGTAATGCCAATTTTTAATAGCGCTGCTCCCATCACATAACCCTTGATTCTTAAGCACTGTAGCGAGTGGGCTGTCAACAAGATATCCGACCAAGATGGTTAAATAAATATTAGCATTAGTGCATGCAATTAGCATCTTTTCGGTGTTCATCATTCCATATAAGATAGCAGAGTAAGTTTAAAATGAGAACCAGGTCTGCTCTCTGTCATGGGCAATGAGGCAGTAAAAGTAGTCATAATTTGGAAATGGTAACGGGCAACAGAGACCAATGTGTGAGAATGGGCAAGATGAGAGAGCAGGGGGGATAGTCTCAAGGAGATAACAACCATGTTATGAAAATAGCGTTAACATCCATACAACCCATCCTAGTCTCGATAAACGACTAACAACCCTAAAGTGGTTGTTTTGACAGTCAGTATGTCGTTGCACTGGGATCTTTTCATTGCATAAATAAATATTTAAGCAAAATACACAGAGCACGGTTAGATCTCCAACGAAATACCAGGCCCCCTATTTTCAATACCCTTTCTAAGTCGATGAATCAACAGTTGTTGATGAGCAGGGGAGAATGTCATATTTTCTAACATAATAACATATGCCCCGGTTTTGACTAATTTACGCACAATGTTTGATCGGATCAATCGCATTACAATTCCTAACATATGCAATAAGGAACAAGCGGAAAATCTTGTACATGACCAGCTTTGTGATGTTTTGTTTACTAAGACGAGAGCAACCATTATAGTACTTCATAGGACACGGGAAAGATTTGGAACTTTCATGAAGCATGTGCGGCTTCTGCTCACTTGTTCGTCATCCTGCAAGCCTATTATAGAAGGTAATATAAAGTAATTAATGTGTAATTAGCCTGCTGCGTTCCTGAAGCACCGATGACTTAATGGTAGACTAAAGTGGATTCGGCATATTTCCCGGTGCAAACCAGGTGTCGGTTCAAGAATCGCCCACAGTTTGTAGCCTGTTCATGCGATGTTCAGACATCATTGTTGGACCGCTACTGCAAGCTTCTCATACTAATTAATATCAGGACACACTACATGCAGAGCAGTTCCCAGTATATTTTACTATGCAGGCGTCCGGGCTGCCCTTAAAGCGATTTGACAGAGTTTGTTCTGTACGAGCAACATATAGTTTTGGAGCAATTATCAGTTTCGAGCACATTTATCATCGAAACCTCAAATGTAATTTCTTAGAAAAACCTGCAGTTTTATTAAACAAAAAACGGCTGGCTAAATGAAGCATATCTTGCTTAATCTATAATTAGGTGCATGTTTATTGATAAATCGTTATCAAACCTATGCTTAAGCAGTAAGATGGAGTCATGATAATATTTACGTTTGTTGTCTATAATCAGAAGTGTAATGAGAAGTCTTTCGTCATCAATATTCGTTTATAAGCGAATTAAATAGCTCAAACAATCTGTTGCATTTGCACAAAACATCGAAATATTTGACCATCTGTGCAAAACACATTCTGATGGCCGCAGCTGTTTTACTATATTGGTAATGCACCATCAAATGCTATATAAAATTGTACTGTGTGTATTGCAAAGGCAGAAGAGAATGCAAAACATTAATTTTCAATTATTCGCATTAGACACGACTGATTTCAAAAATATCATCTACCTCTGATCAATCGTAACAATTAGACTGGATTCATGATAAAATATCTCGTTGATCGCGCTGGTAAAGAAGAACACCTCCATTTGTCAGGTGTCACCGAGACAGGTATTGGTACAGTGATGATGAGTTACCTTGCCAGCCTTGGCGCCGATAAAACTGCTGATTAACAGGTACACAATCATCGACACAACATCCATCTGTAAGTCGTAACTAAAATATGATGGACCACTAGAATCGGGTAAATACGAGTATGCACTTGATAGCGAGAGCCATCAAATTGCAGACATTGCTGACGAAACTGTTCAGATTTCACAGCGTTAAAGTCTACCATGCATCTTAGTTATATGTTCGAATATCGTAATTGACGTCGCTCTAGTATTATTTCATTCGTACATAAGAACCGAGTTAGCAATATATACTTATATCATCACGGTGACCTCGCGATCAACTGACACATTGATGGAAAACTGCACAAGCATGGTTGATACTTGCGAATAAACATAGACTGCTGTTATGAAACTAATTTAAAAGGCCTTGACAACATAGTTCGAACTTTGGATTAAAAGTTTGTTGATCACCACAACAAACCGATGTAAAAGAACGTGGAGATTATTGATAGCTCGTTTGGAGGCTACATCACACAGTTTGTATGTGCATCTAATAGAGAGCAGCGGAAGTGCTAGGAGAATTATTGCAAGTACAAGGAATAGAATCAGCGTTTAAAATATTTCGAAATGGATTGCACTTTCAAGTCCGCAAATTACACTGGAATAGTTCCGTTGTAGGTAAACAATTATTTACACAGTCAATTTATTTGCTCTTTAAATAATATTCCAATAGAATATCCACAAATCTTTGCAAGCAGGTATGGAATATATATGATAGTCCTGATGTTGACGAACGGGACGAGGCTTGCAGCCAGTTTGATGCCCGTACCACAATCAATAGGTCTTAATCATTCTTAGCAAGAATCATATATGATTGTTCAGCTAGGTAATGACCTTTACTTTGTGCGAAGCATGGCATTTAGCATCCATAACACGCAATGAGCAGTGAGAATGTTCCACAAGAATGGACACTGAGAACGGTAAGATAATGAATACGTTTTGACATGCCATCTGTTGCCATCGCCTCGTCTGCCCAGCTGTACATGTCATTATATTCAAAGCGGAAAAGGACGCTCCACGTGAATCGTCAATAAACAGTAAGTTACGCGTGACGAAAGACTTAGTGCTATGACTACCCTGCTAAGTAGTATTTTGTCAATATATATTTACAAAACATGAGCCCTGAACACTTCGGTACTTTGCAGATAACACATTCTCTTATTTGTTCTCAACGTAAGGATCTATTACCACTGGTCTCACCTTCAAACTGGATATATGTACACATCGAGCACAACACCAAAGTGTTACCGCATGTATGTTAATCAAGGAATCACACGCGAGCGGCACAAAGGTCGAGTTGTCGAATCATGCAGGGACATACCACGAACCCTCAGTTCATTCTAGTAGAGGTGTATACTTCCGAGATCATATTGCCCATATAGAGAGAAATTGAACCAAGTCACGTCAGCCGATACACTCCCCTGTCTCCATCAACGCTGTACATCTGTCAGGAGCAATGGCAAGGGACAGTGCAAATCGGAAGTATGAGTGGACAGCAATAATGAGCGGGGTTAACGGTCATAATAGGTAGTGTGATTGAGGCAGTAAAAAACGTTTTGAATCGGAAGTGAAAAAGAGTATTTATGGATCCCGTTTGTTTTCAATTCAGTGTCCCTATATGGGCTAGTTCATTGTTTTTATGCAAATATAACGGATAGATATTGAAATGTTGGCTTAATTAGATATAAACACCAGGTATAATTTATGTATATAAACACTTTTTCAATGACTTATGTATATAAACATCACGGAAATTGACCCGAGCTCCTAACAGTTATCAATTTTTTTTTAACAACGACATTATCATAATAGCTCGTTGTTAGTTCAAACACTATCGGTAAGTACCTGAGCAAGAATCGTGACTGATAGGTCGAGGTTAAGCACCCCCCGTGCTCAAGCGTTGCCAGGTAGGCCATAGATGCTAATATTATATTATCGAATTCTAAAACAACACATCGTATATTGTATTATTTCCTCAACAAATTTATAATTAAACACCTTTTCACAGCTTATATTGTAACCAGTGAAAATAATCCTTATGTTGGAATAATGATAAAAGTAACCAAAGGTCGTCCGACTTTTAGCAATTAACAATCTCCCTATATTGCAGCAACGTCTTATGTGTTAGTAAGTAAACGCGATGTGACAGATGGTTTTGAAATAAACTTTCGTGGCAAGCATAACTGCCTTTGATATTCATTCCCATAAAGAATCTAAGCTTAGTGAATAATGGATATAACACTCTAGTCATTGGCTTCTCAACAGAATGAATTCCGAATGCATATTCCATTTTTACACATGATGCATGTACACACATATCCAACGCGCGACCTATACTTTCCCGAGTTAATCGAAGGGGAATCGTGTCGTACGAGGAGTGTGGTTTAACAATATATGCCTGACTTTATTCGTGTGTGACTTTTCAACTCAGGAGCAATAATGATATTTGATAACGACTACCTGCCAACATGTACGAATTGATGGAACGACCGTGCCCAGCAACACTGGTTTATATGCTTTCGACAGATATGCCATACACTACTATGTGCTTAGCTTATAACAATCTAGTTCATTTCTTCTCAACATTAAGATTCAATAGCGTCGGTCCCATACATGACTCTTGATATGTGTACACACATAACAAGGGGTTTTCACTCGCATGGATATCATAGAGGAATGTAACTACGTCACGCAGCCCAGTCATCCACCCACCTTAACGCACATCCGGCCTGCACTTTGTCATGGGCAAGGAGGATGGCCAGTAAGAATGGGAAACATGAAGAGAATAAGTAATAGTAACGGGCAGCAGAAGGTGATACATGGGCAGGATGTGTGAGTAGGGACAATAGTGTCAAGATAAACAGCTTGGTATGAAAATATGTTTGATATCCATATAGCTCATCCTAGTCTCGACCTGTTTGTATTTAAACAAACTTGCCGAATAATATACCTAAAGTGATTGTTTTGACAGGCTGAATGAAATGGCGTGGTAACGTTTCAAAGCATACGCATTTAAGCAGCACACAGACCTTCATTATAGTATGACAAGCCACTTAAAACAATAACCATGCACCGCTATTATCACTACCCTTTCTAAGTCAACGAACCAACAGTTGTGGATGAGCAATAAGAGATTTTAAAAGGTAAATCATGGATTGATAAGGTCGATGAGAAATGATACTCGTGGACTGATAAGTTAGGCCAGCAGAACGTTTGAATAAGAAGAGGCTGCAGGATTGGCTTATAAGAAATATGTGCAACATCCAATCTCGACAATTGGACCAAAATTTGGGAAGATAAATTTGACAGCGATCCAAGGGGCTCGTAAGCCTTGCCTCCTGTCGTGCCCGTGCTTGCTCTTCTCATATGAAATAAACGAGTGATTTTGTGGCACTCACGAAAGGGGAAACATATACTAGAACCCAAATCCTAACGCAGGCATTGTTTTGAGTAAAGCGCTCTAAGTCGACGACAATCAGACCCATCACTTGTTGCAAAACTACCTAGACACTCCTTTTAATGCCCAAGCAAATCACTTGGGTCTGTGGCGTGATCACCTTATGTGATCCGCTGGATCCTAAACAGTAGGAACTACTTTTTTCCACATGCCTGCCCACTAAAGATCCACTTTATATTTGGGTATGCTCCACTGAATCGTCATATAAAACGACCCTTCTCATGTAATCAACCACAATCTCCATGCGATAGCAACTGGGTTTCCTCATACATTATTCGTGATACATATTTAGCAACAACTATATCTACTCGTATGATCGACAGGATCTCAAGGTGATAACAACCGGATCTTCTCGTGTGATCTACATAATCCGTATTTGAAACATATGGATGTCATGGCATGATCTTCATGATCTCCGGGAGAGTTAGCCCCTACGCCACCATCTATATAACACTTCGCTATCTGATAAGGGAACTACATCTTACCGTATGCAATTTTTCTAACGACAAGTGTAGATCCAACGGAACGCATTTGGCTTGCGTATCGGTATGTGTCAAATTTTTCCTTGCATGCGCCGACCATTCGCTGCTTGACCGCACAGAGAGTCACACTATAATGTTTTTTTACACATCACGATTGACGCCGAGAAGCGTAACGAGGCTCTGGCGAGCTGTGTGGGGTGTAAATCGTAAAGTAATTTACGGCACCATTAAAGCGTCAACTGGCCATTCCGTCTGGACTTCCTGCTCAGACTTCCCCACGACAGCATGTTGAACAGATCGTCCATTCAGAACATTCTTACTGTCCATTCGTAATGACCATTCTCATTTTAATCCATTGTGTATTATTGTTACTGGCTACTTTGTGAGAACAATTTTACTGTCCATTCCTGAAGACCATTCTCACTGTACATTCCGTTCTGTTTGCTGTCCGATCAAAGCTCGCTTAACTGTAAAACACGAATGCGTCTCCCAACTGGTCAGTTGTTTGCCCTATCAGATTGGAAAGTCTCCACGAGTTTATCTTACTGCGGGTTATGTGTTTTAAATAACACATGGCACGCCTTGTGTTTTGTCACGGCCTTGCTGAATCGTTCACAGAGTGAGTGACGGCTCCATTGCAAATGGATACATTCAAATGTAATTAGCGGACTTGTGCTTAATCATCACTGACCTGATGGACGTACAACCCCCAATTACGTTAGTTGAGAGGAAAGATAAACCTATGCAGTTCATTTAAGCCAAATCGATTTGGCGACACAGAATGCCTTTATCATTATTCCGTGTTTGTTTTACCAGGTACCGTTTAATGTAGCCAAATCGACTTGGCGACACAGAATACCATTATTTTGCATTCATGTTAGTCTCTACTCTGTTTACCTGTGTCGCCTGATTAATCAAACAATGGTTATTGAGTGTACCGGATTGGATAGTATCATCCAAAGACTACGCATTATAATTATACGGCGTAGACTGAACAAGGACCTACACGAAGGTGCAATGTCCATCAACCATATTTAAATGCAGGCGCAAGAAAATATAAAGCATGTTATGAAAAAGTGTATGAATTTCAATCGAGTGCTTTAAATCCCGACATCAAAACTTGTCGAGCCGTGATCGTAATTTACAGCACAATAAAAGCCTCAAGCAGGGCCAGTGAGTCAAATAGCTATGTTTAGTACTGTCGTTTACCATATGCAAATGACCAAGAATCGTGACTGATGTCAGCAAGGGGGCTGTTTTTGTTATAAACATATCGAAGTTATGCACCTCCGCTCTCAAGTGTTGATAGACATAGCAAGAAATGTATACATGCAAACTCACATCAAAGGCGTTTCCTCACCAGGAATATCGGGCTCTGTTGATTATTGTATATAAGTCTGACGTCAGGCTATGTTATAAAGTATACAAAAGGCAAGTAAGCTGGAGCTTCTGACTTTAAATGTTCATAAGTTTTACTCATAACATTGTAGTTTGTCATATTGGATATACTTGGAACATGTCTCTATTGTAGTTGCACTGACATGCTGTCTAATATAATGTATAATGGTTCAATAAGTGGATCAATTGGGGAGACGTTGGGATGCAATATATATATAAAGTGTGTATTTTGTATAATCACCGTGACAGTATCATAGTTTGACTCCTCTTCGCAGCTTATATTGTCCCTAATGTGCATATTCGTCACAAGTAATAATATTAAATCTACTCTAAGGTCGCCCGACGATCGACTGTTGTCAATCTCTCCTGCGGTGTTCTACGTAATTCATAATTCAAGTGGACTTGGCCAACATTAGGAAATGCGTTGTGAAAAATCTGATAAGACAGCACACCAAGTAAGTGAAGATTACAAGAGAGAAATGGAAGTACGTGGGGGTATATATATTGAAGGATAAAGAATGTGAAAGGGATTGGATAATGGCGGCATTCAGAAGGGAATGTATGACGGGATAAGTGGTATCGCATTGACCAATATATTGATGGATTTCTAGATCATATGGACTGAAATGAGAGTAAAACATATCATAGGGGAGGGTATATAAATGTGAGGAGATATGACAGTGGTGCTTTTGAAAGTGAAAAAAATATATATAAACGATTCACCAACATTTAGAGCAATGAGGCGATGCCATGAGAGTGACGGTTGAGAATGATTTTAATGTCTACAGACGCCCGGTGCGCACAAACCGTACTAATGGGCGCTTGTTATATTTGTACAAAAAACGCCGAATAGTTAATATACGAGACAACAATTATTGGCAAGTGATACAGACGAGACTCTGGGTATTTTACTGCACATGTTTCTGCTTTGTATTGGTAACGGATTCGACTAGGATGATACAGGAAAATGCTTCATTGCTGTAGTTATACAAATTATTCAGTCTGATACGTCAAAGGTATGGACTGATTTATTGAGAATTCACATTCGTACATCTTCTATGATAGCAGAAACTAATTAAATTTTTCATATACATATACCATATGCTCGCGGAGCCGCAGGTTAGTAATATTACAAAATTCCAATTAACAACACTATAGTACAGGCCAAATTTTCAATAGAAACAAGGTTTTAATGGTACAACTTCGAATCGTGGTGCCGTCATTACTCATAATCGGCGGACGCACATGAGTAAAAACGCAAAATTATCGCCGCATCACATTGTACAAACGACTAATGCGATGAAAAATCAACTAACCCCATCTCATATCAAAGTCTGCTGGATCGATGTTGGTAAGTTCTGATCACTTGTGGTAATGCTTCAGTTTGAAACCGGAGAGAGTTAATTGCTTTCATAGGCACAACCGTGTTGATAAAATGTTGATATATTGACTTAACATATACAGCACTGCTAAGAACCGAACCACCATGAAAAACTCAAGAAACATCAGGCACTTGGTGTGTCGGAACCCTGTAACCCGTATACAACCACTCGATGTAGCTCATTGCTAATGGGCCACTTGTAAGGATATTGAACTATAGTGGAGGGTTGGGGTATGGGCGTGCTGATATGTGGTAGGGAGCGGAGGTGGGGGCTGTGGGGGGTTGTGGGAAGGTACAAATATAAACTCACATATTATGTGTTGTGAAATGCATGTACACGTGTATTTAGAAGTTTACCTGACCCAAATATACAACCCTATATGGATCGGTAAGGACATGTGTGTGCTGTACACGACCACGTTTAGATTTTTATTTGGCAAGGGTCCCTGATTCTCGACAGAGCGGCACCTCCTGTGTGGAACCTTAGGCGCGTGGCGTAACATGACAAATGACAGTAGATCTTCAGGCGGTTTATGCGAGGTGTATGATGACTACACTCGACCACTGTGATTATCCTCAAATTAGCAATATGATTCAACAATCATTCCATTGCTATATACACGCATAATATAACAAGTATGATTCACCACCACAACGCCTTCAAACTAAATACCGTCCCTTGGACTTCTGCAATATCTAACATATATTGTATCCCAAATGTATGATTATCTATATATTATGTGTCTCCTTCATGATCTACAGGATCCCAACCATATATCAACTGGATGTGATATTTGACTGGACCCAAACTTAAAGTAGCTACCGGATGGAATACGAACCACAATCCATGATCGACACTGCTTTGAGTTGGGGGAATCAAAAACAGGTCGAATTAACTTTTGACATAGAGACAAGATTGGGGGTATACCAGTGCCATGATCTAACTAGAAATATCAGAGTTGTTGCACGTCGATGGTGTGCACTACCACGCTTACCTAGTGGGAGCCGTTTTTTAGACGGCGACGCGGTTGTTGGGCTTTTATTATTTGATCGAACATTTCCTTATTTTAACCGAATGTTTCATATACTTCCCTCCCAACAAATCTCTAACAACCCTCGCTCCTGTTTTTTCAAGGCATGCTTCTTAACGACAGGTAAAACTTTTCGGACCAGCGGTATCGCCATTTTAGCCAGAACCCCTTACACACTTTTGCATAAGACAGCGAATAGTGATTGATATCAGCGAGGGGGGCACAATGTTTTCATAAACAAAGCGAGGTTAAGCACCACCACCGTGCTCAAGCATCGGCAGGCAGATCGTAGAAGAGGAGAAAGCCATGGGAGAGTATGTAAATATGAGGACATGTGACATTGGTGTGAGAAAAAATATAAAACATGATTGAGTTTTGCATCACTTAAAACAATGAGGAGATCGCGGAATAGTGTAGGATGAGGTTTATTTTGATGCTTGCTGATTATCGAAAACCAGACTAGGATATATGGAACAGTTTTACCTACAAATAGAATAATCTGACAAATAACCGCCTCATGAACACTTTTCATGAAATATGATAGACGTTGTTAGAGCAGCGTTCGTCTCTGCACGATCAAAGTCAGACAGTGCAAATACTTTTGAAATCTTTGTTGTAACAACCTGTAACTCTTTTTTCTACTCGTTGAATCGTTGTATTTGCATACCCACTTTCTTGAGAGGTTAATGCAGCGTTCATAAACGTCCATGTACATTTGACAAAGAAAAAGCTTTCCACATCTGGTTTCAAAAGGTGCGACTGTAATGACAAGCGACTGCTATCTGCCTAGATCAGAACCAAAATATATATACACACACACACACACACACACACACACACACACACACACACACACACACACACACACACACACACATACATACACATACACATATATATACATATATATATATATATATATATAGAGATATATATATATATATATATATATATATATATATATATATATATATATATATATATATATATATCTATATATATATATATATATATATATATATATATATATATATATATATATATATATATATATATATATATATATATATATATATATATATATATATATATATATATATATATATATATATATATCATATATATATATATATGTTCGCATATATAAGATTGGATGGTTAGAGGAGGAAAGGGCGTCAATCGTTGTCACACTTACAGTGTCTATTGTCGGAACGTAAATATCATGTCTTGAACGCATTGGATTAAATGTACAATCATGCGGCACAATAGATGATGTATACCAGGGTCCATAATCGTGGTAAGAAACCACATTCGCTTATATTGATCTCCTCTCACTCATAAAACGACAAAGCCACAGGGTAAACACCTAACATGTTTATTAACGAGGTGAGCAAATTTACTTGAATATTGTCATCAGTCTTTGACCAGTGGCTCCCTCAATATCTCGAGCCAAACCCTCGGCTATCATTTTAACGGACAATACCTTTCCAACACTCAGCTAGTTGAAAAGGTCCGTTGCGTGTCGTTATTGATACAATATTGAATCTAGAGACTATATTCGTTCCTTGTAGTCTCAATAGTTCGGCTATGCAAGCATTCAAAGGTCTGAACGAAGCCATTATGCATAAAGCTCCATACAAAAAACTGCGCATGCCGCATGTCGTTTCCCGTCTATACATATTTGCTCCATTCTTTCCTCCGCCTTATGACATTCACTTATCCCCCGTGTTATGATATTAATTAACCCCAATCCCCCCCCCCCCCCCCCCCGGCCTTTAGATACTTAATTCCCCTGCCTTATGACCCTTAGGACATTCAATAGTCCCCGCACCTTGAGACATTCAATAGTCCTCCCGCCTCATGACTTTCACTAATCCCCTTGCCTTATATCATTCACTGTGCCCCTCACACCTAACGATGTTCGCAGATCTTGCTTTACGGTTTTCACTAGCCCTCTTCCGCCTTAAGACATTCATTCTCTCCTCAATCCACTGACCAACTTACTAGCCAATCAACCTCTGATGTATTATCTCATTCACTCACCCTTTTGATCAAATTCTTAACAAGCACGAATACTTTTACTCACTTATTCACTCATTTACTCGATCACTCACTCACTCACTCACTCACTCACTCACTCACTCACTCACTCACTCACTCACTCACTCACTCACTCACTCACTCACTCACTCACTCACTCACTCACTCACTCACTCACTCACTCCCGCTCTCTCACTTACTACTTACTCGCCATAACGCACAAACCCACCAACTCACCAACACGCAAAAACTCACTCCCTCACTCAATCACCCACTAACACGCACGCACCAACTCAATCACTCACACGCACTCATGCATGCGCTCAATTTCACGCACACACTCACTCACTTACACACTATCACTCATTCACTCACTAACACGCACAAAATCACTAACACGGACGTGCTCACGCACTAACTCAATCGCACAACTCATGCATACATTTAATAACACGCACACACTCACTCACTATCACACACATACTAACGTTCTCGCTAACCCGCACTCACTCCCAAAGTAACTCACTCACTCACTTACGCGCACAAAATCACTTACTCACTAGCACGCATACACTTACTAACTCACCCACTCATTCACCCAATTACTAATACGCACAAACTCACTTACCTACAGGCACAAACTCACTAACACACTCACTAAAACATACAAACTCACTCACTAACTCACTGACACATGCAAACTCACTCGCGCACTAACTTGCACACACTCGCGCACACACTCAATAACACGCACACACTAACTCATTTACTATCATACACACACACGCTCACTCACTAACGCGCACATACTTCCCACTTACTCATTCACTCTTTCACTCACTAACACGCACAAAACTCACTTTCTCACTCACTAAGAATCACATTCTCAACAGCTCATCTATTCACTCACTACCACGAGCAAGCTCACTCACTTACACACACACACACACACTAGCTCACTTACCTACACGAACAACATCATTCAATCACTCATTCACTCACTCACTAGCACGCACGAACTCACCAACTCACTACCACGCACAACCTCTCTTACTAAGTCTTCCACTAATATGCACAAAATCATTCACTCACTCGTCCACTAACATGCAAATAATCAATCGCTTCCTCACTAATACGCAAAAAAAGTGCTTCTTTATTCATCACATGATGATTCACAATGATTTGGCCGACTCAAGGAACAGCTTTCTTTTTAAATGTAACCGCGGCGTGCCATACTTGACAGCATGCCGAGGAGGTGAGCAGAAAGCAGCGATGACTTTTGTACTCCCCGATCTTTTACGATACGACAATTAATAATGGAGAAACGACGTGTTAGCTTCCGATTGCACCACTGAATTGGCGTGCGCTATATTCGTCTAACGAGGCTCCTACGTGGTTCTACTTCACGGTAGCTCCAGTCGAACGGTAATATTAATATATCTTGTGTTTTCCCGCCTCCTCATTTGCATTGCCATAGCATCCCGGGGTGGGGGGGGGGGGGGGGGGGTGTGCGGCGGGACCTCAAAAAACCCGTTGTACAAGTTGAGAATGGTAATAAGTATATCCCGTCGTATAAGGTATTATGTGAATGTGGAACCCGTCGTACAAGTCGAGAGGCCGAAAAAACATACCCCTTCGCGCGGCACATGTATAGTACATCCATACACTTAAGTTCCCCCACCCCCTCACCGGGTTTCAGAACTCAGAACCTGCAGGAGTACCGAGAGGCATCAGACGTAAAGGGGCGCTTTAAATATCGTGTATTTCACGCATTGTATTTAGGGCAGGTAAAAACCGTATGTTTGGCCGACATACACGATCAGTAATTCATGCAAGCCCAAAATCGTGGTACAAAACCAAGTTCACTTACAATGCTCTCCTGTCAACACAGAAATACATTACCACTCTCCTGTCAACACAGAATATACATTACCACGGCGTGATCACTTTGCGTGTTTGTCAACGAGCTGGGCAAACTTCCTTAAGTAGTACCTAAGCTTAGCATAATAAGCTTCATGGTATTTCTCTTTGCTTTCATGAAAGGTGACATTTGAATAGAGTAAAGTACAGTGCAAAATCTACAAACTACTATTCTATATTGGCTGACCCCATACCTCAAAAGATGTCGAGCCTTGATCGCAATTAGCCGCAAAAAAAAAGGTTTGGGCAGTGGGGGTAGGACAAACAGCTAAATCGAGTTAAGTAGTATTGAACGACATGCAATGACCGAGAATCGTGACTGCTTGGCAGCAAGGGGTAAAATTGTGCTTGTTGTAATTTGGCGAGGAAAAGCTATAATGAACATTGACGCCTTTGTCGTTCTGTCCTACCTGATCCAGTTAATGTTTACGAGCGAGGGAGCGTTCTCCAAATCAAGCAATGTTAAATCGTCTCTAATGGGGAGTGGAGAGCAGAGTTGTGTTGCTTTTCAAGCCTTGAAATACTCAATTTTAGGATCAAACACTAAATGTTCTTCGTACTCAACACTTATCGAGCCACGAATGCATGCTGTGAGTGGAGGGTTGGGGTATGACCGTGCTGTGCGTTGGTAGGGAGTGGTAGTGGGGATTGTGGGTAGGTACAGAAATACACGCCTATATTATGTGTTGTGAAATGCATGTACAGACGATTACCTGACCAATATATGTAAGCCCGTATGGATCCATAAGGTCATGTACGCGCTCTACACGACCACGCTTAGATTTTTATTTTTTAAGAGATCTAGAAACCAGGTAAAGCGTAACCTGTCTGTGTGGAACTTTAACTGAGCGCGTGGCGTAACATGACGAATGACAACTTTTTTTAAGGCGTTTATGCGAGGCGTCTGACAACAACACTTGACAACTCTGGTTATCCTCGAATCAGCCATATGATTAGGAAGTTTGCATGGTAATAAAGCCAATCAGTGGCGCAAGTCAACAATCTTTCCGCTATATTTTAACGCATATTGTGACAGCTAGAATCCACTGCTACTACCTCGCTTGTCACCCTAAATACCGTCCCTGCAATGTCTAACATATATTGGATCCCACATCTTAAGGCATACACTGTTTTGTAGGAGGAGATGACACGGGCGAATTTTCTCACCTGGTTCCTCGAGGTAGGGATGTAATTGTTGACTGTAGAGAATAAAGACGGGGTTAGGCTGGAGAAGGAGGGTGTCTACCAGGGAAAGCGCAACTAATTTATCTATTCAGGCATAAAATCAACATACACCTCTACGTTATAGTAAATACCCAGTACCAGACATGATGCAGTTAGAGACAAAATGAGGCATCTGTGGATTTTATATAAGTTGCCCAACATCTGCTCAGCCTTGTTTTGATACCGCTTGTGGCCGACTTATGGAAAAACACATTATTGGGTGATGATAATAATCCCGCTTGTTATCACTTAAACCTGCATACATTCCTAGTGTCGACTATATATAACTAATTACCGTACCGAAATAAAATTTCCCATTCACCCTCTCGATATTTACCATATCGTAGAAATCTCGCCTTATGATTGGTAAAAACAGCCCACCTATGTTTTAACGCGACAACTACATTATCCTGGGCTAAGCAGAGAAGTTGTTCACAGGTATGAGTGTGAAGAGAATATTAATGAAACTAACCTCTAGTACGTGGGCTGGAAACAACATTTAAAGGCACATATGTTGATAAGGAGCAGCGTATGTCTGGTATATTCCTTGCGAGTTAAGCAACCACTCCGGCATATGATTATTTGTTGACTCGTGACGCACGTTGAAGCTCATTGTCTGTATATCGACCCAATCCTCCGCCAGGTGGCTTCAACAAATGGATCTCAAGTTTTGACAGGAGGGTTGAGTACACCGGGCAGAATCAACCTGAGTATTGCGATTTGGATAGGTGCCCAAGTCGGGCACACCAGTCACAATATTGTATGCGTTAAAGTAAATGATGAGTGTCGGGCAAATTTCTTATCACTAATTATGGTATGTTAAAGGGCCTTCTTAAAAAATTCATCAGGGGCTGCGGGATTTCTTTATTTCGGGATTTATCAACCACGATTGTCAAAGTCTTATCAGTAATATGTCTGCATAAAGGCTGCTGTGGTAAACACCCAAAGAGGCAGTAACACTCTTTGAGAGGGGCAATTAAGAACCATCAATACAATAAATCACATGATGGTAAGAAGATTCATTTGATACCTTGATATATGGATAAGCTGTGAATGAGACACAAATGCTATTAGGCTATCAACTATTGCGACAAGTTAGGTCCGAGGTGACTGTGATGAGTACTAGCTCATTTCTATTCCGGGTCACTATTGCAAGCTCGATACCGGTTAAGTACTGAGGTGGTTCGAAATACTAACAACCATTTCATGTATATACCGATGATCTTCATTTTCTGAGCCACTTCGTTCTATAAGTTCCTAATCCATTTGATTCCTTTGACATACTTCATTGATCACGGGATTTAGTGATGAAACTGATACGGAGTACGATACACCAGTGCTCTACGTGGGGTACGTTCAAGCATGTATCCAGCTTACAGTCACTGATTTTATCAGATGACATGTAGTAGCGACGATCGTAGGTCATTATTAGCTACAAAACGAATGCATGGTGTGGATGCAATATGGTTGCTTTTACGTTATGCATCCGGTACCAGTTCTGTGATGCTCACATAGCAACTTCGTTGGTAATGCTGCTTTAAATATCATTCTCTCCAGCTTCACCTGTCTTGTCCAGTTTGCAGCGCACTTCAGACTTAATATAATTTAAGCCAAAGACAGTGTGTGATGACGTATTTTCATCTTCCCTGAGTATCCTGGATGTCGCACTGAAGCGACTATTGGCACATGCATAGTCTTGGAAAAATGGAACGTGAAAATCACGAAATAGAAATAAGTTGGGTTGAAAGTTGCTGGAATTTATCACCACTGTCGGTAATCCGAAAAAACGTGTCAATAAATCCATTCTCTAATACAACCGTTCAATGCTATGACTCGGAATGTGCCAGTTTGTAAAACGCGAATTCACGGCTAGCTAGTTGTTGGGTCTAGGAGTCATCAATTCAGTTAAAATACTCTATTAGGAATCGTCCTGATAGAATGCATGTTTTAATTGCAACCTATTCCTAATGGTTATGAACGTATGGTCAATCTGACCTGTTCCCATGGATTCACTATGATATGTTTATACATGTCAACAATGTATATTGGCATATATCATGGCAGTTTGCATTTGTGCAATTATAGAATACATGCATCCATGAAACGGATGCATTTGATGAGGCATTAAACCATAGGTGCATTATGCAAGTCTTAACAGTCCTTGGCAAGCAAGTCAGTGACCTAGAAAACTATAAAGCTCTACATAATTATTGAAACTAATATTTCATGTGCATTGGGGTAGAATCTATATACAGGATCCATGCAAAAGACGATAGGTTTGCAGGTTACTGCATTGTCGCCAGACGCCCGCCTTTGTCGTACAATGTTTGAAAAAATGAAGTGGTGATTTACTGAAAAATTAACCGTAGTACACTAAAATAGTTGAATAACATACGAACTTAAATTCAACTCTAGTATGGGCCTAAGCAATCGATATATATCATATTAAATATACTACACCAAACAAAAGATGGGCTGCATGATGAAGTGACAGGTTTTCAGCCCCATCTGCATTAATTATGTGATATAAGTCGTTAATGTTAGTTGATTACCAAGCATACTCTCGACATTCCTTCGAGTTTGGAAAAGCCTCTTGCGGTTAACTTGCTCCCCCTTAAAGCACACCGGACGACTTTCTGAGGGCGAATCTGTCTTATGCTTTTCTATAGAAAAAGGATTTCAGCGGCGGCCACATTCATTATAAGCTCTTTTAGACAATTTAATTTCTGCCACCACACTCTCGCGAACTACTTTTAACACTGGTTTCTGTGCAGATTTATTCTTGCTCTTTAAGTTTTGACTGCGCTCGCGATCTGACCCTCTAACATAATGGGTCCCCTTTGTCACATCCCTGTTGGCATTGTCCGCATCCTCGATCTGACCCTCTAACATAATGTGTCCTCTTTATAATATCTCACTGACGAAAGGTTCCCATAGGTACATGGGAGAAAGTGGCGAACTGTATCAGGAAGATAAAAGTTATCAAAATGGCCCATAATTGACCAAGTTACCAAGGATATTTAATTTATGGCAACCACAGTTTAACCAATTTTCATTACCATCGCACGCATATTGATGATTTTACAAGTGATCAAATTAATTTAGGAAATCATGATGTTCTGGGGCATGATATATTGACTATGATATGGTTGACTCAAGGAAATATTCACATGGCATGGTAGATATATTCTTCAAAGCCGTTGATTGAATTAATTGGCTGATAAATGGAAGATACTGATTGAGCTAAGAGGATGTTCAACGCTGAGTGTTTCACTTGAATCAGAGACATACTAGTTAATATGAAATAGAAACACAGCTTATCTCAGAGAGAGAGAGAGAGAGAGAGAGAGAGAGAGAGAGAGAGAGAGAGAGAGAGAAAGAGAGAGAGAGAGAGGGTGGATAAGAGAAAAAGAGAGAGATAGAGAGAGAATAAGAGAGAGAGAATGAGAGAGAGGGTTAAATCTAGAGAGCCCACAGTGAATAGCACCAAAGAAATGTTTAAAGTATGCGCTCAGTGTGGTGTTATGATCTTAGCCAAGCTACCGTGACGAACAGGACTTACACAGTAAAAGGCGAGACACTCTACTGACATCCACAACTAAGGTTATATGATGTATGATGGCGGGGCTCCGAAATAATCGCAACCCATTGTAGCTGTTTTATGTTTGGCATGATGTATTCACAGGCAAGAGTCAAAATATCGCGTTTATGCCTATCCCTGTGGTAATAGGCTGTTCTTGTTGCGAAGGTTTTCCTGCTTTTCACGAAAGGCTCTTCTTCACATTAGCTCGAGTGTTTAATATTATAGTTTAGTGAAGGGCTTGTTTTGAAACATTGTTGCCTGTACTCTCTCATACGTGTTCCATGAAATGTTATCCGATAGCCCAAATGAACAGACGTTGACGAAATCGTCAACACAAGCTGCCGCTTGCCCAAACAGCCTTTTAGTTTGAACACATCAACCATTGTGATGTGGTCGACTGGTTTGTTTGAGGCAAGAGTTCAGATAGCGGAACGACTAAGCAAGCAATTTCCGGTTTCAAAGATCATTACAATGATTAAATGACTATCACCCTGTTGCTAAGCTAATCACAATAAATTACTTGACCCTAATTGATACCAAACTATCCACTCAACTACTGATTAACTCACTTATTAACTCGCTCTCTCCCTCAATCACTCACAATTAAGTATCCACTCACCACTCATCCATACAAAACCATCCACTAACTCAATCATCAAGTCTCTCACTCACTCACTCACTCACTCACTCACTCACTCACTCACTCACTCACTCACTCACTCACTCACTCACTCACTCACTCACTCACTCACTCACTCACTCACTCACTCACTCACTCACTCACTCACTCACTCACTCACTCACTCACTCACTCACTCACTCACTCACTCACTCACTCACTCCCACTCACTCACTCACTCACTCACTCACTCACTCACTTACTCACTAACCCACTCACTGGCACGTTACTTCCATCCCACTCACACTAAACTACCCACTCACCAGACACTCACTCACATGCTCACTCATACTTAACTTCCTATTCACTCATGCGCTCGCTCACTGATTCACGAACTCAATCACTCACGCCCTCACTAACTCACTCACTCTTAACTACCCACTCGTCCACTCATTCACACATTCACATATTCACTCATTCCCACGCTCAATCACTTGCGCTTAATCTCACGCTTACTCCCTAATTCATGTTGTTATTGGATGCCGGATTTTGCTTTTATCCTAACCCATTCATGCACACAGTCGCTCCGTCATGCTGTCATCAATGGAATTAATTTTACCCAATCCTGACACCGTGTCTTATTTCCCCTATCTTCAGGTAATCTACTGGGACACTACAATTATGCACTTGATTAATTTGATTTAAGCTTGTCTTTCAAGAACATTATTCGAGCTAAAACATAAGCTGTAGATATTGATGGTATAAATGTTGATACATATCGATGTAAATGTTATCTCCAAAGGGTGACATTATCGGACATATCGCGGAGAAAAAGATAGCATTGGTGCCTGTTGGTAATTTGCTAACCAGGAAAACTTAACTGAATAACACCATGTGTATCATCTGAGATGGCCTCTTATGGCCAACGACCAAGAAACGTAGATATTCGTTAAATCGTGGTATTATGACCTCTTGGTGAACTGCAGGAATAAGAGTGGGCTTCTTAAGCAGGATGTTTTCGATGAGAAATCCAGACACGCCGAAACTAACATACTTTTTGTTAAAAACCGTCGAACGCACCAGACTAACGAAAAGATCTGCAAAACTGTAGAGCAAGACTCACACACACACACACACACACACACACATATATATATATATAGATATATATATATATATATATATATATATATATAGATATATATATATATATATATATAGATGTATATATATATATATATGTATATATATATATATATATATATATATATATTTTACATATATACATATAAATATATTTATATATACATATATGAAAATATTTATATATACATATATATATATATATATATATGGTATATATATACATATATTTATAAGAATATATATACATATACATTCATTTATACATATACGTATATATATATATACATATATATGAATACATATACACATATACATATATATATATATATATATATATATATAAATATATATATATATATGTGTGTGTGTGTATATTTATATATATGTATATATATATATATATACATCTATAGATATATATATCTATATATATATATATATATATATATATATATCTATATATATCTATATATATCTATATATATATATATATATATATATATATATATATATATATAAATACATCTATCAAAGAATTCATGCTGTCCAGGGCCATGATGTATTAATAATTATTTGGCTGACTCAAGGAGATGCTTAGTTTATTTCCGCGGCCGTTAGTCGAGCACAGAGCAGAGGCAATAAATTTAGTGCAATAATTCAGCTGTTGTCAACAAACAAGAGAAGAGCTAGCGGAAGTGACATGCAATGTACTCCAAGTTTACTTTGTGAGAAAACTGTGAGTACTTAGAGCAGTAGATACCAAATCCGATGTTCAGAATTTAACGGACTTCTTTCGAATATTAACCAATTTATAATGAAACCATCAAGGACGGAACAAAGACGCGTTAACTTATGTTTTTAGTCCCGCGCAATATTTGATTCGTCCGTATATAAATATGCATAAAAAAAGTTTACAATTGCTCTATACTTCCAGAACATGTAATCATTTTCAAACATTAACACAGCAAGATTGATAGTTTAACTTGTGGTATTTTGTTTTACAAACTTTGAAGCAACCGAAAATATCGTCATCAGCACAAATGACATTTTACGATGCAGCTTTTTGTGTCACTGTCAACCTTCGTAACATACACGACGGACCGAGATAACTTTGCGAATGCAATTTGGCAAGTCAACAACAATTTAATTTACTAATTGATGACCTTGGCAACGAGCTAAAACCAAATTACGATACTGTCATCACATTCAAGATGAGTTTTTCAACTGCAATGATGACAAAATCTTTCATGACAACGGACAGAACCACAGCCCATCTCTGATGACAATCACTGCCAATTTATGACTTTGTGGAGTGTTAATGTGTTCCGTGCCCGGAAATGAGGTCAACGACATCCATGAAATTTTACTATTCAACTTGCCTGTCCATGCCAACATTTGACCTATTTTTTATGACCATCAAACATAAATTTTATAAGCGATTGAAATATCTACTGAATTTGGCTACATGAACAAATAAAATTCACCTCGAAGCATTTCTAAAACAAGGAAACACATGCACTCGGGTGTCCACACTAGCTGCTGAAATGACACTTGAGTCATATTTTACCACTTCCTCCCTTACCGCACAGTTTTTATAAATCAATACAATGGCTTTCGAATCTTGAAAAGGCCCCCTGACTATCCGTCAATATAAGAGACAAGCAGCCGAATATCCAACTCCACCCAACCATATAAATCCCATCTAAACCCATTAAAGTCAATGTATATTGATTGACTTTCTTTCTTAGTTGATTAAATGTTGAGAGTGGACATAGTCATTGAAGCCTTAAAACGTCTCTCCTCTCTGGATGCTTCCATGTAATGGGTGACACCAAACTGTCGAGTTTTCATTCATCTCTGCTCCCCAAACCGCTAATACATTTAAAAGTGGAAACATGCACTGGAGACTCAAATCGTCCCATATGGCCAGTCACTAATATATGAAGACTGATCGCAAGCAATGGAGTCTTCAAAACCTCTAAACTAGCTGCTGGTATGACAAAGCACATGCACTCTTTCCGTAAAACGACCTTATTCCCAATCCATTCCATTATATTCAAAGATAAGTGTGGATTCTGCTCAAAGTGCAGATGGTACAACAAAAATTGACAAATTGTTCATTATCATCATTGATCATACAAAGTAGCAGCCTAATTTGACTGCATTTAGTGTCTCACCTGTTTCAGGTGTATTCGCCTCTGTTCCCAGAGTGACCAATAACTAATTCAAGGGGTTGCGGGATGGAGAGGGGGGGGGGGGCGGTTGGGCAGTATCCTAGCTAATGGTATCTATTGCCTGATATTACTTGACTCCAAATGGCATATATTCGACAAACATCAGCGTGTGCTACAAGTCTAAATACCCTCGTAGATAACTCAATATCATAGCACTGACACAACGATAAAAATTTCCAAGTCAGTGCAACGCCATTGAAAATCGGTGATGACAATAACATTATGTGGAGGTTTGGGGTATGAGCGCGTTGATGTGGGGTTGGATTTAAAGAATACTACATGCAAAATATACATACTTAGTTGATGTTCGCCTTACACGACTGCGTTTACATTTCTTCAAAGTGAAGAGTTGATAACAGAGAGAGAAAGAACGCGCACGTAGCGCGGAATCGTTTAAGGACGCGTGACATGACAGCTGATGTTTAAGAGGATTGGCAATGTTGTATATGCAGTCAATTGTCCCATATGGTGTAAGTTAACATTAGCCATTGATAAGGTATCATGACATATCTTCACATGATCGACAGTATCCCCAAACGAGAGTGACGGGATCTCCACACCTGACCCACATGATGCCTGTGTGAAAGTAACAGGGTCTTCTCTTATGCTCTACAGGATTACCTCGGGAGAACAACTGGCTAGCCATAATTGAATGATTTGATTACCCCCGTGTGAGCTACTGGGTCCACTCGCTGATCTATATGATTTCTGCATTGAACACAAACGAATCTATTCGAATGATGTACAAGATCCCTACCTTAAAACAGATAGATCTCCTTTTACGATCGCTTGGAATTCCTTGCGTGATACTCCATAGTCTATTGATGTCCATGTATAATTCACTGGATTCCCATATAAAACAACATGATATCTTCGAGTGATCACCTGGATAGTATTAACCGAATTGGCACGGGCAATCAACTGGATCCCTTCGTCCGATATATTCCCAAGCTGCGCAAACACAACTGAATATCATCTTGCCGTTAGAGATACAGAATCTTTCCCGGCGGAAACTCATCATCAACACCTTGACTTGATTAAACTTGTGCGAATTATATGACTCTTTCTGACGAGTAACCCCTCCAAATGTGCGTAGCAGCGACCTGCTAATATTCCACATAATCCTTCGAAAATATAGACGTGTAACTGGGAACAAACGGTGAGAGGGTACAAAATCAAACTTACCTTTACGACGCTGATCATGAGCTGTCTAATGTTAAACAAAACACTGGATCCAAATTTGGTTGGTAAGGATATGGATTGCCACAGTGTTATAGCTTGTGAACGATTCAAGTTAACTAAGAACAGGTGAGGTGCCGGGCAAGGGGCGTGCCTCAAACCTTTTAAACGCTACTCCAGCGACGCATGTCGTAGCCTAACAAAGAAGTATAGAATAACTGTCACGCAGCAAAATCATGAACCTTTTATTTGTGACTTGATATTCACTTTTATATAAATACAGAAAACCAGTGTAACTACCTCATCTGGCTACCTCCCCGTTATACGGGTGAACGGCATGGGCCATAAATTCAGGCTCTTCAGTGGTTAGGCCGTATTTGGTCGCTTGTACCTCCGAAAAGGGTGGGGCGAGAGGCGAGGTAGAGGGAGAGGGAGACCGAGAGAGTGTTGATAAGGGAGAGGGAGAGGGTGTAGCGAGGAGAGAGGGAGAGTTTTCGTGCGAGGTGAGATGAGAGGGTTAGTGCGGGGAGAGAAATTAGAGGTCGGAGTAATTTTAATTTTAATTCTGTTTAGACATTAATTCTGTTTAGATTTCATGGGCAAACGATAGTCAGCGATTTGTCTATAGCACCCATTCTCTACCTCCTTTTGTCTCATAATTCTTCCCGCCTCTTGCTGTATTGCTCTTTCATTCCTTCTATCTCATTCTTCTGTCTTGCTATCTCATTCCCCTGATAAGGTAAGTCGTGCTCTCTCATCCCCTTATATTCTAACTTGCTGTCTTGATTTCCTACCTATGTCGTGCTCACTCATCCACATCTATCTCCTCTTTCTGTGTTGCTCCGTTCTAGTACACTGTTGTTGACTGAAACTCATTTTACCCCTTACTTAGTCTTCCTCCCTCTCTTTCCTTCCTTCTTCGGTGCTTTTTCTTTTTTTTCATCCTCTTTCGCTCCCCCCCCCTTCTCTGTCACTCTTGCTAACATATACTACCAACCTTTGAACTCTGATACTTGTTTACTTTTTTCACATTTTTTGTTTGCTTTTCAATACTGCTTCACATAGATTGTTAATGCTGCTGCAAAATTATTGCAGAGTGATCTCTTAGAAATTCGGCAGCAAACTATGTCCATTGTAGACACTCTAACTCCGCCTTTAAAAACTAGGCTGTAGGCTGAAGACCATATCATTGCGACCATAGCTGTTGACGTCCATATTGGTGCAACCAAGTACATGAATACTGTTCCCCGACCTTCCCCCCACCCCGCCCCACGCTCGGATAACTGCATACTTCAGAAAGGTTTGTGTTTGCAAATATATGAGAGTCAGGTACCGACGAGTGGAGCCAGGTGATATAATTTAAATCCCAAGCTTTTGCTTTCATAGCGCTGCAATGAAGCCTGGCATAAATGGATGTCTTGATACAGTCAGTGACTAATATTTCCATGATAAAATCGGTATGCTGGAAAATTCGTACCAACCCGTTTAACAACGCTCTATTACTGTGTTGTTACTGAATTCTCGTTGACTGACGCGACTGGCAAATTTGATTGCGAATCATGCGCCTAAACCGCAACATGTGTTTGGTGTTTTTATGACAACTACGCAGTTTTTAGCGATACGATTCCTTATCTCAATCGTCCAAATGGGAGACTTGCTTGTAAGTAAAACAAAATAATTTGAATCAAATACAGCAATTAAGAGTCCTGTATTGCTTAAATAGCCAAACTAACCAAAACATCTTGTCTGGTGGGGCTACTTTCCTATTTAGCGCGTACGATAAAAGAATAGTTGTTAAAAGTTATACCAATGAATTCAACCTAATAGCTAGCTTGCGCCTGGTCAAGAATGGAAGAATTATGTCTTCATTGGGCAGTCGATGAATTGTTTTTCTGCTCACAATATGGCCTTTAATCTTGTTCTTTCAAACCATGTTTTACGCCCATTGTTTGTCTCTCTTTGTGAGGGCTCATTTACTCCCACCACTATGCTTATCAATCTTGTTAAGCCTAATCCAATCGCTTTTGAACGTTCACCCTAAAACGTATGCATCATCATGCGCACAGGGCATGTCGCTCAACTCAACGCTTTGTGTTTCGGTTTTTTCATATAAAGACTTATACCAAACGTATCACTGGCGGACTACAAGCAAGTAACGTAACCCACCAGCTGACTACATATGCGCTATCTTCAATGCAGTGCTGTTGTAGTACTGCTTATATTTCTGTATATTTCAATTTATCAATCCCATAGCTTCCATGTAGCTAATTTGATTTAGTGTTACGTCGAGAACGTTTTTCATAATGAGGATGTTTGTGTAAAGTGTACAACGGTGCTAAAATCGGCGTAGAATACTGAGTATGCCAATCGCAAATTAATTGTTCACATATTTGAAGAGCCTCGATATTGCGATATTCCTAAATATTATAGGCGCTGTCGTGAATTTGTCATATCAACAGGGCTATTTCTCCTTCCTCAACCATATAATTCGTTTTTGGTTTTGTCGTCACTTTCAGCAAGGAAGTGATATCGTGACAGTTATGAAGGCAGATGAGTGTGACGCTTCAACAGCATCCCTTATTTGGTAGCGCCCACTTGGTTACCCAGCCTAGGCGGTGCTAGGATTTAAGGTCCAGCATGTTACCATTGAGCTACTTGGTCAGTGACTCCATTTTTGGACCGCCATTTTACCTGTCATGGGGAACTTGTCATGTTTTCACATATTCAGTGTCAAAACCAACACCAATGTCTGACGGAAGAGCACTCACTCAAGCCGTCCTCTCGAGGGAAATAGTGAAGACGCCACCTGTCAACGGAGGCGTTTTGCTGAAGAGTCTTGTCATAGCGTCACTTAAAATCACACGGTGTTATCTGATTAATTTGGGGCCGATGTGGCTTGACACATCAGATGACTCCTTATCTTCAATAGACACTGAGCTCTAAGATGTTGAATCAACAGTCCCTCGTTCTTTTGGTGATTTCTTGGTGTCCACCTGACGACTGGTGTTTATTTTGTTTCACTTCATAATCAAATATAGCGTCTATAGTCAAAGAGGAGAGGGAAATTTGACAGTTTGCACGAGAGCAACGGGCGACTTGATAGGTAGTCAGAGTGAAGAGAACGATAGGGTTGGTAGACAGAGAAAAGAGGGTGATAGTACAGGTGGACAGAGGAAAGAGGCTGACATGGAAGGTAGATAGCCTGAATAGGATGAGAGAGTAGATAGGCAGGGGGATTAGGGTGACAAGGTAGGTTGACAATGGGAAGAGGGTGGCGGGGTGGATAAACATGGACGGTTGGATCATAGGGATCAAAAGTTCAGAAACGATAAATAGGCATTGGAATAAACGTATTTAGTCAGAGAGATCCAAACGACACAACGTGAATAGCATCAAGAGAATGTATATAATAGGCGCTCAGAATGGTGTTGTTCCCTTGGTCCACGAAGCGTGACGACCGGGGTATCATCGCTCACCTTACTCGAATAGAAGGCGAGGTTTTCAAATTTTATTGACAGCATGATGACTACGGGCGGGTCTGTGCAATAATGACGATCACTTGCAGCTAGTTTTTGTTCGGTAAGATGTATCATTCGGCAGGAGTGCAAATTTCAAAAGTTTAGTCCTCTCCCTGGGGTAACATGCTATTTTTGTTGTGTATGTTATTCATCTAACTATGCTAGCCTATGCTCAACATGTGCTTGAGTGATCTTTGGATTCTAATATTATCGCTTTGTAAAGAGCGTTCCAAAACTGAACTGCTTGCGTTCTCGTGCTTATTTCCCTCAAAACTTTTTTTGCAATTGCACAATGAACCGCTCTTGAAAAAATCTTCCTTGCCTTCTCGTGCAAACTGTGAGAAAGACTGACAGATGAGGTCGATTGATGGCTTTGGGAGACTGAAATCTAAGACGGAGTGAGTTATCAGGTAGACAGAGGGACAGAGGAAGTCATAGAACAAGATCAATGAAAATGATTTGGAAGATAGAGTCATTACGTAGGCAGGCTGATACGACAAACTAAGTGCTAAGGGAGAAAATGTGATAAGGTAGGCACAATGATATGGTAAGTAGAGAGAGATGAGGTAGACTGAGTTATGAAGTACATGGGGTGACAAAGAAGACAGAGTTATAAGGAAGACTGAGTAATACGGTGGACGATATGATTACATAGATAGATAGACATTGTAGAGTGATAGGGTACATGGAGTGATGAGGTCGACTGCGTACTAAATTAGACTCAGTCATGAGGTAGCATGAGTGATAATGAAGACTTCGTCTTTAGAACGACTGGGTAATAAGGATGACATTGTGATGATTTACGCCCGATAATAGGTAAGACTGAATGTTAAGGTAGACTGGTTGATAGTATAAACCGGATGGTACGGTAGATTGAGGGGTGGGGTTAGCTGATGAACGGCGAAGATAAGAGAGAATGAATGATAAGGTAGACATAGTGCTAAGGTAGTGATTTTGGAGACGGAGCCATTTGAGAAACGGTGCAATTGAGGAGACATACGCATCCATGCTCAGGAGTTTAAAAGTCCCTCAAATCGGTAGCCTGATGAGTAAAAACCAACATACAACGCGAATATTCACTTAATCATAGGCACTCGAGCCGTTACATGCCCTGTATTCCTATATATAATTATGTAAGGACTCAATAACAGGAACTATAACATATAAGCTCACTTCCCTATAATTGGTCAGGCACACACTTGATCAAATACACTCCCCTCTTTGAAAGTTCATCCTGCAAGCAACGGATAGGTGAGGGAAGTATGCAGGCCCGTAGCCAAGATTTTTAGTGGGGGGGGGGGGTTTTTTCCCCTACATAGTGGATCTTTCTCCTTTCTTCTTTCTCCTATATATATGTATATAAATAAATATATATATATACATATATGGATCTATATATATAGATATATATATATATATAATAAATATATATATATATATATATATATATATATACATAAATACATATATATATATATATATATATATATATATATATATATTTATATATATATATATATATATATATATATATATATATATATATATATATATATATATATATATATATATATATATATATATATATATATATATATATATATATATAAATATGCGCGCTAGAGTACGGCGGACCTTTTGGGCAAAAGTGGGCGGTTCGTTCGAACCCCTCGAACATCGCATGGCTATGGGCCTGGTATGGTAGGTATATTGTTTAGTGGCACGCCAACAAGATATGCATACTCACTCACTGAATCTCACTCACTCGTTCACTACCTCACCCACTCATCCCCTCAAACACAAACTCACTCACCCAATGACGCGCTCACTATTTCGCTCACTTATTCACGTTCAAACACACTAACTCACATTAACTCATCAACTCACCAGATCACTCACTCGCTCACAAACAAACTCACTCATTCACACACTGACTCACTCACCAGCTTATTCACTCAGTTACTAACACGTTAAAACACTCACTCACACGCTCACTCAAATTCTAACCTGGCAAACGTTAGTTACACATACTATGTGTAACTTCTAAGATGACCTTTTAACGGCCCACTACCATGAAACGTTGACATTCTTCGAATAGTCGTCCTGTTACCTCTTGCGGTATTGCTGGTCTTTACGTGGGTCTTTTAAAGCAGCATACCTTTAATGCGAAGTCAAAGCGCGTTCGTCTCGAGAGTCACACCTATAGCTACGTTTTTTATAAGGCAAAATCGCACGACTTCTTAGACGCCATTGAAATCTTCAGTACACAGGCAGGCCAATGGCAAGGGTCTCCCATGAGTAAGGAGGGGCGAGCTGGGGTATAACTTCCCATATATATATGACTTCCCAATAAAAGAATACGCTGCCATCCTGGTCCTGTGTTACTGATGACATCAGCAATTTTGGAAGGGAAAGCGTGGTTATGCGATCCGCCATGTGACCAGCCACTTATTGCCCTGATAAATTGCCTGTCGTCACAGGGATATAACACAGATAAACCATAACAAGGCGGCTCATAAAGCGAAGACATCGATGTGTTGTGATGCAGGACACACATACAATCTTACAGCAACTTTAAACGCAGCAGCTCTACATTTAGAGATAAGGGATGTCCAGAATCTTGGCAAGGCAAGGCAGGCTACATCCTTATCACGATCTCTACCCACTTACGCGTGCTCTGTGTATAAGTATTCTAGACAAGTGCTCATGCTAACTTAGCCGTAGTCCATAGATAGGGTGTCATTCTTAAGCTGGTCGTCGATTGTTTCTTCGGTCATTCCGAACAGTATGACTCGGTCCACCGTCAATATCATCTGCCGCCGTAACGTTATGACAAAGTCATATAATTGTCCAATAAAGTCAACACCGGCTGGGCAGACTATCACTGAAGTCAGCCTGAAATGGTAAAATACGGCTGCCTTTTGGATGCACACATCTCCATACAAATTTAACGGAGTGGTACTGCTGATGAGCAATCACTGTAACGTAGAAGCCCAAGTGGTGTCGTGTTCAAGGAAGCCAGAGAAAAAAGGTATGCGTTCATTGATTTATGTATGTAGAAGAACGTGATGCACTCTCAGATCGCCTTGCAGAAAACTAACCTCCGCCTAAGCTGTGTTTGTTCTAACCTATTGACTAAGACGTTCCTTTTGGTTCCCAATACATCTGCTGACCTTATCTACTATTTATATACACTCCAAACAGCAGCGGAATAGGCGTCTTGCGCAAAACTCAGTCTAAACGTTGCGCGGCATTGACCAGGTCGGGCAACGTTGTACATGTAGTCAAAAGCTCCTTAATGCGTTAGTAAACTTAAACCGTGGGGGCTATTGATTTTTAGCTCATGCCTAACTAATGTCAGATAATACTGGATTCCACACTGCAAAAATGGCCGTTTCTCTTTATATGCAACTTCATACCAATAGTAATTGTACTTTGCATTCAACGCTGATCAAGTCATGTAAAACTATCCGCCAATAAAGCTCACTATCATCGCACTAAAGCCACCATGATAATAATAGCAAAGTCAATACAATATATATATATATATATATATATATATATATATATATATATATATATATATATATATATATATATATATATATATATATATATATATATATATATATATATATATATATATATATATATGATCATATATATATTATATATATATATATATATATATATATGTATATATATATATATGTATGTATGTATGTATGTATGTATGTATGTATGTATGTATGTATGTGTATGTATGTATGTATGTATGTATGTATGTATGTATGTATGTATGTATGTATGTATGTATGTATGTATGTATGTATGTATGTATGTATGTATGTATGTATGTATGTATGTATGTATGTATGTATGTATGTATATATGTTATATGTATTTATGTATGTAGATAGAAAGTAGAGTTTGGCGCTTTACACCACCACGTCCAGATTGATATTGATTCCTTGATACCCGTGATAGAGCACCGCCATTGTGGAACCATATGAGGGCGCGCAGCGTAACATGAGGAATGACACCTGATATGCAAACGGTTTTTTTAGTGAGGTGTCAGGATCAATTGGCGAGTCATTAATCATTTTATTCCTATTTACACTTATATTGTGACAACCATGCGTTATCCACAGCTCCTACATCAATAGTTGATCAAACTGGTCGTACGATAATTTCATATCTGATTATGTCAAATAATTCCGGTATACCTAAACATGAAGGTAACACCAATACGTTGATTTCATATTCGTGACGATGGACGGGTAGGTCGCTCGGTCGAATGGATCAGGCGACGGTAAGTAGAATACGTTTGTTGTGTAAATTGGGCATAAGAACTGGATGACAAATTATACAGGTCCTATTCTGTATGCATTGTTCAGTATATCAGAACACTGCCACTATTGAAGTCCATGCTTATATAAGTGAATAATATAGGTCATTTGCAATTATTGATATAAACATGGGTCTCGAATCCCGCATGCATATTTCACTAGTAGCGTTCTTGATTGGGTGTATACCTTGTTGCATCTGTTGCATAATGCCTTCTGATCCAGCTTGGTTCCAACCCGAAATTAGAGTCGAATGGTTGAAGCGCAGAATAATTCATTGTTTCGTGTCGTACTTGATCCCAATCAAAACTGACAGCAATGTTTCATTATTTTGTATTAATAATTGTATCATCCATGTTCGGGTTTACTTTCTATTAATTCGATTCCAAACCTAATCACAGGCTATTTGCTGCTCCCGTGAGAACAGCTAGATGTCGTTAAAAGAACGACTGTTTGTTCTTGAATAATATGCTTAGCCACTACATTCCGTTGATATGCGTGTTTGATCCGCTGTTTCCCATATTTAACAATTGGGTCTCCTCGAGTGATCACCTGTATACCTGTAGATCGATCAACTGGGTCACTACGTCCGATATATTTCATAGCTTTGATATAACAACTGAATATTATGCTGTGATTCACTGGATATATACAAAATCTTTGTGTGTGAACCGCTAGATCCGGTCTATTTTTGCAATCAGAACCGGGCCACATTACGACCTGCGAATCCCCCAAACACAGGCAACCCATCATCAATGCCAGAACCTTATTCCCCTTGGTTGTTAGCTTACTACTACAAGTGTAAATGGTAATTCCGAACTGCAGGTCGTGTGAATAGTAATTTATTATCAAGAAATCGAGTTAAATGAATGTAACATGCCTACGCCCCCCATTCCCGCCCCTTGTGGAAGCTACGCTTCCTCTTACTTTGTTTTTAAGCTAACGTGTTCACCTGGTATTTTAAATAGGCTACAACGAGTATAAAGCATTGATTCGGCTGCTCCCAACACTGCCTAACTTCCTCGGCATCGACGTCAAATACATATGCGGAACTACAACGCCAAGTGAATGACAATCATCAGCGGATAGGATGACGAGAAAAGGTAAGGAGACTCGTCTACAAATCATTTAGTGAACGAAACTCCGTAGAAACAATATATATTTATGAAAATATACATACTTATATATTGGATAGAGCTATTGCAATATACTACATTTGCTCTATATATATATATATATATATATATATATATATATATATATATATATGCAATAAGTATATATAATATAATCTGTATATATAGCATTCAATGGGCTGGACAGGTGTATGTGTGTGTTCAAGGTGTGTGTGTAAGTGTGGTTTAAATATATCGTGCCTACAAGAGTGAATTGATAAGAATCTACAATCGTGCAACTATATTATGGTCACTTTGTATCTATATGCTTTTGGTTTTACAGGTGGACGTCGAGTCATAAAGTTGATACAACTGCCGTCGATGCATCACCATACATAGGGAACTGGAAAATGACTATCGATCCGCCGAGAGTGATCAACGCAAATGATTTATACCGGTCATGGTATTTACTTTTATTAGTTTGGCACATATATTGTGCTTGCTGCCAAACACATTCCTGGAAACGTCTTGGTTATCATGGCATTTCTACAGACACCCTCTTTGCGCACTCAAATCAATATATTCATTCTTAACCTGTGCTTGTGTGACATCATGACCTTCTTATTCGGCTTATATCATACCACATTTAGTAACACCCTTGCTGGTCTCGAATTCGCATCTAATGCTAAATACAGCTGTTTATTGAATTTGTCAGCGGCAATGGTTAGCATTGTGACCTCATTGAGTGGAATTTTAGTGCTAAGTATTGAACGAATCATTGCTGTTTGTGCATCGTTTATAGTGTATGCTTAATGGGTGGTATCTATGAAGGGAGGGGTAACAAAAAAACCCCCACTAGTATGTTAAAACTTACCCAGAAGCTGTACTCTTTTCCACTGAATGAGATGAAAAATTACCATTCTTCAAGACGGGTAACAAACCCATTATACGTACGATAGGGTTGGAACTTAATAAATATTAATTGCTTAGCTTCAATGTAAATTCTCATTTATTACTCAATTAACATCAAGGTATCAAAATGATCAGTTAACATATGAACTAAACAATACGCCGCTACGTTGTGTATTATCTGACTATTTATTCAGAAAATGACCATCAATTTTTGTTCTGATTAAATATTAATTTTATTTATATTCAACCTTTTGCATAGGGAATGCCTTTCGATCGATTTATGTGCATTATGTTACTCTGCGTGGCTGTTTCACAAATTACTAAATATAATGGAAAACAATTTGAAAAGTTTGTAGTTACTGTAAAATTACAAATAGAACATTGTAGGCCATATCCCATTATGAGTTTTTTTATAGCAGACGGGTAGTCAGATCTTCTACTCGTGCACCTAGGTATATATTTGTATGCCTCCAACCTACATTAAACATTATAATTCCCAAAGATAATGTCAAATATTGGTATGCTATGAAGTAATGATGGAGAGATTTGCTTTACAGGTGGAGAAGATGTATATAGTGGATGTGTGTGGTATAATATTAAAACACCGAGTTTCTGGTCAGTATTTGATGGTTGTACTCAAATGGCCAGACGAATCCATGGTGAATTGCTAGATATTTGATTGTGATTTGGAGAATCATGCAAAGGTAACAATGACCATCTAAATGGCCAATACTGGCAAGGTTCATCGGGTCATGCTGGTGCCATTCCACCTATGCAGATTTAGGCCCCATAGCAATACATATCTGTGTTTAGATGTTATAATGGCATGCGAGTGAGTGATTAAGCATTATCAGCCGGACTAAAACAGATATTTATATGTAATGTAATGGTGCTATCTGTTAACTACTATTCACTTTAATTGCAGCACACCGTACTTGTGAACAGATCTTCTCTTATACCAGATATTACCACAGACACCACTGTTACATACCTTTACATTCAAACTTAATTCCCCATAATGATGAATAGCTGAAAAAATGCCGCTCCATGTTTGCAAATAACACGTTATAATCGCTCTTAAGATCCTATTATAACGGTAGTTGTAATCTTATGGATGTCTGGTGTGCGCAATCAATGCACCATGACAGCAATGAGAATAGTATCATAACGTTCGTTGCAATTCTATGAGCATTGCTGCCGGTTGTGAACCTGAACAGGCGCATTTGGTTGGAATTTAATGTTTGGCAATAAGTAAGATACGTCCATTGCAAAATTTTGGCCAAAAATCATTTGTATGTCCAGGAGACAAGATGGGAGGGAAGTTGACGAAGCGAGAGCACGAAAGCAGGTAAATGAATACGATAGAGAGTTAAAGATGATTGGGAGGAAGGCGAGGGGTAGGGAACGTGATGCTTCTCATAAATCACACAACCTTCCCTGCTTCTGTATCAAACAACAAAGGATGTCCTAAGATACCTAACAGGCCTGTCCCCGGCCGAGGATTTATCATATCAGCTGCTCCCCATGAAGTTGGTTATGCCAGCAATGCTTGCGACCTTGCACAAACGTCACACGATCCACTCACTGGACATAAACAATACGGTTAAATCAGAAACAGCTTTCAACTTTGGAATAAACAGACTAGCTTAACATTCGCAAGCTGGACCACGTCAGCTTCCTAGTTGCGCATTTTCCATTGTTTGTATTTACAAGCGCTCGAAAGTCACTCTAGAGTGTGCAAGTTATCGCTCATACTCATACTAGTTATTTATATCTTATGTGAAGCATTTAGTAACCACGGCTACTTTTTCTTGCAGCGACTTTATCAGCCTCAAAGTGCTCAATTAACATTATAATATTTGTACTTCATCTTAAAAGACAATTAAGATATTTATCACCAAAATGTATATGGGGGCAATGAATTGTCATATGTCACACAATAACTTAGAGAGTGTCACAACCTTTTGGAAATTATTAAGACTACACTGTGTGAGATTAACACTTAAGATACTATTTATATTGTTAATTAGCTTGTTATAAAGCTATCCATACTGTTTTACAGATTAGTGGTCGCATCTCGTGGTCGAGGTTAATACAAAGATGTACGACACCTTGTTATTTGCCTCACACACTAACGGTAGTGAGCAGAATGTAAGATTAAAAGACCTATCTTGGTATAGTGGAAGTGTGATTGTTATTCTAGGCACCTCATTAATGCACGAGAAATCAGGCGCACACCCCACTCTCGAGCAACTCATGGATTGTATCTTATTTCACTTGACCACTTGGCAAATTATGCTCTCCTAACTCACATGCGCTCTCTCGTCTGGTCTCTCAAGTAGAATCAAGTAGGTCTCTTATTGTACATTAAACTGTCTTTTCCATAAAGACATTCCCTTATCAGTACAATTGTTGATTCGTGCTAAGTGCAAATAACTGGCTTCTAGGCCTTGCTGCTTAATATCCGATATCCAGATACTTTCCAAGTTTGTATACTAACTTCCAAGCGGTTCTGGTCATAACGTATTGCTCAGCTCCCTGAGCCTTATTTCTGGCTACGTGACCCACGAGGGTACCACGCTACACAGACGATGTTCCTCAAAGGAAACGTATGTTTGTCGTTCTTTTCAAACGGGGTGCATATTTTCTATCAGTTCATTTAAATTATATCTTTACCATTTATTCGAGATCTATTACATTGTTTTCATATATTTTCGATACATGCGAATGGTTCGACAATACTCCTGCGACTTAAATCCTTCTACCTAGTGCCAAATTCGTTCCACAATACATACGGGATTATGTCAAAGTTTCGAAGATATGATATTGGATGTTTGTTTACTGTTGAAATGAATACTGACATTTAAAGAGGTAACAGTTTTTATAATCATACGTTATACATTCTGGTTAGAGTACAAAAAGGCAAAAATTCAACAAATTGTGTGAAAACGTTTTTCTTAAATATTACGCAAACAGACTAAGGTCGAATCTAGACATTGGTGAGCTAGTTCGACCTTTTTGTACCTCGTGTTTGACTCGAACCGGTTTTTATTATGACAACATTTTTATATAGATTATCAAACCCAAACACCGGGTTAAGCTGTCACTCGCTGTGATATTCCTGGATAAACTGGACTGTAGATAAGACTAGGTAAACTAAAGCTTGTTTACAATGAATACGCTAAGCCTAAATAGGCTGTTTCTGAGCCTTATTGATTGAAATTGCTAGTTTTATGGATGAAGTGGGGGGATGGTAAGGACAGCATAGGATTGACCCCACAGAATGCTGAGTAAGTTGAAAACTCAACTGTATAGATGGGCATGCTACAAAAAGGCCGTCTAGTAATGCAAAGCATCACAGAGCATGCCTCTCAACACTATGCCCTACCAACGAAGCGTGCCGTATCCTACCGAAGGAATATCGAACGGCTGTAAGGCAAATAAAACATGAATTGCATAGTCGCCAATTTGCTATTTCTTTTCCTAAATATATACGGAAAACCGATTAAGGTCCCGCATCTGGCAATCTATATACCCAATACTTAGGCAGCCCATCATCAACACCAGAGTCGGTTTCCTTTGGTCGTTACTGTCCGATAAATCTGTTCTCATTCTGAAGATGTGTGGACAATGCGAAGTCCTAACAATACATTTTTCTCTAGAAATAAACGTATCACAGGACAAGTGAGCAGTGTTGGCTTCCAAATCATTCTCATCCTTCACCGTTGCGAGATCACCTTGTTGATGAAAGTGACAATAAACACAAAGTGGGCATGTGGATTTAGCCTGGACTCGATCTTCATCCATTAATACGCGTTCTTAGTATTCTGCACACGTGCTCATGCTAGCTGGGTCGTAGTCCCGAGTCAGGGTATCATTTTCAAGTTGGTCGCAGAATAGTTCCTCAAAAAAGTCGGACGAACCAGATATTATGATTCGATGCACCTGGAATATCTGTCACCAACGCATTATAATAACGTCATAAGTGTCGTGTTTGGTCCCGCTTGGCAGGATTTCCCTACAGTCGGCCAGCACTGTGATTGTTTTGCAGTCCGTAGAGTGAGAATACTTGAGCTTTGGTGAAGCATTCACCTGTGCCACTGTTTAGGCCCACAACACGTAATGACATAATCATTAGATGACCTGCCAGACGCCGTCATGTAAATCACGAAGTTCCTGTAACACAAATATGTGGGAGGAGTTCTTGACGAGCAGAAATCATGTCAAATAAAATACATCTTAATTTTTCTTGTAACCGAAGCAAAGCAAACCGCCCTTTACAGCCTTTTCATGATGCATTGTTTAATGTGACGTAATTTTGTTCTGGCAAGTTCTCCACTATGTCACATGATTAACTGATCCTCGATTCAGCTAAAGATATAGGCTAGTAACACAATATGATCGAAATGCGAGTGACATTTTAATGTGGATTACAAGTTAAGGAGAAGGGAAGAAGAGAGGAGAGGAGAGTTAACGCGGGAAAATGTGGGACGGAAATGTCAAGAGACAAAGGGTAGAGTGGTGAGTGTAAGAGAAGCACAAAGGAACATGGAAACGACATGAGGCAAAACATGCGATTTAGAGAGAAATTTAGAGCGAGTGAGGAAAATATCGATGGAGAGAGAGAAAGCGAGAAAGAATGCAAGACACAGATTAATAGAGAGTATGTGTGTGTGCGCGCGCACGTGTGTTTGTAAAAAAGGAAAGGGAACAGGGGAGGTAAAAAAGAAGGAGGAAGGGTTGCGACAAGATAATGAAAAGCTGTACATTGCAAGAGTAGCTAACACGGATTTAACCCGGACACATCACTACCACCACATGTAATATAAATAGGTTGCGAAGAGAAACCGAAAAGGGCGAGATAGGGAAGACTAGGGATACTGATGACAGGAAATCCTCCTTCCGCCATCTGTCTTCTTGCTCCCTGTTTCAATATCTTGCAACCCCACTCTTCTGTTTGATTCCTTCTTACCTGCTCTCCTCATCTCACCACTATTCGTCGGTTCAGTCCCTCACTGTCACTTCTTTTGCTTGTCTTCTGAGAGGAAGTGGGACGGTAAAGAAGACGGGGGGAGGAGGGGGTTATAATCTTAAGGGAAGAGGTGACCGGGAGGGAGGGTAAGAGGATCATCTGGGGAGTTGAGGTGACCGAAATGGAATGGAGAGACGATGGGAGGGAATGCAAGAGTAGAAACTTAGGGGGAAAGGTGATAGTGATGGAGGTGAGATAAGAGTGATACGACAAGTTAAAGGGACGAGAAGAAGCTAAATGAATGACCGACGGGTTACATATACAGACAAGGCATCCCCACTCAGAAGCACGTTCCATTTGTGAAGTTGACTTGGCGCTGATGTGGTCGGTCAGCTGTCCATGAACCAACTGTCAATGTCGTAAGTGGTTACTCCATCACATGTGTTCCATATGACGTTTGTGCACGAAAAAACCATCGAGTTTTGGATAAGCTACAGATCCTCTAATGGAACACCAACATTGTTTTTAGATTCATTCTCTTAACAGTTTTTTTGCATCTGTAAGTTCATGTTATATGTCGTGGGTGATATCTGTTTTACCGTGCTAATGAGCAAAAATACTAAAATTTACTCTTTCTCTTCCAAGAAACACTTGTCGATATATCTAAAACTTTTACCAAATGTCTATGATGAACAAATAACACCTTCTTTTGAAAGGTACAACGCTAGGCCCCATGATCCCATGTAAGATTGCATTATCAACCTGCCCTGTGAATATAGTTTCTACGTTGATCTGTAAACCGACGCTGTTGAGACTGTTTAGCGTTCGATAGAATGTATATAAGAAAGTAAATTAATGACAAAATATTCAATGATAAATACTAACCAAACTCGTAGTGGAAAATGGCATTTTATTTGTTAAGGTAACGACATAACTAAATGAAACACTATGATTATAAATATATTGCATGTGTTGAGACTGTTTAGCGTTCGATAGAATGTATATAAGAAAGTAAATTAATGAGGTATTGGCAACAGAGTCCGATTATGCAAAATATACAATGATAAATACTAACCAAACTAGTAGTGGAAAATGGCATTTTATTTGTTAAGGTAACGACATAACTAAATGAAACACTATGATTATAAAATATTGCATGTAAGACATTGATTGATAATAACAGCTTACAAATGACAGATTTTTTTTAATGGTGTCCAAACTTGCTTGATATTGTTTGTTTATTAACATTAGGCGTTCTCTCAGTCCTAGCGACGCATGATCCGCCCTTACCAGCTTTGTGTCTGACACCAGCATAGGATCTCCGGCTACATATGCGTTTATGTGCTCAACAGTCTAGACAGCATTGAAACATACCTGTCCTATTCATCGGCGTCTACATGTCGAACATCACCACATTAACAGCTAGTCTGCGATATTAATAACATATGGTGGATGCTAATCACTGGTATACGGCTGCATAGACCCATATTATATTGTTTATTCAACTCGCGTTACAACCATGACTAGCAATACTTGATTGTGGTATATATATATATATATATATATATATATATATATATATAACTAGTATATATATATATATATATATATATATACTAGTTGGTTATTTACCTTGTATGATATAGTTATTATCATATCATGAATTGTGACGCACGTAATAACAAATATCTGATCATAAAAATATTACACCTTCACAAGCATTGTTTTAACTTTATCACTCTCTCAATTTTAATTAAAAGATGCATCGATATCTTAAATTCGACATTAAGTCACTTGCTCATTCATTTTGCCTATTGCAATCTAGTCAAATGTTAGATGTATAATGAATTATAAGGCGTAAAAGGCGAGCCACTTGATGATATCTTCTGATGCATTTATTTGAACCATGCATGCGTATAAATTGGAAATATGGGATTATAATAGAGTCATGGCAAACAAATCGAGTGAATGGCCTACATGACTGCGCTACTTTTACGCAATGGCGTCTCGGATTCTTAAGTCAGCCATTAAATCTTCTATGATTTCACAGTGATGTCAGCATTGTGATCATAACGAAGGAATGATGATACATCCTACTGACGACCCTCACCCATATTGGCACCGACAGCTTAGCTTAGAAATTCAGACCCACCTCGTCTTCCGTCCATTCAAGATATACTTTTTTCATCACCACCTAGAAGAGCGTCTCAAACATGGTGACTTCCTGTAGCGTATTCAGAACGACCGACACAATGGCATCTTTGCCGCGTTCAGCCAGCTGTGTCTGAGCAATGTGCAGCTCGAATATGCACCAGTTACGGGCGACGAAGATGGGAGACAAGACGAGGAGTGCGTGGCGGGATAATGCAACAAGGTCACAGATAGCTTCCTCTAGCACATCTTCTGGCTTGACATCTCTTACGTTTTTGGTAGGGGGGGGTGTTATCGAGACAGTTGAGGTGGATGAAACCCTGTAGCTACTAGGTGCAAGAGTATGAAAAGTAAGCATTTGCAATATCCATGCTTGGGAGTGTCATTCAGCATATATTCATTGGATTACGATTCAACCAACAGCCTGATCGTATTTTCTGGTAAAGTTTCCGCACATAAACGTCTCCCACGTTTCTCATTCTTATCTACAGGCCATAATGTTACGGCGTTTGCGTTTAAAAGAATCAGCTTGAATTCTAGAGTCCGTTGCACGTTTATTATGGGTAGCATCCGGCTTTCATCATTTGTCTACTTTGTAGAAGACGACGATCGCCCAGTTTGTTTTTTGTCTGGGGAATCTCAATACAACCAAATAGGGGAAATTGTCAAGTTTCTATTGTTAAGCCAACCAGCTAACTTAATTGGGGAGTTGTCCATAAAACCCCACCAGACATACTGGAATACAGAATGCAATGCGAGTCATAGAAGCCATCCACAAATATCAAATAAGACAATATAATTCAACCTTAGCAGCATACAAACGCACATTTGAGTGCATTTATCGAATGCGCATTGTCATATATGCATTGGAAGTTAATTTTGTGTACTAGGTCAGGCACATTTCTATTTTGAGTTTTGCCCGTGTTTCATATTTAATACCTTTTAGTAAAATTCATACATTTGAGTCAAAAGTTACAAATATGCCACATGGGTCAATGACTATCATGGTACCAATGTCCGGTACATACAGGATTATAAGCTGACCGCACATCAGATGTATCAGTCCGCTATCTGACGCATTATTTGAATCACTCCACCCTTCTATGTAACGTGCGTAAACTTCTTGAAAAAGCAAACCTATTAGATTTTGATGCAACTAGAGTAGTTTTATCTTGTTTGGTATTGGTTTTTTTCCTTGTCGTCCCTTCTTTATAGTTTTACTGTAAGCCAGCCTTATGGTAGGGTCGCAATGGTCCAGCTCAAGCGCCTGTTGTTTAATCAAAATCTAGGTCCTTGGGCAATAAACACGAGCTGCATATAGGTGTTCCTCATATCATTAGCGACCGTTTGGGGCTATTTTCTCATCTAGAAAATGATTGTAGGAGAAAATTGTACGTCACTTGAGGATAGATATTAGGGTGACTTGGCGAGTAAATACAATTAATCAATATGCAATCCATTCATGTGTTTGCTCCAAAGATGTATTGTCGTATTCTGCGATAGTGATAAACAGAAAGTGCAGGTTTTAAATCAAGTAAACAACAAAAAATACCTGGCGTGAACATAATGACTCAGGAGAGTAACAGGAGTGAATTTGCTCTTTATGTAAGCTTTTTCTCAGTCACATGACCCAAAAATTGACAAACATACAAAAATCAACAGCTTGTCAAACGCATCCAATATCCGCTGTTTTGTTGTGCTAGTTTAATTCCCGGTTGTGACCTGCCTGTTAGTGATGAAACCTCCAAAATGTTTGCGTTGTAAACGTGTAGTAGATAATAATGCGTCGGTTAGATGAAGGGAATAACTAATGTTGACAGAGTAATAAAATGAGGCCGTGGATTCTAGCACGTATTGTCGTCGAATGAGAAATGCTACAATGTCAGTAATATAAACATGCAGCTGAACCGATCATTCATTATGTGTTCGATTGACATGTTTACTCACGGACTACTTTCTGACAAGAGTGATACAGACCTTAAATTATTGGCCCATTATGATCTAAACTCTTTATCCTTTGAATTGTAGCCCATTATTTAATATACTAAAGAAGCAAATGACCAAATCATCACAGCAATAAACGACGATGTCGTGTTTTTGAGTATTATTTGGTTGGACACTATGATTGTACGACGTAATGATACCAGAATGATGGTTTTTGCTCGTGTGCTGGTACTCTAGTCTTAATTGAACCCATTGTCATTGACCTATTGGTGCTAATAGAGAGGTATATGGGGACACATTGCATTGTATACAGGTCCACCTGGCCAACATTTTATGTTGGGTGCCCTTTGGGGACAACATCCCTAATTAATCACTACATTCAGTTATCGATGCTAGCCACTTGATATGCGAGGATTAGAATTTCTGACATAGTCTAACGTTTTATAGGCAGTTTATCGACTTAAATGGAAGGTACCATTGCTGAAGAGGTTAACGGCAGGAATGTGTCATATTGTAAAATTGATGTCTCCCTCTTGTTGAGAGTTAATCTTTACAAATTCTTAGATCGAGTCCGCGGGGCAATTGTACTCCTCGTCTTGATGATGTTCAATAAAATTCAATCGAGAGTTCGCCACAGAGTAATTTTTATTAGTTCCAGGTCAAATAATGTCGAGGTTTCCAATTCAATTTCGTATCACGTTTCCAAATATAATCCAAACAAATGACTGCACTCAGTACGTTTCCTTCAAGATGGTGGGTGAGGAGTGAGTGAGTCCGGAGGAGTGAGTGAGGAGTTCCAGAAGGGAGCTCCTTATGAAGGATTTCAACTTGGCATGGGGCCAACCTATACGCGTCACAGTTTCGCGTCACAGTTTCGCACCTGAAAGTTTTATGACAAAATTGTGATTTTGGAAATAATTGTCCTTTACGACCAGGGCGAAATCGAACAATATAGGGGCGGCTACATTAGAGGGATTTCGGCGTGATATTACTCGCCAAATACTCCTCGACATGCCTTCGGTGGAGTATCTCACGTTTTTCACTAATTTATGATAAAGTAGGACATTGACGTCAGCATTAAGAGTTGAGTAACTTGTCACCTTGTACTCACAAGGACGGACCGCAATTGCCGGCCGTTACACAAGAACATTTGTGAATGTCGAGACGTCAATGCCCAACTTTACATTCGTCCCCCACTTTTCAGTTAAATGTATCATTAAACTAATCTAATATTACTAACAATTCTTCACTAATGCACAATAAACATCCGATAAAGTAGCAGTGTTTCGTCTTGACAAATCTAAAACACATAATATGTTATGCCATCAAATATAGGTACCTCACTGTATATGCAAACAAAAAGCTTACGACAAAATAAAAAATATGCAGATGCAAATACGAACGCTATCAATATACTCTTTACATAGAATATCCTAGACATTTATCAAACACACAATGAAATAAACATCTACATGATTACATTATTCGTCTAAAGCTTTGTCGGTGGTGGGTTCTATACTTTAAATTTTGAACATTACCATTTCATCAGGGGCCGATTCACAACGATACCTTAGAATTCGCGCACGGCGCCACCTACAATTCAAAATACCCAACACAATAGAAATCACTACGACAATAGAAACAGTTGAAAATGACATTATTTTATGAATTTGGAAGTCCGAGTGATGGGTGTCCTGATCATTACCGTACAATAGGTGTGACACCCCCCCCCCCCCCATTCAAACTGACAGTCCGCTTCACAGTCAGAAAATCATGTCCAGTCGGCAAGTTGAATGTTCCGCGCCAACCTATGGTGGCGCTACGCTTAGATAGTCATCCCGCAGTCGGCAAAACTTTAGTTACATCCCCCCAACCTAATCACCCTGGCAACGCCCCTGATTGAATACTGATCACCCCAGGTGACAATAATAATGTCGCTTTGTTCAAGTTCCGCTAATTGAGTTGTCGGTTCACTTTTCTTTAGAGTAACCGTGCACGCCTCGCGCTGTCGCTGTTCTCCCGTAAGCAATCCTCGGGGACACAACATTCTTGTTTCGTCCGGTCCGACACACTACCGGATCCTTTCCGATGCATGCATGTGGCTGGAATATCCCTCCCCTTGTGGTGTCAAATCCGACCTCTCCCACAGTTTGAATCTGGGCAGAGTAACAGGAATTATAATAGGGAAGTGGCCAAGTGGAGATGCGGTAATACAAATACTTTACTGAGTCAACCAATGGGAGCTGAGCTCGGTAGATGAGGACATCTTCTTTCCCCCAGATGGCTTGTAAGGTGACGTGTTTGTAATAAAAGGCGATATCAGATAATGGTCCGTACCGGTGGTCATCTCCAAACAGAATTTTCTCCAGTTCATCCCAAGGGAGAAGTTCCTCTGTTAGCCAATCCAACTCCAACGAAGCGGGTTGTCGCAACTATTTGTCACGGGCTCGCAGGTACATTTCCCTGTAAAGTTCAACGGCAGCTATCATCCTCTCCAAATGCAAGGCCGATTCTAACCCTCGCACATGGTCCTTTACTTCCTGAGTCTCGGCGATAATACGGTCGACCTGCACTGTTATGTCTTCGATGACGTTCCCCAATTCCGTGATTTGCTGTCTGTTCTCGTCGATTGCCTCGTAAGACTTGTTGACAACCGTTGTGAGAGTACCCACGAAATGAGAGAAGGCTTGACGCTCAGTGCGGGCTTTCCGTATCATCGCTTTGCACTCATCTGCATCTTCCTCTGCTGCTGTGCCGAACAAACATTTGCTAACATGGCCAATTAAGTCCAATGCACCTCTCTTCTTTCGGAGACGTGGGAGGTCCTCGAGTACTGCGAGCCTGTAATCCCATGATGGTAAGGTACTATTGAGGTGGTTGATGGTGGTGAAAGTATCGACAGCATTTCAGATCTGCGAGATCAGGGAGCGCCATCTCGAAAAACCTTGGGGGTCCTTCCAAGGAAACAATGATGTTCCATTGCGCTACCTGAGCGCGCAAGCCTTTCCCGCCGGTAACTAGAATACCGGCAGGTACACTGTCAATAATTGTCTGTATTCCATCTAAATTGATAAGAAGGAGGATGTAAAGAAGGATCACACGCAGCATCTTGCGTTAATGCGTGCCTGCTTCTGTTCAACGTCGGAGGCTGCGTGCTCTAAGTTTCGTTTTCTCAAGTTTTATCGCCGGTCGTTGTTAGCTGAGTTGTCGGGAACAGGACTTGAGTGCTCTCCGTTGTCTACTCTTCGCCTTTTCTTAGGTAGACTCTGGCGGGCTGCCGGAGGATCTGGGGTTATAGGTTTTATGGGGGTTGCTGGAGGGTCCTCAGTCACGCTGACTGCGGAAGGAACTGGGGCGGGGTCAACGGTTCTCTCAGCTATAGCAGACCGACGAGAGTTCCTCACAGGGCGAGGATTTACGTCATCCCATATAATGTTAGGGTCCACAATTTTAACTTTACAGCAATTTACAACCTTGGTCTTGCCGCTGGTTTGATGACGAAGCCAAACGACTTGACATCTGACTCGTGTGACAGTATATTGTCCGGGTCGGTGGTAATACCCTTTGCTGACACAGTAAAGGCCAATAATTTAACTTCATCAAGTCCAAAATTGCATTTTGCAGGTTTTAATTTTAGTCCAGCTTCACGCAGACGGTCGAAGACTACTTGAAGGTGCTCAAGATGTTCTGCTTCGGTACGGGAATATACTACAATGCCGTCCAAATAAACCATTACACAACGTCCAATGAGGCCTTCCAGCACGTAATCCATCATACGCTAGAATGTCGCTGGTATGGTGGCGAGACCAAATGGCATGCGCGTGAATTCGTACAGACCACGATGACAAAGAATAGCTGTTTTCTCTATATCTTACTTCGACACTGGTATCTGATGGTAGCCCGATTTGAGGTCTAGGGTACTAAATACTGAACTTCCGCCAACCTGGTCAAAAATATCCTGGGTAAGGGGTATATGTCTTTGACTGTGACGCTGTTAAATTTTCTGTAGTCCATGCAAAATCGTATCGAGCCATCTTTCTTGGGGACTAGAGTAATTGGCGAGGCCCATGGTGACATGCTTGGTCCAATTATGCCTTCTGTTAATAATTCGTCTATGCAGTCACTTACGATTTTGCGTTTGGTCAAAGCAGTTCTGTACGCTGCTTGTTTTATTGGCGGTGAGGTCGTGTGGATTTTCATGGGTGTCATTCGGCAAGTGCCGGTTGGTTCCGTTTTGTCTGAGAAGACTTCTCTGTTTGCCTTCACAACCAGGGCGATTGGCTCATTGCCCACTTTTGGCAAGACAGATAATGTGGCGGCAAATACCGCTGACTTCTGACACACGGGACGAAGCGGCCTTTGGGTGTCAAACAACGTCAATACGTTGCGTCCATAATCAATGTCACCTTTCTCCCGGCGAATTGCGTCATCACAGAGAATGCATTGGTGTGGCATTCCGTCGATTATAAGAAAGTTAATAGGTACTACATCATTAACACTGAGTTCGGTTTGTCCATGAACAGTTATTTTTTGTCCAGTGACGGATATGAGTTCCCAAGATGTTTTTAACAACTTGATTCGTTTAGTGGAGGCTATTATGTGATCAAATACGTCACGACGTAATAGAGTAGACGAGGCACCGGTATCAATGAGAGCCTCGCATGTGACATTGTGAAGCTCCAAAGGTACCCACGAGCGTCCATCACTTATCGTCGCGACGCACCTTGCACGTTTTTTGGAGGCTGTTCATGGCGGGGCATGTGTGAAGTTGCGGCAAGCTTGCGCATGAAGCAATCCTTGCCCATGTGACCGTGTTGGTCACATTCAAAGCAAATGGGGCGTCCATCGGGTGTCCATGACGAACTTTGCCGCTGTTGTTTCCTGGTATTCGTAGGGCATTCCGATCAGTATCCAATTTCTATTTTTGTTATTTTAGACGACATCTTGTCGAGGCGTTTAGCGAGGTCCTCAACATTTTTCAAGAGCTGGTCATTGGTGTTGACGTAACCAATCATAGCCTCCTGGATGACACTTACCTCCATTACTTCCTCTGTCCTACCCAGTCGCTCGTACGCGCCCTTTGCTCCCGTATAGTTAGACAAGAGGGCCATCGCTTCATGCAGGGTGTTAGTAGGACCACTTTCCAACAACCTCTTTACGATGCTGCTGTCTTTCAATCCCTTACCATAGGCGCAAAGGAGAATGCGATTTTGGTCGGCATTCCTCTTATCTGGGTACGCGGCGTCGGCGGCCTCCCAGAAGCGGCGATTGAAGCTCTCAACTGTTTCGTACGTCGTCTGCTTTAAATGCTCGAATTCATTGCGGAGCTGTTCATTCTCATTGACAGATAAGAATGAAACTCGAAGGTGGTCACGTTGAGGAGGCCAGGGAGTCGCTTCACGGTCGTCCTGAAGGCTGAGATACCGTTCCAGCTCCGGCGGCGATCTGGATGATGGCTCCTCTTAGGTTTTGAACCAGCCGGCTAGAAAGCTCTACCTCCACGATCCATTCTCTCACAGCAAGAGGGGATGAACCTTCACATACCGTAACGCGTCGTGTCTGCTCCTTCACAATTTCTCGCTAACGGTTCGATACAGCGGCGTTGACTTGATGCTGGTGATCCTGCTCTTCACGCGCGGCGCGTTCCTCTATTGCCCGGGTTTCCGTGGCAATGAGGGCCTGGGTATATTCCTGATATTGTTGTTGATTCCTACTTACTTAAATAGTCTCGTTCGGATCGCCAGTTGTAAAATTGATGTCTCCCTCTTGTTGAGAGTTAATCTTTACAAATTCTTAGATCGAGTCTGGCTGGGCAATTGTACTCCCCGTCTTGATGATGTTCAATAAAATTCAATCGAGAGTTCGCCAGAGAGTAATTGTTATTAGTTCCAAGTCCTTCAATTAATGTTGAGGTTTCCAATTCAAGTTTCGTATCACGTTTCCAAATATAATCCGAACTCTAAACAAATGACTGCACTCTGTACGTTTCCTTCAAGATGGTGGGTGAGTGAGTCCGGAGGAGTGAGCGAGTCCGGAGGAGTGAGTGAGGAGTTCCAGAAGGGAGCTCCTTATAAAAGATTTCAACTTGACATGGGGCCAACCTATATGCGTCACAGTTTCGCACCTGGAAGTTTTATGACAAAATTATGATTTTAGAAATAATTGTCCTATGCGACCAGGGCGAAATCGAACAATATAGGGGCGGCTACATTAGAGGGATTTCGGCGTGATATTACTCGCCAAATACTCCTCGACACGCCATCGATGGAGTATCTCACGCTTTTCACTAATTTATGATAAAGTAGGACATTGACGTCAGCGTTAAGAGTTGAGTAACTTGTCACCTTGTACTCACAAGGATGGACCGCAATTGCCGCCGTTACACAAGAACATTCGGGAAGGTCGAGACGTCAATGCCCAACTTTACAATATGCTGCCTCACAGGGTGGTTAAAGTACGATTAGCTATTAATCAATAACCTTTGAAGAGGCAATAGTGAGACTTAAATTAAGCTCTGAATCATTCAAGTTGTTACATTGCATAACATGTACCTGTTGCTCTTCAGAGTCACGCTATTCCTCATCTTGTTTTTGAAATGATGATGATTTCCTGATTCCCAGACGATTGCATATTTCTTTAGCCAAAATCATCGAATATTCTGGGAAATGTGCACGAAATATCAAAACGAATGCCATTTACCATGCTATTTGATTGATGCACTGATTTCTTTACGTTTTGGATTTGTGTAAAAAAGGAATATATTTTCGCTATGTTTCAACGAAAGTTAGGCCCCATCCGTTTCTTTTGATGTATCGCATAATTGTATGCTGAACTTTCACAGCATCAGCCGATCAGTAGGCGATGTCCGCTATTGAAGAGGCTATAGGCTATCTGGTTAATTGAGGATTCTCATTATACGTATTTTAGCAGATATCCAATGTTTGGCGTGCTGATGTTATCATCTTGAATTATGAAAGTTTCGATGTTTAATGGTGTGTCAAGTGTTGGCTTGAAATGTTTTCATAACGTTAGGTGTAAAAGTGGTTAAGAATATGTGCACATCATAACGAAGCGTCTTTTAATGTTATGACTTATGACACTGTGGATTCACTATCAATGCTTAAGTCAGCCATTCAAACTTTTTTAATATATATTTCAAGAATAGCTAAAGTACATCTCTCATATTGTTATTTTGAATGCTTTATTATGATCCAACAATTTCAATATTATGTTGTGACAATTGCAAGGTACAGGCTAAACGGGTGTTGGTTAGCAGTGTATTATGTATCCACCATGCAGCAACTTCCCTTTTTATATTCAATTTGTTATACTCTTCTAAATAAACTTTCGAATTATATGTAATGATATTATAAGATACGAATTCAATGCCTGCACTTGAATAGTTGTAGACATATATACTTCTTCTAAATGACCCTTGTTAATATGACAGATTCCTTTATTATGTTGTGACAATTGCAAGGCTTGTACAGGCTATGAGGCAGCAACTTCCCCATTTATACATAATTTGTAACACAATTCTAAATACTCTTTCATTTTAAAAACATATACACTTCTTCTGAATGACCCTAGTTAACATGACATTACCCTTTAACTAATATTAATGACAGGGTTCTACACTGATGTCAGCATTGTGATCATCACGAGGTAATGATGGGACACCATGCTGACGATCCTCGGCGATATCGGCCCCGAGAACGCTGGCTAACTTCGCCCAGAAGAGTTTCTGACCGACCTCGTCTTCCGTCCATTCAATATATACTTTTTTCATCAAAACCTTAAAGAGTGTCTTATGCATTGCGACTTCCGGCAGCGTTTTCAGAACGACAGACACAATGACATCCTTGCCCCGTGTTCAGCCAGCTGTGTATGGGCTATGTGCATCTCGAATATGCACCAGTTACTGGCGACAAAGTTGGGAGACAGGACGAGGAGTGTATGGCGTGATCGTTCAACACGGTCACAGATGGCTTCAACTAACACTTCTCCTGGCAGGATATCTCGTTCGTAGATACAGAGTCGTAAGCCGTGTTTGGTTTCTAGCTCATGAAGCATTGGACCTAATACCCAGTCAGCATCCTCGTTGCTGTGGGCAATAAACACGTCAAAATCATACTCGTGTCGGTCTTGTGCGCCCTGAAGCCTGTGCCAGCCTTTCTGAGTGACGTACCACCAATATCGAAGGTGCCATCGCTTGCAGTAGAGAGCGACGAAGCCGGCGATAATAGCCGTTCCGAGGGCAGACATGGTCGCTGATAAAATGATGGCTGTTGTTCGAGTCTTGCTACAATAAGAGTTTAACTCGTCTAGGTCTATAGATGACATGAATACTGGGCCATCTCTGGGATGCGTGCACACATAATGCTCGCGGCCATGAAAGCCAACCTGTGTATTTAGGAACCATTCTACGAAGCCAATATCCGAGCAAATACAGGAGAGTGGGTTGTCTGTGAGGTCCAGTGTAATGAGTCCCGAGTTGCGCCTGGTCCTCTGTACCTTATAAAGTGCATCAAGTTCGTCTTGTACCTCCGGTGACAGGGTCATTAAGAAGTTGTCACTAAGGTTTAACAACTGAAGGTCGACAAGTCGTGATAGATTAACCGCCCAAGTTGACAAATTGTTACCACTCATGTTCAGATGGGTCAGGCTCGTCAGCCATTGAAGAGACGAGTTAGATGGGATCTTCGATATACGGTTGTTTGAAAAGTCCAGCACTTCCAAGGGGGTTGCGTTGGTAAGATGAAAATCCCAAGCTTCAACCAATTTCCCAAGGTTGTTCCTGCCCATAATTAAATTTTTCAAACTCGGTAGTGCATCCAAAAAATTATATGCAAAGTTTTTGAGTGCACAGTCTTGAACATTTAATGTCTGCAAATTATCTAATCCAAACACCATTATATTTCGTGTAATATTCGTGAGTTTCTCCATCCAGGGTGTATTAGCCGACACGTCAAAATAGGTTATATTGTTTGGTGTAGAGAAACAGATGTTAGGTTGATCAAATAACCCTCTGCTGTATACCCCAGGATTCAGCGCTACATCAGAGATTCGTAAATATTCAATATTCATTAACGGTAGGGGAAAACCTAGAAAACATTCATTTGCGGGTGGTACTCGCGGCCCTGTTATCGCCCTTAAAGGTTCCTGGCGTGTCGTGGGTGTAATTACGCTCTCACAAGATTTGGAATAATCTTCCAAACGGAGTCTTGGCGTATTATATCTGCACCTACCTTGGTTGGAGTAATCAATATTTGGCACGTATGCATTGAGGCTAAGGGTTAAAATATACGCAGTTCGCTCGATGGGCCACGGTAACATATTGTACCGCATATCCAAATATTGAAGGTGAGGGAATGAAGATGAAAAATCGCTATCCAACGTGTGAATGGCGTTATTGGATAGACTCAAGCTCTGAATAGAAATATTTGATAGGGATCCAAAGTACTTGTTAGGCTTGAACAATGCCGTTTCATTAAACGTGGAATTTAGTCCAAGATTTGAGATTATGAGGGTGCGGAGTTGACTTAGTCGTGACAAGCTTGTGTTGCTGAGGGAGGCCACTTCTTGCCAATTCATGGCTGTGTTTTCAAAGTGGAGATGAGTCAACTGGCTGTTATTGTTAAACGCGTCCGGTTCATACCGCGCATGCGCCGTGCTAGCGACTGTTGTCAAGCTTGTGCAGTTACTCAAACTCCTTCCTCCAATCACCATGAGGTATGCCAACGAATACATCCTAGAGTTTTCATTTTCGTACAGAAGTACTCGGAGATTGTATAAGTGGTTGAAATCCGGATTAAGGATAACTTCAGTGTCCGATGTGGGACCTGGCAAAACGATTTTAAGGTGAGTGATGCTTGAAGACAAGTTAGCGAGAAAGTCGATGGTTCCGTTCACAAGGCACGTTGCCATGTCAGGATTGGATTCTGCTGAGCAGCTGCACTCCACGGGACATGGTTGTGTCCCTCCCGCCAACGTTACCATTGACAAGAAGGTACAGAAACACGTCCACACTCCCCATCGCTGCCGTTTGTCTGTCATGTAAACATTATTAACGCATTCACGAAAGTCCACCCGCGAATCTGAATCATGGGACCTTTATTGTAACTTGATCTCTTTCAAGTCAAATGGATGGCCTTGACTAATGCACAAAGGATATCAATTTAAGGATGTTATTCCTGTCCTATGACAGGGCGACCTGCAAACGGGCGTCAAGGCCCAGTTTAGCGTCAGATTATGTTGGATATCTATGGTTAGCTCCCGGATATCCTGTAAGTAATGACACATCAAAACAGCCTGATATACCACTTTGGATCCTATGGTTTGTATTGAATACACAAATGACCATAACATGAGCTCAAACTGTGGTTAATTTTCTATCATTGCCATTCACATCCGCAATATGTACGTTGATGTCTTGGTACCGTCCGTTTTGCCACAGCAATGTTTCAAAATTGCACCCTAAGTATGAAATTGCGCAAACGGTATTTATAGCGCATCAATTGGAACAGATTCATCAAGCACAGAAACTGAATAGGCATAAAAAAACCAGTCACATGCATAAAGGACCGCCAGACACTGGCTTGTCGGTTTTTTCCCTCCCTAACTCCCTCCCTCCCCCCCTCCCTCCCTCCCTCCCTCCCTCCCTCCCTCCCTCCCTCCCTCCCTCCCTCCCTCCCTCCCTCCCTCCCTCCCTCACTCACTCACTCACTCACTCACTCCCTTCCTCCCTCCCGCACTCACTCACTCAGTCACTCTCTCACCAACTCACCCCCTCACTCACTCTTCCACTCACGCTCTTATTCACTCAAGAAGTCATTCAGCGCTCACTCAATCACTCACTCACCCACTCTCTCAGCCACTCACTCACTCACTCACTCACTCACTCACTCACTCACTCACTCACTCACTCACTCCACTCACCCACTCACTCACTCTTCCACTCACGCTCTTATTCACTCAAGAACTTATTATGCGCCCATATATATATTTATATCTATATATATATATATATATATATATATATTATACATATACACCCACACAGATAAATGTATTTATATATATATATATATATATATATATATATATATATATATATATATATATATATATATATATATATATATATATATATATATATATATATATATATATATATATATATATATACACACACATTTTAAGCACTCTGTAGATTATATCCCTCTCTGTCTATCTATATTTCTCTATCCCTCTCCCTCTCTTTACATATGTATATACCACTCTCAATCTCTCTCGTTTTTGCCTATCTTTCTCTTTCTCTCTCTTAATCCGGTTCTCTCCCTCTCTAGCTGTCTCTCTATATCTTTACCTTTATCCCTCTCTATCTGTCTGTCTCTTTCTCATAATATATCTCTCACCAATTTATTTGATACCCAGTAAGCAACAATTGTACACGCCTTACGCTAGCTGTGGAAGCTGTTATGATGGTGGCATTACTTAACAGCGATGACCGTTAACTGGCTGTGCTAGGCTAAGAACCCGTAGCACATGAATGATTAAAGTGTTTCGGCCCACCAACAGTCGAAAAACAGGTAAACACACAACAAAAACCATCTGTCCTTGAATGGCTATAATTCACATAGTGTACAACAGCGAGTAGCGTTTTGTTAACACTTAGGCATTTCAATTGTTCCATGTGATTTCAAAGACAATGAGTCGGCAAGCTATGATTGCGACATTCATCAGAGGCATGCTGTGGATGCAAAACAACTCATTAGGTTTTACAAGCCGACTGACTCGCGTAACTATTTGCTGCACAACTCTTGCAACCCAAAACACGTGTTGAATAAGAAACCGTACATCCAACTGCCACTACTCCATGGAAAATGTTATAGTGATTGACGCCCTTGCGCATGGAGCCGAGAGATGGCAATAATTTCGTCTGGGGCTGAGGGGCTATCCTCTAGCACTGCTAGGCCAAGATGGCTCGGTTCTGCATGGCATTCTGATCAAATGACGTCAAACAATGCACAAATATTGAATGCAGGCCACGTGCGCACATACAAATGCAGAAAATGTGCATTACGTTTTTGGGGGACACAATGGGTCGAGTTTCGTGGGCAACAATTGCCACAATCATAATAATGTAATTTTGCGCAAACAACTTGGCCACTTCATCGATCCGTTTTATTTTTCTGAAACTTGAACTCCTATCATGGGAGTTATTTTGCAAAATGAAACCGTAGGGGATTCCAGAGCCGTGTGCTAAAATAATTTATCTTTGTGTTTCGCTGACTTCCGCATTCGAATAAAAAAGAACACATTTGTCTTGTTAGGACAACAGGCTCAATGCACCCCAAGTAAAAGGGAATAGATGACTCAGATTCCCGTTTAATCAAATTACCAACCAAATCTAATGAATACTCTTGTTTTGCGTAACACGAATTCGGTGAATGCATAACTTCATCACAATTGCCACACTTTCAATCATTACTTCGCTAAATGCTTGTAATAAATAGTCAATTAATTCCATATACCTTAAGATCTAACGAGACACACACACACTTGCGAAGACATACTTACACACACTCTTACACACACTTACACACATACATTATTTATATATATATATATATATATATATATATATATATATATATATATATATATATATATATATATATATAAATATATATATGTATTTGTTTATATATATATATTAATATTATATATTTATATATATATATATATATATATATATATATATATATCTATATATATATATATATATATATATATATATATATATATATATATATATATATATATATATATATATAAATCCTACTATCGATGTTAACATTGAGGCCATTGGTAAACAGTTTAAAATCGTTTATTACTGTCAAAAGCTATGATGAAATATTATTGCACCATTAACTGGGCATGTGTAATATTGTCTTTAAACTATATAGTGGTTAAAAAGATCACTTGTATGACAATTATGCATGTTTATTGACATTTCAAGCATCATTAAGAGTTTGTGGCACATCCATTTGGAACCAGCACTGCTCATTACAATTATGCATAGTTAATGGCATTTCAAGCATAATTAAGAGGTGGTACAAGGCCCATTGAAACTTGAGCTGCTCATTCATATTTGTTTCCAAGAAGTGAACGTCCCATTGGCAGCTGTGACTAAAGAACTTCTTTCTTCCCTGAAACAATCAACATGTACACATATTAAGCAAATTACTTGGCACCACTAATCCAGAGATAACAGTTCTATTATTCAACCAAATGATGTGTGGTTCAGATTGATGGGTCATCCCACAGAATGTTAGGTAGTGTTCCTTGCTGGTACAGCTATAACCTACCGTTTGTCTGATTGAATGGTGTAGAACAACTCCAGGTGTCAAAGTGAGGTTGTGTGTGAGGGTAGTGTCCAATGAATAGTGTCACATGCATTCTGTATATGATGGTGACCATAAATGTTTTACAGACTAAATTGCTGTTGAACACAAGATTGCAACACCTCAGCAGGTTTTAGATTGACCAGGACATCTTTAGATAGATGCATCCAACAATAAGAGAGATTACTTTAGAGCTACACAGATTGTATATTTATTACAACTTTTGTAATAATCTGTCTGCAGTGTAATGCTGAGAATAGAATATATAACTTACTGATAAAGCATCAGATAAAGTTACTTAATTATGAAACATTACATGGCAGTGCATGACTAATCTAGAAGCTTAAATAACAATTCAGCCTACACCACAATTGTGCAACAATTGTATATCATTTATGACATCTACCATACAAGAGATACTGGGAATGATCTTTCTGTCAAATTTATCCTGATTAAAACAATATATTCTAAAGTGTATATACCATACCTGGGAGTAGTTTCCTTAGACTTGGGATCTGAATGTAACTTCTGAAGGCAAGTTGTAGAGCTTGGGTCTGCCTTGTATCCCATTAGAAGTGGTCTGCATGTGCATTGCTATATTGTTTCCATATTTCGCTATTAGTTTCTAGTTATAGCAGACTTGTAATGACTTTCATAATATAGCACAGGCCTTTATAGACCATGCAGTGGGTAGTGTCTTGAAATATGAAGGCCACTTAACTAGAATTCATTTATAATGCAAAGAAGCCTTTCGTTTGTTTATACCTTGTCACTAGTTAACAGACCACAGAGGAATGAAAAATACTCACTTGTATCTTTGATGCATGTTCTGCTCATCCTTATCTGACTCAGAGTCACTAGAAATCAAGTTGTTTTTGTTGGCATCTTTAAGTCTTGGGTCTACATGGCTTTTTGTTTTAGTCAGACTTGTGGCATAACTGGTACTTGCTTGGGCTTCTGGTTCAGTATCTAATGAACAAAAGCACATACATTTTACAATATGCATCACCGCATATTTCTGCCATTGCTTCACATTTGTTCATAACTATGTGACTTGCATATAATGTGAGTTTTCAGAACCATCTAATTGATCATTTGATGAAAATCGGACCATGTTCCAAAAATGTTGGTACGGTTGTGGTACAAAATTGAAAAATACTTCATAATACAAGCAAACTAACCGACTGTATCAAGGCAATCCATTTGTGCCAAGTACACGCCCACTTTAGCTATGGCCAATTCAGGCAGTGTTCTCTGATAGGTTCCTCAGCAAACATCTGACATAGGTACCTATATTAATGAAACATATATGGGTAGCTGTCTCCTACCAGCGCCGTTTCAACCCTGAATAGGGGGGACTACCCCCGGCTCACGGGCATGCTTCAAGCAGTCGACTGGGACACTGAACTCGACTGTTCAAGTGCGCAGGAAGCCTGGACCCGTCTTGCCCAACACTTTGATACTGCCACCACCGAATGCATCCCCCGCTCAGCCCCCAAGCGCTCTAGGAAGCAATTGTACACCACCCAAGAGGTCGATCGTATGCGGAAAACCAAGAAATCCCTCTGGCACACATATTGTGAGTCCCATAACTAATCTGACCATGTTAGCTACAAAAGGTCAGGAATGCACTGCGATCGCTCTCCCGTCGACTCCGTACCGACTTCAAACGCCATATTGTTGATGACGCGAAACACAACCCAAAGTCCATCTGGACCGCCCACCAATACGACCTTCCGTCCGACCCCTGATCCTTCCCCCGGGCATGCCTCCAGCAGTGGTTTATAGTCTAAACGCCCAGATTGGACCTACAGGCTCTAGCCTTATTCCCAACTTATAGCCGCGCACGACGGTAATATAGATATATACTAAACGTCGTGCACGGCTACCCAACATATTACTATTACTATTAATCGTTAAAATTATTAGGTTGATGTTTCATAGTCAAGTTCTCTTTGCATTTACGTATCACCGAACAGTCTTAGCTATAACAGCCAAGCAATTCTGTCAAACAACAATTTGCTTTTCAACCATCCAACAGTATTGAAACGAATGCTGCTAAGGCCTAAATTGTCGATCAGCTGATAGCGGTCGTTCCGTCAAAGGAATTGGGTCATGGATATAAATTCGGTCAGGGAAGGGGTAAAAGGCGGGTTAGATAATACAGAACCCGCAGTAATAGCGATGGTATATTATTTTACCGACACAGCTTCTTTTCCGTCCATGTCAGAATGTATTTGTTGGGATATCCGTATTTAACAACAAATTTCTATGCTTTCCGCGAAGTCACGAGGAAGCATTCTAATGTTATTGTTTACGAGTTTCGTAATTTATGAAATGTCATTATTAGCCGAAATACTGTAACAATCGTATCATTCTAATCTACGGCTGTGATAAAATAAGTCAAATTTAATTCTAATGATCATTATTTATCAGATTGGCAATTTTATGTAACTTGACTTTGGTAATCGCCTGCTAGTTGTTCGCTCTATATTTCGCCGATCTGTCGTTCATTTGGGGTCAAAGTTCGAAGCCAGATTATCATGGGTAGGGTCAAAGAGTGAATTTGGTAGCTTCGATCGTTGGAATGGGTTTTTATATCAAGTGTTTTGTTATTATATGGTATTCAATGACCCAACAGTGTTGAATACTGTGTGAATAATGTATATTTGGCAGTTTGTCAAGAAGGTACTTGACTTTTACGGTCGCACTTGATTATTTTGGTCACATGACCATACAGAAAGTAAACAAGGCGGGGTCATTGAGAATAAGACCGCATATGTAGACTACGTGAGTTCCATGGATGGATAAGGGGTTATTGAATGAAGTATTATACGGGAAATCATTATAAAAGCTTCTGCAGTACTGACCAGCAATATCTTTTGTCTGGCATCACTCATGGATTCCCTATTATTAATGACATGCCCCATCACCAGGTAAACACCAATAACTACAAATCCGCCCTTGCAGCACATCCCGCGGTAAAGAAACATATACTACGAGAAATGGCATTCAATCGACACCTCCGACTGCACCCTCAGCCTTCCACTAGACAAGGCACAGGCCTTCAAACAACTTCTGCAGCAATTTCGCACAAAACGCCCGCCTCTCTAAAGCGGTTGCAAAGCCTCGCCGACAAACTCCAATGGGCTACGCACGTCGTTCATGGCGGTAGGATTTACCTGCAACGCGTGCTGGCTACCATACGCAAGCTTCTAAACCCCTCACACAAAGCACGAAGCTGAAATAAATAAAAATGTTGACCTAGCTCATACATTGTTATCATAATAATGTAAACCACACTTAATATGCTTACAACTGCAGAAAACGTCAAATGTTCTAGTGTAGATTTGAGGCAATAAAACCAGGGGAATGGGGAACACTGTTACTGATAAATGAAATAATAAGTTACCATTATTTTCCCATACGACATGATGACTTATCTGTCAGACCTGCAAAATGAATATTGAAGAAATTGTATTAACACTATGTCCCACTTGCGAAGTCTGGACACATAAGCTCATTCAATCAAATTGCACACTTGCCCATTAAAACTCAAATCTGCACCACAGTACTAGACTTTGTTTGAAATTTGGGGATCAGACGGAGTACATGTGACCCAATTTGTATTACCATCAGACATTAATTGACGGTTTTACAACAATTTTTTATGAACGTTTGAACAAAGTCGCATATATCAGCACTACCCCAGGCCTAGCCCCGATTGGACGGTAAAATACATACTTATTCAGATGTCCTGTAGGGCTGAATTTACCCATTTTTAAGACACAGTCTGACGTCTAGTCAACCCTTATTTGATATTAAGAGATAAATCCGAATCATTGGTTTTGTCATATTTGCGGCTGAATATAAGAAGTTGATTTAAATACATGCTCATGATTTCCCGATTGAATGATATTTGATTTGTCACCCGAATCAAGAAGCTGCATTGTCGGTTGATGAGGTGCCTTATGCAGACGTATGATTTTATTATGTAGTACTGTAAAGTGTATTCTTGCTTATTTTGAATAACAATATAATAATGAAATATTTCAGGACATAGCATATAATTAAACATTGATGCAGCATGTATTAACTCTCTCGCTCTCTCTCTCAAATAAGACACTGACTGCCTCTCTGTCTGTCTCTCTCTGTCTCACTGTCTCTCTCTGTCTCTCTCTTTATCTCACTGTCTCTATCTGTGTCTCGCTGTGTCTCTGTGTGTGTGTGTGTCTCTCACTCTCTATCTCTCTCTGTATCTCTCTATCTCTCTCTCTATATATATATTTATTTATATATATATATATTTATATATATTTATATATTTATATATATATTTATATATATATATATATATACATATATATATTTTATTTATTAAATATATTAAGGTCATTACAACTAAAACTCTCAGTCTTAATAGCTTACGAAGAATAACCACAAATGAAATGAGATCATCAAAAAGCATTAGAAGATTAATAACAAGCACACTAAAACTACACTGAACACAACAATTATTTACACCAGAGCTCAATTCATCCATGTAAACACTGAATAGTAGGTTGACAATATGCCTCCCTGTCTTAAGCCATTAAACACACACAAATCAGCCAGACATATTCATGCCCCATCTTACATACACATCTGATCCGAGTACCATGCAACCGACCATTCTAACAGTATATCCAGGGACACCTTTGTTCGACAGGCTCTCCCCCCCACCACTACAATCTAAGGTGCAGTAGTCATATATACTGGTGTGGATTTATGATAGTATAGTCCTTGTACATCTGTCATAGAGGGCTTTCAAGGAACTGAGTAAACAAATATCAATATTTGATTGTTCGGAAATCAACACATACAACAGCACTTAAAACAAATAAGAGCACAAATTGTGTGAGACAATGTCAATGTCTTACGATTTTTTCTCTCCTTATGGTTCCTTAACTTACTGGGAATGGTGCAATCTGATGTTCACCATAATATATATTACAGAAACATGACACCTGTATGGTTCACATTGGAGTTGCTCTAATGAAATATCTTTGGCTAGAATGCAAGTGATTTGTTTGGGACAACGAGCCCTTACTTTGCACACGGTAATTCTTCTGGTCCTGTATATCATTGACTACAGAGATTGTGGTTCTTCATGTTGCACACAACTTAATTTCCGGGCAATATAGTCAGAAACATGCGGTAGAACATTCACTTAATGGATGGAAAGGCCTTTGTCAATTTTAACAGTTAATTGCAGCGCAGAAAAATCCATTTGTGTTTTACTTCGAATCAGACATACTAGCGAGTCATAACGAAGTTGGTTGGCTGCTGCGCGTCGAGTAGCTTCCACAAACGTAGGGGGGCGCTGCCTACACGGCGTCACGGAATTTGTCGGGCGAATTGCCGAGTCGGGTATCTTATTATAACAAGATCTTTGATTTAAGTAAATCAGCATTAAGATTAACGTCCTTTCTAAATGATCGTATTGTGCTGTTACAAGGTTTGTTCATGTGATAGCCTCTACCATGTTACCGTATGGAATATACATAGCTTTCAAACTACCTGGGCGGGTAGAGCAATAATTGCGCATTGTGCACGCAATCCCAACGACTCTGTTGGGGGACGAATGACGATGTATGGGTGATTATGACACAGTGATTTCGCTTTCAGGCGATCATTGGTTGGTGTAACTCTTAGATTAATGACAGCTTATGACATATTATGCCTACGTATTTGATAGAGCTCTGGCTTCAAATCATGCCAAACCCATACGCCAGTTGGCTGATTGCGCATTAATCGTCGTGTTTTTATCTCGAATACCACTGAACACGTCCAGTATATGACGAAAGCACAAGCGGTAAAATGTATATTATCGGACTATAATCTCATCCTAGGATCAAATCCTATCATCGGGTTTACCCATCGAGCAATTTTAACACCAAACATCGAAAAACGGCAGTTTTTAATGTGATGTAGAGATGAGGAATGTCAAGAATCTTGGCGAGGCTGGCTACAGCCCGGATCAGATCTCTAACAACACTTCGCCCCCTCCCAACCCCGCCCCCGTGTATACGTATTCTAGACATGTGCGTATGCCAACAGGGTCATGGTCCTGAGTCAGAGTATCATTCTCAAGGTGATCACTGATTGCCTTTTCAAAATCGTCGAACAAGCCAGGCAGTATGACTCGATTCACCTCAAATATTATGTCATATTATTTGTTTGCTGTCTAATACCGTCCAAATTTGCTGAGTAGACTGTTCTGGGAATTGGCCTGAACTGTGAGAATACTGCAGCCTTTTGAGAGGTACACATCTCCATCGCTGTTTAGTGGCGTGGCATTTCTAATGAGGTTTTCATTGGACGAACCGCCGGACGCCATCCTGTAAGTTGAGTGACTGTAACAAAGACATAGGAGTAGTGTCACATTCAATGAAGCACGATAATTTAGTGAAGGTTTGTATATGCATGTGGGAGAACTTGATGGCAAAGGTATTCGAGCGAAACAAGCGCAAATTTCCAACTCATAAATGCCCTGCTCAAAACTAATTTAAGCATATGCTGCGTGTTTTTCCTATCCATTGGTCAATACCTTGCTCTTGATTGTATGCGTCCAGTATGCTTTCTCTCATCTCCTGACCTCATTCAACGGTTATCTACTCTCCAAATAACAACAACTTCTAGATATATATATATATATATATATATATATATATATATATATATATATATATATATATATATATATATATATATATATATATATATATATATATATATATATATATATATATATATATATATATATATATATATCTATCTATATATATATATATATATCTCTCTATATATATATATATATCTCTATATATATATATATATATATATATATATATATATCTCTATATATATATATATATTATACAAGTCCGACCATTTTGGTACAATTCACCAACCATCTTGGCCCATACTTACATTTTGGCCGATGATCATGGGGCCAAAATAGTCAGCGTCATCCCATAGGCTTAGACAGCTGCGCTTCCCCACAAAATCGTAACTTTATTTGCTTCTACTCCTCCTAAGGTTGGAATCTTATTAATCGGGATAACTATCCACTTTTTCTTGGCGTTAAATGCATTTGCCTGAATTTACATTTTGGCCAAAACGACCATTTTGGCCATGTTGAATAATCGGTCATTATATGGCTTTGTTCGATGTATATTTGCTTCAAACTTATATTCATGATTTGTGTGACTTTTAACTTCAATGAACAATTCTTTGTTTTAAAATTTATCGCTTGAAATGAAAAACATACAAATTTTGAATGAATATATAAATCGGCAGATTAAAGAATAAAGGGTGGCACTCGCTCAAATATCTTTACGGGCGGATATAAAAAAAATGGCGATTTTACTGGGAAATCCGTGGTTGTAAGTCTTTGTCAACTCATTTTTGGTGTTTTTTTCTCAGTATATATCCGTCTGATAATGTTTAATTTAGATAAATAAGAACATATGTAGTACTTAAGCTGGGAATTCTAGAAGCAGATCAGCATTTAAAATGTTTTGAGAATCTCACTGAAATGAAATACCGGTTTTTTTTTTCGATCTATGATGTGCAAAGTTTCGAGTAATCAATGAAAGCATATCGTATCAACGGACTGTTTTTATCAAGTGATTAATTAAAAAGATTGTTCTGTGTTATCAGTTTGCTCGTGTCGTAAAATCCAAATGTTCCCACTAACGCACCTGCGGGCTGAAGCTGAAGGTATATTTTGGGATTGTAACTATTCCAGCCTGCCATACCTCGTGGAATTTCCGGTACACGAGCGAACATAAACAAGACGATCGGTCAGCCATGACAATTTTACACGCACTGTTTCCATGTGATTCTCGCTCGGTCAGTATGATTCTAACGTTTATAGATTGAATATCATTCATGTAACAATGAACGTTATTGTTGCGGAAAGAAATTTCATGTACGACAAATTACGAAATACCCGTAGTTTACAGTGGTTAGCGAGCTTCACCGGGCTGTTCCGCACGTAGCGTAGGCTCTACCCTGCTACCGTTCACACTCACACTTTCCGATCACGAACACCATTCCAAGGGCCAACAATACCCAGATACCACGTTAACGTGACTAGATGCCTGCAGTTTGGTTGGATAGATCTATCGATTACCAATGATTTTTTTTAAAATGTATTTCCTAACGTTCATTAAACCGTATCGACTATTGCCTACGCTTTTGCTGTCATCTGTCAGATGTAAACATTGCCTAATCCGCTCCGGTATCACAATAACCCAAACAGACTTCAGACTTTATGCCCTGTAACTAACAATGTTGTATGGTGGACTATGAAACTAGCCACCCCTAGCCTAGTGTCATAGTACACCATATAAGTTATAACTACTCTGGTGGTAGTGCGTTAGTGGGGTGGGGTTACTCTTTCAAATCCAATGTTTTTTCAAAGGTTGAAGATTGATAATTTGCTTTCAACATTCTTGAATAATATACTAACTTGCATCAGTAATGTGACCTTTAACCTACCTTTTAAAGTACTTTTATTGGACATGGAAATAGCATGATCTGCTAATATTATGTATCATTGTAATACACTAAAACATGAATTCTTTATTACACTCCTATAAGTTTGATTATGTGTTATATGATAGTCACAACTTTTGTTATCAATAAGTCAGGAGAATGATCCTATTTGTATCTCAATAACAGCTATCCAAAACAAACTGCTAGTTTTAGCTGCCAGCCAAGTTCAACAGTGGCTTGCCAAATAATTAGAACCTTGGTGGGTTTTTGAAGTCCAGAGCCTCTTTTGTCAGGGTATCTGCCCATGGCTCGAAACTAACGCCCGCCCACCCGCCAATGGCGAGTCAAAATCGGCTCGGGCGAGTAGAAATTACGAAACTGGTCGCCCGGGTGGCGAGTCAACAAATCGCCTGTATTAAGTTTTTATGATGCGCCCGCTCGCAGCACGTTCCGAAGCGCCCGACCTTTAATTTAACGCGCACTTAAGCCCCAAACCCCGACTGAGATCGCCAGCGATTGTTTACTCCAAAGGCAGCGAGTATTTATTTAGAGGGTCTCTGGTTTTCATGGTAGTATTAAATATACAGATTTGGACACCTTATACGTCCCGTTGGTATTGTTAATTGGGCGCCAATATACCGTCGCTCACTAAGCTGACGACTTCCTAATGCTGCAATGTGACGGTTATACTTACCTGACGCATCCTCATTCATATATGATTTCTGGTCTTTTATATATAATATAACTGAGTTTGTTTTATTCCAACAATATAATCGTTCATTACCATATCCGAAATCGTAGCGATATTTTCCGTACTTCGGAAGTTATAACACCCCTCACGAGCAGCCGTGAATTTGTTGTGCTAGAATTGTATTTGAATGCTTGTTTATCTTTGCATGTGTCGCTGTGGGCCGGTATGTGCCAATTAATTGATGTTGTTTCAGGTAATAATGTAAGTAGCTGCACGGAGGTATGACTCCAAGGTTAGTGTCGGGTTTTGAGAAGCTGCGACAAGAGCTCGCGCTTTCAACTGGTCAGCGCCTCACGATGCGGCGCGTGCTGTCAGCGTGTCACGTAATGACACGCGCGCAACGTCGCTCGCTGCGTAGCATCGCGCGTTGCGTTTGGTTCTCGGCGAACTTATGTGGATAGCCAAGTCTTCGTTTGATCTTGATTAATCATCAAACTCTGTTCTACGAATCGACCAAGTCGAATCGCCAGAGTCCATTTCACAAATTTTTCTACACTATGTGGCATTTCGTTGAAGGGGCCGAGCCTCCCCAGCCGAGTAAGCGCAAGCTTCCAGAAGATCTAAGGCCTCAAAGTAAAGATTATGAGAAAATGGCAGGAAATGGAACTCTCGCTGGCTGAAAACAGTCTGCGGAGAGGATAGAGGTTGGCTGCGACACGATGAAAAGCATGACGTAATGTTTTGCGATTGCTGCAGAACATACGCAACCAAAGATATGCAGCTGTCTGAATATGCTTTCAGATTTTGATGATCAGGCAGTAGCCAAACTCGTTGAACATATCAGTGTTGGGCTCTCTGGTGTAGGTGTTGACACTGCATATATCCCAGACCAGAAGGCAATGCTTAAAACACTGGTGAGCTGATGCTGTATAAATGTCATGGCCCTCATTCTGACCCTTCCTGCCTCTTCAACTGAGTGTGAAAGAGGATTCAACATAATGAAGCAAATAGTGGAGGTCCAGTCTTAGCCCAGACTACTTCAATGAGCTGATGAAGGAGCTTCTTGTGTCACCCCTATAGCTGACTACAAGCCCAAGCGTGCTATAGAACTGTGGCAGATAACTGGGACCTGGTATCGACGCCCCAGTTACAAGGAATACATTCGATGTGAAAGTGAGGAGGCCACACACCAGAAAGACTGTTGTTAAGGAGGGTGTTATTGTTATGTGTATTATATGTTCTTACTCGAGTGTCATGTTTTTCATGCTGTGTATATAAAGTTATTGAAAGTGGTGCAATTTTAATCTATTTTTTTTGCTCGTGCATATTGTGAGTTATATTATGCGGGTTATGGGTAAAAAAATAAAGTATTCATAACGATACATAAACTTGTGTTAAATTTTGTTGGCTGGTGGAATTTTTTCTGGGCCGGTGGATTTTGGGAACTACCAGCCAGGTTGGCCGGTGGCAAATTTTCTTAGTTTCATGCCCTGTATCTGCCACATCAATATTGGTAGTAAAATTGTTGTCAAATGTTCAATAGTAAATCACATCATTTGAATATGTCATGTATAAGCTATAAATGCCATGGTCATCTGTCAGTTAGTCTTAAAAGCTGTGCATCTGATCTAGTGTTGATAGGGGTATTAAGCATATCTGAAATCCCAAATCACACATGACACAGTACAGTTTTGCCCTGTCAATCTGTCAGCTTGTAAACGTTTGGTGTCACATTTTCTAAATAATGCAAGTCACTCATATATTGATTGTGACATTATTGAAAAAATATTTCTTAGCTATGTTAACCAAATAGGAATACCTGTCTCAAAATAAACATGATCCACTCTTATATTGATGATCACTTACAAAGTAAATATCAGCGCTGCATGACCTTTTGTTCCTGAGTGATTTACTCAATGGGGAAATAATTCTTGATGGCACGTTTTCTTATAATGCAAGCTTGCAACTTCACATTGACTAAATCTTGCAAACTTTAACTCATAGCTTTATGGCTCTTGACCTCTGACTTGCTAAATAAAAAGCAAATTAAAATTGCTTGTTCCAAAAAATGTAGCTAAGTTTTTATTAGCTCATGGGTGTTAGGGTGAATCATTTCTTATAACTTAAATAATTAGGCTTAAATGCTAAAACTTTTTGCATACTTGGGGATGGACTATTGTTGCTAGACAAGTGGGTTTGGGAGTTATTATTCAGCCCTGGTGTGTCATTGAATACAAAGATATACTATAAAAGCTATGATTAAATGCTGTCAAAAGCAGCAGAGTTCAATAGCCATAGGTCTTCTGTCTTTATTGTTAGGCAGTGAGATTGACTAGGTGTTTGTGATGACATTTTGCTCAGCAGCACTCACAATCTGGTAGTGATTAACTGCTTTACCTCCTGTTCTGGGTTTAATATTATGGACCCAGTATCTCAATTGAATCATATTGGAGATTTATATCCTCTGTGTTTGTTAATCTGCCCAATTTAGGAAATTTATTTTTTCAAGATGGGCAACAGTATCAGCTGTCCAAACATCTCAATTATGCTCATCTATCTCTGCAAGACACCTCCTCATATCAAATGGACCTGTCTTGCTGTAGGGCCACTAGGCTCTTGCTAAGTAAAGCGAAATATTCTTTAGTCTTTTTCACTTCATGACATTTGGTGATTTGATATAAATGAATAGTTAAAGATAAGAATAGTGAGGAGGTCATGTGGCTTCATCTACATTACTGACAGTAATGTAGATGAAGCCACATGACCTCCTCACTATTCTACATAATGAGTTGCATGTGCAATATTAAGGTCCATGTGCTTAACCACCATGAAAACAAATTTTATGTTAATGGTAAATTCACAACTTCATCAATATTGTGGTTTCATCAGTTTTGTGGCTTTACAATATTGTGGCTTCACCAATATTGTGGCTTCACAAATACTGTGGCTTCAATAATATTATGGCTTCATCAATATTGTAGTTTCACCAATATTGTGGCCTCGCCAATACTGTGGCTTTACCAATACTGTGGCTTCAATAATACTGTTGCTACACCAATATTTTGGCTTCACCAATGTTGTGACTTAACTAGTGTTGTGGCTTTACCAATATTGAGGCTTCACAAATACTGTGGCATCACCAATGTTGTGGCTTCACTAGTGTAATGTTTTCACCAATGTTGTGGCTTCACCAATTCTGTGGCTTCATCAATATTTTGGCTTCACCAGTGTTGTGGCTTCACCAGTGTTGTGGCTTTACCAATATTGAGGCTTCACAAATACTGTGGCATCACCAATGTTGTGGCTTCACCAGTGTTGTGTTTTCACCAATGTTGTGGATTCACCAATACTGTGGCTTCATCAATATTTTGGCTTCACCAATGTTGTGGCTTCACCAGTGTTGTGGCTTTACCATTATTGTGGCTTCGAAAATACTGTGGCATCACCAATGTGGCTTCACCATTGTTGTGTTTTCACTAATGTTGTTGCTTCACCAATACTGTGGCTTCATTAATATTTCGTCTTCAACATTGTTGCGGCTTCACCAGTGTTGTGGATTTAATGATATTGTGGCTTCATCAATATTGTGACTTCACCAATACCGTGGCTTTACCAATACTGTGGCTTCAATAATACTGTGGCTTCACCAATATTGTGGCTTCATAGATATTGTGGCTTCATGAATATTGTGACCTCACCAGTGTTGTGGCTTCATCAATGTTATGGCTTCATCAAAATTTTTGCTTCACCAGTGTTGTTGCTTAACCAATATTGAGGCTTCACAAATACTGTTGCTACACCAATATTTTGGCTTCACCAATGTTGTGGCTTCACTAGTGTAATGTTTTCACCAATGTTGTGGCTTCACCAATTCTGTGGCTTCATCAATATTTTGGCTTCACCAGTGTTGTGGCTTCACCAGTGTTGTGGCTTTACCAATATTGAGGCTTCACAAATACTGTGGCACAACCAATGTTGTGGCTTCACCAGTGTTGTGTTTTCACCAATGTTGTGGCTTCACCAATACTGTGGCTTCATCAATATTTTGGCTTCACCAATGTTGTGGCTTCACCAGTGTTGTGGCTTTACCATTATTGTGGCTTTGCAAATACTGTGGCATCACCAATGTGGCTTCATTCCCAGTGTTGTGTTTTCACTAATGTTGCTGCTTCACCAATACTGTGGCTTCATTAATATTTCATCTTCAACATTGTTGCGGTTTCACCAGTGTTGTGGATTTAATGATATTGTGGCTTCATCAATATTGTGACTTCACCAATATTGTGGCTTTACAAATATTGTTGCTTTACAAATACTGTGGCATCACCAATGCTATGGCTTCATAACATTTTAGCTTCAACATTGTTGTGGCCTCACCAGTGTTATGGATTCAATGATATTGTGGCTTCATCAATATTGTGACATCAATATTGTGGCTTCACCAATACTTTGGCTTCACCAATGTTGTGGCTTCATTAATACTGTGGCTTCACTAATATTGTGACTTCATCAATATTGTGGCTCTACACATCTGTGGCTTTTCCAATACTGTGGCATCATCAATATCGTGACTTAACCAATATTGTGGCTTCACCAATACTGTGGCTTCATCAATTTCTTGGATTCAACAGTGTTGTGGCTTCACCAGTGTTGTGGCTTCAACATTGTTGAGGCTTCACCAGTGTTGTGGATTCAATGATATTGTGGCTTCATCAATATTGTGACATCAATATTGTGGCTTCATCAATATTGTGGCTTTACCAATTCTGTGGCTTCTCCAATACTGTAGCTTCATCAATATTTTGGCTTCACCAATGTTGTGGCTTCACCAGTGTTGTGGCCATACCAATATTGAGGCTTCACAAATACTGTGGCTTCACCAGTGTTGTGGCTTCACCAATACTGTGGCTTCACCAGTGTTGTGTCTCCATAAATATGTTGGCTTCACCAATGTTGTGGCTTCACAAGTGTTGTGGCTTTACCAATATTGTGGCTTTAACAATATTGTGTCTTCACAAATAATGTGGCATCACCAAAGTTGTGGCTCTACCAGTGTTTTGTTTTAACTAATGTTGTGGCTTCAACAATATTTTAGCTTCAACATTGTTGTGGACTCACCAGTGTTGTGGATTCAATGATATTGTGGCTTCATCAATATTGTGACATCAATATTGTGGCTTCACCAATGTTGTGGCTTTACTAATACTGTGGCTTCATCAATATTGTGGCCTTTACCTATACTGTGGCTTCTCCAATACTGTGGCTTCATCAATATTTGGCTTCACAAGTGTTGAGGCGTTACCAATGTTGTGGCTGCATCAATATTTTGACTTCATCAATATTGTGGCTTCACCCATTCTTTGGCTTCAACAATATTTTGACTTCATCAGTATTGTGGCTTCACCAGTGTTGTGGTTTCACCAATACTGTGGCTTCATCAATTTTGTGGCTTTACCGGTGTTGTGGCTTCATCAATATTTTGGCTTCACCAATGTTGTAGCTTCATCAATGTTATCCCTTCATCAAAATTTTGGCTTCACCAATGTTGTCGCGTCACCAGTGTTGTGGCTTTACCAATATTTTGGCTTTACCAGTGGCTTCACCAATGTTGTGGCTTTAGCTGTGTTGTGACTTCACCAATATTGTGGCTTCAGCAATATCAAAACTTCATCAATATTGTGGCTTCACCAATATTGTGGCTTCAACAATACTGTGGCTTCACCAATATTGTGGCTTCACCAATACTGTGGCTTCACCAATACTGTGGCTTCACCAATTTCGTGACTTCGTCAATGTTGTGGCTTCATCAATGTTGTGGCTTCATCAATGTTTTGGCTTCTCTTGTTTATCATATTCCGTTGAGATATATCAATCACTGGGGCTTAAAAAGACATGTTATGTCTAAATGTAATTTTTGTTAAAACCATCAAAATGACCAAAATGACCAAAACAATGAGTATTATCTGTATTTGTTGTGTGTGAGTATGGCTTCAACAATCTGTTAATGTAGAAGTTTTTTATCAGAAGTTCTGTTTACCCAGTATGACTGTTAAGCACCTGTGTATAGTGTCTCATTGTTGTACACTTAATCTGCTCTGTATTTATCTGCAATTCATATCACCTCCTCATCGCCAGCCCAGCATGACACAGACCTGGGGTTCTTTTTATTACCAGCCAGTCGTTACACTGACCTGGGGTTCTTGTCACCAGCCCAGTATGTCACCGACCTGGGGTTCTCCTAACATGGCATCTTTTTTGTTTGGAGGGGTAGTATTTCTTGAGGCCAGTTAACATGTAAAATGGCCACCCGTCACCAGGACAGGTCAGGACGGGTGGCCATTTTAGTTAACTTCCAGCCCTGTTACTGATGACTGAACTAAGCTCTCTGGGCTGTAGACTTATTCTGAACATCTGGCTTTGTCACATAATCAACTCCAGATGAACATCAGATATGTATGTCCTCATATTCACTATATACTGATTTTCAGATGTGTACAATTGTAAATGTGACCTCGGGTTAAGGGTGAAGAGAGCTGGCTTATGTGGATGAGACACCATTTTATTAAGTGACAGAAGGAAGTGCACCATAGCCAACCCAGGGGAGCAGTCAAGCATTGAATTCTAGTATATTTATCAAAGCTCCATAGAAACCTTCCTGGTGGTCACTAGTCAATGTCTGTTATCTCGATACCCAGAAAGAGAATGTTAAAGTTGCCATCAGTGGTCAATGAATGAAGGTAGCATTAATTATTGTTGGGTGGGCGGTTTGTTATTGGTTATATAATTGCAGTTTAAGTGCATATTGATAAGATCAGTTTACAATGTGTTTTACCAATATTCTATTAGTTTATATTCAAATGTAGATTCAGTTTCTGCCACATGAGAGAGATTAGTTTTTACTTCCTTTACTTAATAACAATAGATTGATTCATGTGACATGTTGTATTGATGATCAACTTTATCAGGTTGGTAAAAATTAATGTTGTGTAATGTTTTACATTGACTTCCTTTAGTTCTTATGATATAAGACTGATAGGCAGTTTGACAAATTAACTTTGTGTGTGTAACAGAATGTGCAACTATAGCTGGGGCACAGCAGGAGAATCATCTTTTGCTGAATCATATAGACAAGCTGTTGTATGGATTCACTAATTGTGTCCTAATGGAAACCCACCAAGACTGGACCTCTTGACAGTTTATTACTGATAGTGCAACACGAGGCATTATTCCTGCTGATCTTGTTCAAATTTATCTGTAGATATGCTTTGCTTGATAATGATATCCTGATAATTGATTTCCTTATATTGTTAACCCTAATGAGGTCAATACATTCAGTGCATTAAGGTCAATTTATTCAGCCCAATCAACTCTGAATGCCTATATTGTGCATACATTTTTTTGTAGAATTTAAGTGACCCTAGATAGGAAGTGAACAGCAATCAAAGTTTAATAATCAACAAAACAAATTCATCTTCTGCCTAGTCCTGACCTTAACAAATCCTTCAGCACATTGCCTGCAGATGCTGCTGTTTTTTTTTCAATTTTGTAACTACATGTTATTATGTGGCAAACTGAATAAAGGTGATATATTTAAAGCTTAAAGATTGTTTAATCCATGTTTTCATCATGGTGTCCTGAGGGGATTTATATCATTCACACTGAAAGATGGGATTCAGTTTAATTCTCAAAATAAATCTAATGTAAGGCAAGACAATGATGCTCTTTCGTGAACAGATACAACATGTAATAAAGAATGCACAATTAATCAATTGGAGGTCAGTTTGACACTTGATGAAGCAAATTGTGAATAGATACATGAACTTATGCAGTTGGACACATCATTATATGACATGCACATACTTTGATAAGTGCCCTGTTGCATAGACTTCTCGGCTGGTTTGCATGATTGCAGTTAACATTTAACAATACGAAAATAAATTATTAAACCATATAATATAAGAGCGAGGACTGGGTTCATAACGCTATGTGATGCTGCCTCAACTGCTCCGTGTCATTCAGTATATAGCTAGCTAGCTGCTCAGAACTTCACAGAAGCCTGTCAACCCGACCGATTTGGGAGACACCCAAATAGCTTCAGTCGAAAGTTATTTGCTCTCAAATTACCATATCTTATTTGCCTTTCATTTACTATATATAAACACTTCTTCTTTCATTTAATTGGAACTGATTTAAGATAATCACCTTGTTGTTTTTTGTTGCTCCAAATTTAAGCGGATTTGGCAACTTTGGCCATGTGCAGCTAGACTGTCGCCATGTCGCACGGAGATAGATAGTGACAGCTGTTTGGACTCTCCCGATTCAAGGGACGAGGGATGTTGTCGAACATCGTTGACAGACAGATTACAGTGTTCAGAGTGGTTAAATAACATTAATCCGCCCAAAGCAATCGATATGTATAATAGTTACAGCAATAACTTCAATGATGGCAGTTTAATTATCCATGAATCAGAATATAAATACGTTAAAATATATGACCTACGTGCAATTTTGACTTGGAATCGTCCATGCTCCAATATTAGAGACGACAATCTTCAGAATGTTAAGTATCACTAATTCTTGTTAAAACTCGCAGTACCTAAGTATAAACTTGTATCCAAATTAATAACGGGTACGTTGAAGAACTCCCTTCCTTAAAATAGGTGACTTTAATGCATATTTACTCCTTTCTCCACCTGCCGCTCGGCAAGGTTCGGGATTTTTCGGAGCAAGACATTGCGTCAACATTTCGTGGAATCGCGCCGCTAATTTAACTTCACTTTTTTCTTCATGGCTCGTTGAATATTGTGAATGTACAGTTCGAATTATGTATAAACAATGAGAAATCGACAAAAGTTTCTTTCGGTTCCCGAAAAACCTAAAAACGCGCAATACTTTGTGTAAGCTTGTTTGTAGGAATTTAATTTAAGTCGTTTATTGTTTCATAGACCTTCTAAGCTTTGTAACCCAAGGTTGTATAAACGATGGTCTGTTCGTAGTAGGTTGGTTGGGATAATAATGGTTGGTAATATCGGAAGGCAAAAATGGTTGTTCGGCTCATTTGTTTATTTTAATCGCCAATATGGTTGGATATATAAAATGGCCATAATGGTTGGTTATATAAAATGGCCAAAATGGTTGGTTTTATAGAAAAGTTTCAAAATGGTTGGTTTTTTGCATGACAAAACTATCACGACTATTTTGGTACAACCATTTTGGCCTATAATTTTCATAATCTTCTAAAATAAGTTTTGAATGATGATATCAACTGAAAGATGTACAAGGCAAATATATAATGTTTTGCTTCCGCGATATCACATAATTTGAGCTCCAAAAAGCGAAATAATCGAATGACCCAAAATGGTCGGTTTTGTCGATATTGTCCAAAATGGTTGCAATTGTAAGTATATATATATATATATATATATATATATATATATATATATATATTAATATATATATAAATATTTAGATATATTCACGGATTCATAGAGGTGTATCGCAGCAACACTTGACCGAAATAATAATCCTCAGGTGAGCGACAGTCATTCCATTCAGTACACGTATAGTGTGACAACAATGAGTCATTCATCGCTCCTACATGGCTTGTCAAGCTAAATACAGCCCCTTTGATTGATGCAGTATGTAACATACATTGAATCCCATACCATGAAGCATACAAAGCCCTGAAAATCAACGAGAAGTTGATCATTCAGCAGTTGCACATCATACTGGACCCTCCTTTTTGTACCAAAACATATTTACTGACTGGGGTTGGATCACCTTATGTGAACGAGTGTTACCTCTTACCCAATGCATTCATCCTGCGAGCTACCCATCATCAAACCCAGACATGATTCCTCAAGGTTCGTAGAGCCAAATATACACCATGCAGTTTATTCAAAGTCTTATTTTGGTGAGTAACCCCTCCACGTGACGAGTGTAACAGCTTAAATGCATTTCATTACGACTATGACATTAACCGATATTACCGGATGAAGTTCTAGGTATCAACAGCACGATGTAGAGTTGAGTCATTTAGAACAATATTAAACTTACCTTCTGTATGCTGGGCGGATACGCACCCTCGAATATTACAAACAGTTGATAACACTGATCCTACGATGCGTTCCTTTCAGGTTATGTCCAATGGTCCTTGTACACCCAAACAATTTGTTGTGAGAGCGATAAGAGCAACATCATAACGTTGATTGCAAATCCATTACTGGGGACTTGCCATCTGCTTGGTGTGAGCTTGGATCGGCCGATGAAAAGTGGACAACGTTTTAATTGAAGGTATGAATAATAATTATTTGATAAATAATTGTGTTATCAATGTTTGGGTTCAATGCCAATAAGTCCTAATCACGGGATCCTTGCATTAGAATAAACTGATCTACCTGTATGATGCACATGTATTAACATATATAAAAACACACAAATACAAACACACATACAAACACACACACACATAACCACAAACACACACACACACATACACACACATATAATTATAGAGAGAGAGAGAGAGAGAGAGAGATAGAGATATATAGATAGAGAGAGAGAGATATATATAGAGATATAGAGAGAGAGAGAGAGATAGAAATATACAGATATATAGAGAGACAGATAAAGATATCTATACAGGATATATATATATATATATAGAGATATCTATATGTATAGATATATATATAGATAGAGATAGAAATCTATATAGAAATATATAGGAAAATAGAAGTATATGTATCTTTTTTTATAAACATGTATATATATACATATATATATATATACATACAGATAATCATATATACATATATAGAGAAATGTATTCACACATAAATATATATGTATATATATATACATTTATATATGTATATATATATATTATATATATATATCTCATATATATATATATATATATATATATATCTATATATATATATATATATATATATATATATATCTATATATATATATATATATATAATTGTATAACAAATTACTCCTCCCCTCCCCTTTAATTGCAATAAGTGGTACATCTTACTTGTGTTTTATATAAGAAAGCATTGGTGCATAGTTGTTTGAAACATAGTGATACTAATGGAATTTTATTCAAACTATGCCGCATTTGACAGTTCCACGTATTGGCCGAATTAGAGGCTAGGTAGCCTTCGGGAGATGCCAATGTAACATCATCAGTGGAAACCTAACCTATCATCATACTACATTTGTAATGTGTTACCGCATATAGCAAGCCATGAGAAGTGAATGCAAACGTTTTGATGGGCTATGTTCCTGCAACGCCTGTGACAGATGAGCGGTGCCAACTCCTTAGTGGTAAAATCTCTTGTATATTATCCACAGCTTCTAGGTCTCTATCGCGGGATACTGAATGAAACAAGTGACACAATTAATCATGTCTAATATTGTGCAGGCTCAGTGAAAGTATTCAAAATTTATTTTCCTGACAGCTGCACTGATTCTATCAAGGATGGGTTATGGTAAAAGTAATGATAGCGAGATGATGAAAACGTAGTTTTATATGTTGTTTTCCACACCTAACACACCATGCCATTATGACAAGTTGGAAACGAACGGGACTTGGTGGTTAGGACTAACCCACTTGCGTTTTAATTGCAATGGTATTGGTGATTATTAAGGAACCCATCACACCAAGGAACGAGCCTCATGTTTGTCGACTGCGCACACATGCTTGATTGTTAACATGTGATATATTGGCAATGATGGCAGCAGACCACTTTATAAACTCGCTTAAATAAATGATATTTATTGGGACAATAAGCCTTACTTCATTTACTTACATTGGTAATATACCACTGAAAAGGGGTACTCTTTATTCATAGATATAGGGTCACGTGCCACAAGCAGCTGCAGCGCGTTGTTTTATTTGCTTTGAAATTGATGACTCTAAGATGATGTCAAATAGTTACGATGGAGAAAAAATCGGTACGCAATGACAGCATCGCCCTTGCATTAAGAAATAGCGCCTAGAACGATATTAAAATCACTTCGACCTCACACAAATGCTGCATCGTCTTACTTCAAAGACATACACTAAGTATGTTTAATCTCTAACGATGAGCGGCCATTTACATCAAAAGAATGGGTACAAGCATACCAAAACAAAGTTATCATCCCAGGCGTATTGTGCTCCGTTATCTAAGTTAGATTCGTGTATAGTTGCTTTCAATTTAATGTAATCACTGAAAAAGACACTCTTGATTGGTTAATTCAATTTAATGTAAGCACTGAAAAAGACACTCTCTGATTGGGTAATCTTTTAGTACTATTACGCAGATAGAACGTAGTGCGAGTGGATTATTCTACTTTTTGTGCAAGAATATGAAGAAAAGTTTAGAAATTAATTTCAATCACGACTCTGGAATATATAAACAAAATATTTCATATCGAATGACTATATACTGAATTAAATTGAATTATTCAGATCAGGGGTCAGATGATTGTATGTACATGCGCTGAAGGAAAATCCGCTCATTTCAAATACAGCAGTCAGTGGGATCAGACGTATTTAAGAAGTGCTTGTGGAAAACCGGGACTTTCTTCGGACATTCGTGTGAGTCTAAATAAATTGTGTTAACAACGGTTGTGTTCGCCTATTGATTGTGTGATTGTATCTTATGATATAAACCGCATCACTCTACATCATTGACCATCCCTTTGTCTCTCGTTTACCTACGTATTAAGAAATATGAATATTTTCACCTCTCTGGAAAGATTTCTTTCGATAGGTATTTCATTAAACCTCTCTACTTACTACTATCTCTTCTTTTCTGTGTTTTTATACCAGGCGTTGTCTATAGATCTACACGAGGCCTGCTTATTATTGTTCCGTATCACTCAGGATCGCTTAACTAGACTTACCAAAAATCGCCCATCAACAATTTTGTTCATTACACAAATAACGAATTGATTATCCGACTCTCGTTGGAAATTAAATATTATAAGAATCAGGTTAACCACAATCGTGATGATGATGTCTGGACATCAGCAATCTGACTGCTTTGCTTGATCAAATGAACCTTTTAACCGTTTCCGGTCTTTTATTTGATATGCTCCCATTGTGCTTTTTGATGCTTTCAGAATAACCATAGCAGTTGATGCTGCAATCGGATTATTTTTGAAAAAATTATCATAAACTTTGGACATTGAGACATGATTCCAATGAAATAAACGATAATTGTACCCTTTTGATTTGCTAATGTAGTCCCGATTGTTGTATTAACTTTAGTACACGAATAAACGATTTTCAGGGCCATCGGATGAATTAACATGATATTATCTTGGTGAATGAAGAATTATTATTCAATTGTTAGTTTGTAAAGTATTATTCTGCTTATGCATGGTAATTATGTAAATGCACTTGTCGACATTCAACGATTGATACAATTCTTCGACTTCGCCGCTTCCGCCTGGTAACATTATGTGATGGTCTCTGATGCGGTTCTTAGACTTCGTCACTTCTACCTCGCGACAAACCGTGACTTTCTCTGATGGGGTTCTTCGACTTCGCTACTCCTGCCCGGTTACATCACGTGACATTCTCTGATTGGTTCTTGGACTTTGCTACTTCCGATTGGTTTGATCAAGTGACAGTCTCTGAAAGGGTTCTTTGACTTCGCTACTTCGACCTTGCGACAACATGCCCCTCTATTTAACGGCTCATTTATGATACGGGCCCTCGGTTTATTAGTTTATGATAAGACCCCTCGATTTGGTTTATGATACGGTCCCTCGGTTTAGTTTGTGATACGGCCCCTCGGTTCGGTTAATGATACGGGCCCTCGGTTTATTAGTTTATGATAAGGCCCCTCGATTTGGTTTATAATACGGGCCCTCGATTTATAAGTTTATGATATGGCCCCTCGATTTGGTTTATGATACGGCCCCTCGATTTATAAGTTTATGATACGGCCCCTCTGTTTATTTTTTGGAAATATTACTCAACAACGAGTAGGATTAACAAAGCTCCGCTGTGGCATAATCAACTACATGAACCTTCATAATAACCTCCTGCAGGTTCGGAAGTTCCTTGCTAATGTGAATAAATAATTTCAATAATATATGAGCCTCAATGTTGACGTCTTGCGTCAAATATATACACGGTGATGAATATCAATACTGAAACGATGTTAAAGGTGGAAACGATCATGAGGTAATATTACAGCAACATGCTGATTGTTATATCGATAAGAGTCCGGGGCAGAGCACATATGTTACGATACGACTTTTTATTTAATGTGCTACACTTAGCGCCACCTCTCAGCGGTAGATGACGTAATACCAGATGACCGCCACGCTGGCTCTCGTCTCAATATAACCTTTTGTTCCGAAGGGCGATCATGCTGCGCAGCACATGATTAAGGCATTACAGGAAGGCGTTGGGAGGCATACCGATTACCGGATATCGTATGATGCAGGCGATAATGCTGTCAATTGTTTGTAATAGCACGGCCGTACCGGTAACCAGTGTCGCAATTTGCTTTTGATTATTGCGATAATATCGGCAACAGTGATACTTATATACCTTAGATTTGCACTGATATTACGTTTAAATAATATAGTGTCTATTGCATTCTATGTAATCACCTGTAAAGATGGTAAAAGGGTGCGACCTCAGTGGTAATGCAGCCCACAACAAACATCCCCATACCCTTGAATTGCTAAAATGTCCATAATTAACAGTACGATTTGCCCATCATTTAACTACTGCGACCACCGGCAATTACAAAATCGGCGGGTCATCTGGCAAAATTATGACATTGGACTAATGGAAAAGCAAGACGTTATTGCAGAATTTATCCGTGTCATACTCGGGTCGTAATGTTTTTAGGGCTCTCTGTTAACGACTGTTTTCTCGGTTAACAGTTGCCTCGTACACACTGTTAACTCTGATTATAGCTACCTAGTACTGGGGGTAAATGGTATGTCGGCCTAACATCAAATTGAAGCATTTGTCACATGTTATGCGTCATGGCGCCATCGTTGTGCGTTGGAATAATGAATTAACTTTGCTGGACTACATTTAATTGTGATTAATATGACTGGTGAGATTACCAACCTGTTGTCCCATCCGGTAAATAACCTATTCAATTAACCCACGGTTATTTGTCTTTTTTATGGATGTAATGTAGCAACACCGGCTATTCACATCAGAAGATTATATTACCGCCCTACTTGTGTCCAGGGGGAACGCATTGTAATCATGTTAATGCTGTCAAAGAATTTTGCTTCCCAAGATGTCAGTGCAGCAACGAAACCGCAATCAGTATTTGGTTCATGTAAAGTCCTCTCTCAAGAAGCAGATTGGTTTGAAATCAGACAAATCTATCAGAATACCGCTGTAATATTTACTCATCATATTCGTTCCCTTCAACATCATTAAGTACTGCCGTAGTATATTCACTTTTAAATCCACCAGATTGTATATTTGTTTCACAGAACGTTAATTAAGACTTTCATACCTTGCTAAAAGAAAGGTTGATTATTGAGTTTTGGTAAGCAGTTGCACTGATATGCAGTGCAATAGTTGAGTCAATTTTATGCGTCTAGCAAATAGTCCTGTATGTACCGGGTATTGGCACCATGATTGTTATTGACCCATGTGGTATATTTATAACTTCCGATTCTAAAGTATGTATTTCAACTAAAAGGTATTACACATATAACATGGACAAAACTCAAATAGAAATGTGCAAGGCCTTATACCCTAAATTAACTTCCAATGCATATATAACAAAGCTCATTCAATTGTTGCACTCAAATGTGAGTCTGTGTGCTGCTAAGGTTGAATAATACGGCCTTATTTGATATTTATTGTTGGATTCATTGGCTGACATTCCATTCTTACTGAAAGCTCAGCTGACCATCTTCCTTAGTATTGTCATCTGAGTTTCATACATATATTAAGGTTGTACAGGGTAATATGCTGTGAAATCACTGTCCACTGGCATGGAGTTTTGTAGTGACATAAAACAAACAAACGTGACGTATTTGGCAATCTGTGGACTAGTATCATTTTTGCTATCCCGCTGTCCAAACAAGTGAGCAAACATTGGGGCAATATACAATTTGATTTATTACAGACTTTCAAAAAATTAAGACAATTCCCTCGCAGATGTCAAGCAGGGTATGTCTATTACATAGGCTCTAATCTCAATAACAATAGCAATGAAGAAAACAGGATTGTTCAACAAAGACGTTAATTCAAGAGGTGATTATGCAGTGACACAAAACGAGATCGAGTCATTTCAGCAAGACAATGGGAAGCATAACAATGGTAGTGCCACTATGTGACAGGCAACAACCTTGCTGATTGCTAGTAACCGGATCGTCCTACATTATACGACAAGCTACATTTGCACTCGAATTGTGCAATTAAACCGACCATTGTGACACTGACATCTTAGAGATAATGTACATGTGCCTCCTGATCTATGAAATATCATTACCATTCAGTTACCTTTGTGATGATTGTAATATGTCGTACCAAACACGTATTAAACGATAGATACTCAAGAAGGGTGTCATCTAGTTACACAGCATAAGTGAGTTATAGTATTTCAAGGGTGGGCTTGTCGCTCGCAATATAGCAAAGTTCATTCGATGCTATACTTCTATTGAGCGTCCGTACAAACTCCTTGCGTTGCATGTAAACGACGCCTGCGAAAGCTTTTTTGTCAGTCTAACCTACAGCTTGATATCCGTGGGATTCATCAACCGTTTGCTGACATTCGTCTTGGTTGTTATGGTCCAGGACGTATTTCAACAATAGTACCTCCTGCAGAACAAAACATCGATATCCTTAGTTTTCGTGAAACAGTGTCTCATTAAATGAGTACAAAACATGCGTCATCGATGTACAACAATGAACGCCGTAACCAATGGAGGAATAACAGCACTCATAATGTTGTGCTCTCATCAGCAGATGATTCTCATTTCATCCTTGGTACACGATCAAAAGGGTCATTTGGAGACGCCCTGCGTTGTTCTTGACGATTAAAAGGGTCATTTGGAGACGCCCTGCGTTGTTCTTGACGATTAAAAGGGTCATTTGGAGACGCCCTGTGTTGTTCTTGACGATTAAAAGGGTCATTTGGAGACGCCCTGCGTTGTTCTTGACGATTAAAAGGGTTATTTGGAGACGCTCGGCGTTGTTCTTGACGATTCTTGTTGAAACTTGATCGTAATGATTGACCTATTTGTTTTGTTCATCCACATTTGTTCAGCAGTTCACCGAATTAGCGGAATGGTTGGGAAGGAGACGTTGTTGCAATTCGACCATTTTATAACGCAGTGCTTTTGCAAATGCGAAATTGCTGAGCTGCTGACAGCTGAAATATATCATAACCGAGTTGAACTTTTTGCGGAATACAATCAGGTTTTGTATGTTGCCCAGCGCTATCTAAAATAGTTGTTACAATACGTCTGGTGGGATTTTATGGACAACTCGCCTATTTATTTATCGTGTTGGTTTAACTCTTGTCCAATGTAAGTGTCTATATTAAGCGTCACAGGGCCTCAAACACGTTGAAAGTGTGTCGGAGAAGATTTGTAGGCTGACTTAAGCATCCGAGACGCCATTACGTTAAAGTAGCAGTGTTGCAGGTCATTCACTCGATTTGTTTGCCATGACTTATATATTATTCTAGTACAAATAGCAAAAACATGTCTTACCATATTTCCTGTCGAGTGTTTTAATGTTACAACTTTGAATAACGTTTGACACTTTTCATTCCTTTCCATGCCGATATAATTAAAGATACAACGGGGAATGCTAGCTCACTTGTACTGGTACAGGTATTTTGTTCTGATATATATCTAAACTAGTCGTGATTAACGAAGCACGCCTTTCAATCTGAAAAGTTTGGCCGGGCCATTACGCATTACTGTCAATTGGAACATACAAATGCAGGGATATACTAGTGCGCAAACGGGTTCGTGTCTTTGCGACAGGGGTTCCATTGAAATCGCTGGATTTAGAATCTACTCATTGTCACGTGATGATGCATGTTTCTCATGCATTGTTTAAATGTTGCAAAGCAATATACTCTATATGCTCATGTGGTAAGATTATATGGACAATTCGCGTTTCAATTAATCGTGCCAGCCTCATAAAGCAATTTAGCTCTAGCTTAATTTTTCACTACCTAATACATTCAAGCGTTATCTGAGCATTGCTCAACTGACATCGAAAGGCGTATGTGGCCGGTTTGCAATTTGTTTATTGGGCAAGTGCAATTGGTGCCGTCTGCTTGCGTGTTGTCTTAAAACATATGATAATGTACAAGAAAGCTGGGCAAAATCAATAAATATTCAAGTTATGCCCATTGCAGAAGCCGATCAGCTTTTGAATGCTGAAATACATTATTGCCTGTGCGCTTAGAGGATTCTTGGTGCTAAGTGTAGGAGGTGGGTTTGATAGGAAACTTCTAAATCAGGTTATCCTGTCGGCTTAATCTGAGCTTAAGCGCAGTTTGGCAATTTCCTCAGTCTTATTGCTCAGTATGTGTGGCATGTATTTTGCTGATCTATATTTATAATGAGGTTTTGTGGGTCTAAATCACATTGGGGGACTGTAATCGTCTTCTGTAGATGACTCAGTTGACAAATAACGAACCTGTATCAATTGCCGAATAATGCCCTCGTGACCGGGCTTGAATGAACGATGCGTCGACTGTAGTCATAAAAGCACGTTTTGCATGGCTTGCGTTTGAATGCTGCAATACATTATACAATTCCTGTTCCTTCAACATAATGCACGCGTGGTACTAGTGCGAAATTATGTTCAGTTTTCAAATTCCATGATATTTTGGTTACGTGCTTTATAGTTGCACATAATATGTACTTGATAAATAAATTCAACTTCAGTCTACCGTTAAATTTGCCTTGGCTTTGTTTGATAACCCATAACTGAGAAGCAATATAACTTCTCAATATCCAGGGATGCATATTGCTTAAACAATGTAGAAGCGAGCATATTTCCAATGAGAATGGGCGAACTACATGTTACCTTATAACTGATTCATGTGTCATGAAAGGTCAACGCAATTCCACAATACAAGGTCAAATGATCTATACGTAACCCAATTTGGCCTACAAAAACAACCCCGCATGAAACATCTGGAGTTCCACATTCTTTAATGACATAATTTCATCAGTTGTATTGTTCTCTCAACGAGTGGGAAGGAACGGATCACAGCCGAATGGGTCCCTAAAATTTAGCTATAGACGACGTCTCACGTATTTACCACGCACTAATGGTAATCAATAATGAGTACACGCCTTCGCTATTGCATGCTTACTACGCAGACCCGTTGCTTTTTATTACTCTTATGCTTCCACTGTATGTTAGGCTGAATTGCTGACAGGCTGTCAGCTAGTCCATCTTTATTACAGACCCTGCAACAGCTACCATATAGCGTTCCCTTCTCTGTAACCATTACAGATTCACCCCCTTTCTTTACACACGTCATTGCTTAAATGTTTGCTTAGCAGCCGAAGAGATCATATGATGCTGATCTGTATGGGGTATCAACCGCCTCTCCTTGCCGTCATTTGAGACTGGCACTCGGCATACATATGCTGCATATTCGTCGTTCAATGCGTTTTGTAATACATTCCCAAAGTTTAAACGGTCAGACAGTTATCAAGAGTGATTTCTGTTGAAATACAAGGGGGCGATTTTGTTTGAAGAACATGAATAAACTTTCACTTTGTTACCGTGAATTTGAGCACGAATCGAGCACCCATCGATCAAAAGGCGATCAGACAATACTCAGTAACGTATTTTATCACGTAAATTCTGCTTTGATTTACCAATGAAGCCAAAACGAATATTATTTTGCTAATCCAAATCTTTAAAAGGCATATACTAACATGTTTATTCAAATATATTTGCCAAATTACTGTTATTAATTTGGTAAAGTGCGCTTTGGGTAGTTCGATTTATTTTCGAGCTTATTGCACAAACAAACACGGACACCCGCCCATGTATACTTTCCGTCAGATAAGTTCCGGCTTGTAATGTGCAAAACATGTTAAGCAGGCCCATGCTTGTAACTGCTTATTGAGTCACGTATTTAAAAGTACGTTTTGTTACTTAAAAAGGAGCACGTGGGGCAAAGGGCCTTATAATGTGCATTTCTAGTGTCCAGCAAGCACAGTAAAGTAACAAGAAAGATTGCTTCTTCCGCCCAGAGGTTCTTAGGTGCTCAGGTTTATTTTTTCTTGTCATGATATTATTTGAAGCGGCACTGACGTTTCTCGAGTTCTTTCTGCACTAATTGTTCTTTATCAAGTGGTGCACTGGTGCTTTAGATCATTTTTACCTACAGCTAGATATTCGGTCGATTTATCAACAGTTTGCTGATATTCGTCGTGTTTAAAAAGGCAAACAATGTATTCCAGCAAAAGTTCATTCGGGAAAACATATGTTAAGATGTCTGCATATATTGCACTTTGTCATTTTATGTTTAGTGTGCAATTATTTATTAGATTTGTTTATCGAACTTTGGACGAAATTAGCGAAGCATATACATGCTGTAGTGGGCAATGCCTCAGTAGCATCGTTGATTATTAAGAAAATCTTGCATTTAATGGACTGTAGCAAATGTATTCTTTAGTCAATGTTGATTTTCTGGTGTTTCATTCTTAATCTTTATACATCATTACCATTTTCTATTTACAGCACGACCAGTCACAACACCAGTCCATTGTCGTTAATTATAGCAGGGCTACATTAGCCTGAACTATTGTCACTTGTCAGTTAGTCCGCCGAAATTAATACGCTGTAAATGACTCCACTTGGCCGATAGACAGTTGCAGAGGGTTTCCTCTTCAGTTTGGATAGCGCATTGTCTAGATAATGGAACGCAGTGACTGTTGATGGGATACATATATCCACTTCGTTTTGTAGCTGTGACATACTGTGCTACTAAACAGAATACGACATGCCCATCGCAGCGAATGAATCATACAACAAATCACGAGCAGTAAGCAACAGTACGTCACACCCAAGGAGAACCAGACATACTAGCTTGGAATGCTGCTCCGAACGTCTAATAAATTTTTCGCGAGATCAATCAAAGTTTTGCAACGTGTCGAAAACCATGTTAATTTTACAAAGGTATTGTATGCAATCTCCCGTACAATAAACTGTGCGTCAGGAGCGGTAAAAAAGTCAGCTATGCTCTCTGGGGTCTTGAGTAGTTGCAATGTCTATAATATATTGAAGTATAATTGCGTTTTATGTATTTAACCACGCCTGCTAGTGCTGCGTGCTTTCACGGGATCATATATTCTCTGTATCATGTAAGAATAACGGCTATTGCTCAGCAAGCTGAGAGACACATCCGAGTCGCACCTTCTTGGCGACAGGCAATTAATAGTCCAGTACCGCCAAACATCCCCACTACCTCTATGTATTTCACTGCTAGAAACTACAATTTCGCGTCTTCACAGACTACTTTAGACTGCACTGAGGCATGCGCTCAGGTAATTATGTTAATCATCTATGTGCAAATTTGTGCTGTTACCATGCTTTGCCCCGATTCACTTTTGCACCAGAGTTAGCTTACCTTTTAAAGACGGCGCAATGAAAACTGCATAGCCAGTTTGTATGTCACACAATGACGTGTAACAGCATAATATCATGATTTTTATTTGGTTATCCAAGATTTATGCCACATTAAAATAAAACATAAATGATCAATGAAACAAACCAGGTTTCTTTCATGTGAATAACTGACAAATGCTCCTGAAACAATGCACCAGGTGAGCACGTCATAATGTTCAATGGTTGATTATAAGTCATATAAAGATATTTTTCTGCTTAACGACTCAGATGCATCTAGGAAATTGAGCAGCTGCTGCAGAGTTATTGGTCATTTCATTGCTGTTTTTCATGGCACAGCTAATATCCGTACAATTGCCAAGCTGACAAAGGGGCAATTGCATACTTTGAAATAATACGACCATTAGCATTCTCCTTTCATTCTATATTTAAGTTTTATTAATCTAAATAAATACTGGAGCATCCTGTTTCCCCAGAACACCCCATTCCCCCTGAACACCCTGTTCCCCCAGAGCACCATTTTCACCCCAAGCACCCTGTTCCCCCATAACACCCTGTTCCCCCCCAGAGAAAACCCAGTTCTCACAGAACACCCTGTTTCTCAGGGGCACCCTGTTCTCCCAGAGAACTTTATTCCCCCAGAACACCCCGTGTTCCCTGAATAATCATTTCGCTAGAACACCCTGTTAAACCATAGCACCCTGTTCCACCTGGACACCCTCTCCCCCAAACACCCTGCCACCCCAGAATATCCTGTTCCCCAGAACACCCTGTTCCCCCAGAACACCCTGTTCCTACAGAACACCCTGATCCCCCAAACTCCCTGTTTCTTTAGAACAAACTGTTCGCCCAAAACAACCCCATCCCTTAGAACACCCTGCTCACTCGGACTACCCTGTTCCCCCAGAACACCCCATTCCCCCTGAATACCCTGTTCCCCTGGAGCACCATGTTCTCCCGGAGCACCCTGTTCCTCCAGGACATCATGTTTCCCTGGAGCGCCCTGTTCCCAACGAGCACATTTTTCAACTATTACTTGAGCTGTGAACACAGGTTTCCTTACTGGGTAAGCTGGAGGGTGAAGTGTATCATGTGTTACATGTTGTCACGGGTATGCATGCACACAATTTAACGTGCTGACATTTTGTTTATACCATTTCATGATCAAGTGCAATGTCAATCTATTAATAACTTGACAAATTCCATATATATATTGCAGCGATGTCACAAATCACATGACATGGGTGAAATATTTATTTGAGAGGAGTCCAGTAGATTCCTTGCAAGAAGGCAACGGCGCGGGATGTTGTGAAAACAAACGCTATGACATGAAGCTTAATCATAATGCTCATTATATTCGGTTGAATTGTGATATACCTTCGCTCCGGCGTGCGTCTGTACATCCTTTCCATTAGGCTGTCTGTCCATTGGTTTACTTTTTATGGCTAGTTTGCTGATTAAGTGAGCTGGCTACTAGAAAAAAGATAACGGGTATTTGCTTACTAATATAATAAATCAGCTCTGCCTGACCTTTGCCCCCAATGCAACAGCTTCAATGCCTATTGGCCTCTTTTTATAAGGTTGTCAGTGTACGGTGTTGCTTGTTTGAATTTTTGGTTTATTGATGACAGTGTTTAGGGAACAATTCATTGGTTTTACCAAAGAGTTTATAGCTACGCTAAGAGAGCTCACTTCGAGCGCCTCTCCTTATTATAATACATTGCAATCGTTAGGTGGCGCTACCGTGATATAAACAAAAGCACATGGGAATACTGGGCTGACGTCACTGTGATGGATGAAGGCGGGAAAGTATAGTTTCGCAGTGCCTTTCAGCTGGCAAAACAGGTCGCACAATAGGCATAGAAATAGAGAAGATAACAGGTACAATGTTTAATAAATATAAGCTGAATAAATTGGCTGGTCTATGGTAGACCTATCGAAAACAGTTCGCCTCTCAAAGCGTACGCGCTGTTTACTTTCATCGAATTTTATGTACATGGTAAAAATAACATTGTCATCAATCGTCAATGCCGAGAGAATTGGCATAGTGTAGACATTAACATTTTTTGGCCCATCAGGGCCATGCCAAGGTCACGAGTATCTGGTCAAATTGTGATTTGTATATTATTCAGGTGTTAAAAGGTCGTCAAGGTCGTCACATGCTTGTAACCGAGACAGACAACGAATATGTGTCGGGTTTTCACGGCAAATATGCCCTCCATCATCAACAACGGGCGACTTATTCTTTAATTATCTTTATTAGCTCTTATGAACAAGTGGAGCTTGCGCTCCCTCTTGGTTCTCGACCAGCGCATTACTTACGTAGAGAATTGTATGATAAAACCTTACCTTCACGATGTCAACCATATTTAACAAGTCCAATTTAATAAGCAATCAGTATTATGCATCGCCTTGTATCCTCAAGGCGGAAACAACTTGGGATAAATGCGTGTGCCAAAAAAAGTGCGAGGCAATTCACTTTTCCGACTTAATTCCAATATGGCGGCGAGATTGCCGGTTAGAACATAGACAAAACCGACCGTAATTCCGCACCACTTATTTAAAGACAATTGCGACAGTTCTAAATTCGTTCATAGATTTTCTTGATTTTTTGCAGAGAGTAAGCTCGTATATAAAGCTAACGAAATATAAAATGAAAAACGTATGGGTCACTGGTGTAAATTTCTGAGTAAGGCGGATTTAAGATCCACACATTAAGCCAAAGGGAATTATGCGTTTTTTATAATTTTGGTCCAACAGAAAAGTTTATACAGTGAATTACATTATATTTGACATACAGACAGAACAATATCTGCTTTTTGCCAAAAAAATCAAGCCATTTATAAATTTATTGTATTGTTTTTCTCCAGAATGACGTCAAATCTCAATTAAAAAAATGCCAGATAAGTTTTGAACTAAACATAATTGGTAGTGTGATATAACTATGACTAAAAAATCATAGGTCCGTGCAGTCGATGGGTAGCCACAATGGGTTTTTCGTTGGATTCCCTGGGTGGGGTGTATTACAATAGTAAACTTCCATAAAAAAATTTGACCGCTGCAATACTTGGTAATATGGTGCAGTGATATATGTACTTTGAACAGATATTTTAAAAAATCATAGACAAATCCTTTAGATTTCATCTTGATCACAATACAAATTAGGTCATTTACTATGAGGTACATGCACGCGTCAGAGGTTGGTTCTCGCCAAAGGACGCGCAGTTACGCAAATTATGTTCGCATCACTTTTTAGGAAACTTTTTTCTCCTTCCATTAGTGACACGCATGACAGACAAATTAAACGTGCGGAATGCACTATATAAGTAGCCCTGAATATTCGATCCGACCATTGAAGACATTAGCGAGCGACTCTAGCTATCTACTTAGCTGACTCAACTTTTTGCCATGGAATTCGGCGCTGCGTTACAGAGTGTACGGGAGGACCTTTCGCTGACGTACAGCCTCCGGGAACTGTTTCTGACAGCGACATCAGCAGTTGTTGTGGTACCCCTTGGTGCTGCTCAATTTGACACGGTTCTTTTCAGAGCCACCTCCTCTTTTTGGAAGATGCTTAGAAATAACGATTCTACATGTTATATTGAACACAACCATACAGATCTCAAAATCTATTTACCGACCCCAATATCTTAAAACATACCCACCTTGCAATTCGTTGAAGCCATACCATGAACACGCGTAACCATCAACATATTTGTCCAATTTCATGTCTGAATTTTTTGCCTTTAAGCTACCTAATTTGCAGAAAATGCATAGGCCATAACCAGTGTTAAAAATTCGTGAAAAAAAGTTGCCGGACCTCAGGGCACGCAACTTTCCAAAGTTACCAGTCCTGGCTCAAATTTGTCGGTCCTGAACTTTTTTAATGTATATGTATGTGTGTGTACATTTATATATACATATATATATATATATATATATATATATATATATATATATATATATATATATATATATATATATATATATATATATATATATATATATATATATATATATATGGTGTACATTTATATATATACATAGACATATATAGTTTTTCTGGGCTTTGTTTCCATTCCTTACTATAGCAGCCTAGTTGTTTGGCCAATGACACTTTGTTGCTTTCAATTTACATGAGCAATGTTCTCAATAAGTTTTGCAGAGGAGGTGCTAGATTGAGATGGAAGAGGCTAACTGTTCTATTCAGCGGATCAAACTATGTAGAATGTATTGCAGACTGAGCTTATGGTATCGCTGATACTTTTCGCACTTGCAGCAAATGGCACCGGTTCACGTTGTGGCATCTAGCGAGTACTTATGAAACAACTTTATTTTTTATGTGCTCGGTCGCGTCCGAATATTTCAGCTACAGATTTCCACAAAGCATTTGACTGGGACCCTGCTGTCAGTTCTGACGAAACGGTGAAGAATTCAGCGAACAAACAATAGCCTGTTTTCGGGTGTTTCCATGGTGATTCAGGTTGACAATTTGGCAGACTTTAAGCGGTCATATAAGCAAATTCAAATGTTTGTTTTTGGTATTAAATGCAAATCTTTGGCTCTGAAAAGATGTCGGACACACGGGCGGGGAAGGTAATTGATTTGTACGTCCAGAGCAAAACTTGTCCGTCTCGGACGTACGGGCGGACGTCTATTTTATACGCTCCCATAACATGACATTATTGAGGGACACTACTAGCAAGTAGGCACTACTGGACACCTACAGCATTGACAGGCCATATAGTTTTTGCCTCAAATCAAAGGCTTGGTAGGAACATAAATATAGACAAAAATAGACACAAATAAACTGCAACTCATTCTATGATGGACAGAAGACTAAGTAGCAAAGAGAGACAGTACTTGCCTTCTTTCGGTGCGCGGTCATTGCTACCTCCTGCCTTTGACCAGCAAAGGAAGTGTAGTACTTGCTTCCTCGTGGATGGCATGCCACGAGAAAACATCCAGCCTTTCCTTTGAGACAGGAGACTGCAGGGATGAGATGGGACTGGTTCCATTGACCCGGGCCTGTACCATCTCCCTTTGTACCTCCTGGGCCGCTAAAGAGTGGAGAGCAGCCTTGGCAGCCGATGAATTCTAAATAAGGGTCCGAAAGGCCTTGATATATTGACTGCCATCAATATAAGACTTTGCCCGATCCTTGAAGGATGACTCAGGTGTCGTAGGTGTAACTATTTGAGCTTCAGAATGGCCTGATGGCTCTGCACTGGCTCCTGATGATGAGCGCTTGGAAGGTGGCGCCGCTCCCATCGCTGACCACCGGAATAGCCAAGGTCCCTATGACAGCAGGGGATGGGACCCCGCCAAGGCCCTCCCTAGGGGCCTTTCATTTGACGAAGTCCAGAGGTGGAAGATTTTCCGGCAGCAATTTGAGCGATATGCATTCGCTCGCGGCTGGTCTGAGGATCAGAAGAGCAAATGCCTATGCTGGGCTATGGTGGGGAAGGCGGCAGGTATCCACTCCGCCATCATTGGTGATGATTTGGGCCTTCCCTTAGGTGGCATTATAGATGTACCCCCAAGGGTTTCAGCAGCAACTGGCCCTATTGAGGTGGAGAGCCTCACGTGCATGATGAATCAATTGCAGCGTGAGGTCCTGACCCTGACTAGGGCCATACAAAAGATAAAAGACCAGGGGTCCCTCCCGCTACAAATCTCCCAAAATGGAAGCTGGGCCCTGTTTCCGTTGTGGGAATCAGGGGCACTTTAAAAGGGAATGCCCAAAGTCGGGAAACGCCCAGGGGTCGGGCCAAGGGGCAGGTCGCCGATCCCCTCAACACTAGTGCCTCCGGTCTGTGTGGGTTGTGGGGCTGTAAGGGGTTGTTGTGGTGTTGTGAAAGGTACAGCCTGGGGTAAGGCTCTGGTGGGTAAGGGGCCTAGGATAGGGGATCATGGTGACCTGTGTACTGATGCCGATGCACCAATGCCACCTCGAGTACCTCCCCAGAAAATCAGCACTGCCGGTGTAGGTAGTGCGGTAGGAAAGGGACAAGGGCAAAGAGAACAAGCAAAAGGTAGCTCATCTGGCGCCTAAGGAATGTCCATGCCACCTCTTACCCAAGTAAGAGAAGAAACTGGGCTCCTCAATCCATTGGGTCACCATAATCGAGACCATTGGACAACTTCATGATGCACAACGGATTGAGGATCCAGTGACAGAGTTGGCCAGTAGCACGGAGGTGCCCAATGAACGAATATTGGTGGGCCAACTCCCATCCGCGTCACGGTTTACCCTGCCAGTGCAGATTGTTGGTATGACTGTAGATGTCGTTGTTGATACCGCTGCAGAAGCCACCATTATGACTGACGTGTTTTCGCCAGCTAGGCCAACAGCCGCGGAAGGTCAGGGATAGTAGGCTACTGACTGCTGGTAGAGAAATGGCTATGGCCGGGTTCGTTGTGGGACTGGTGGAGTTGAATGTGAGCCATAACTGCATACCAAGTGTAACTCTGATTTCAGGATGGCAACTCGTAACAAGAGTGGTATTGTGGTCAGGGCAATGAAGGAGGGTCTTATACCTGCTAGGTCCCTGGTGGAGCAATTGATGATGTGCCCCAGAACAACGGGGGCACAGAGAGTAGAAGTGTTAATCCACCAGCTGACTAGAGCGAAAGCAAAAAATGACCAGCAGTGGTTGCGGTTGGCAGTTAAGACAGCGCTGTCCCTGCAGCTCCAGAGCCGAGAGTGGATACACCACAATGTATTCCCTATCGGCCTGCCTAGCAGGGGGCGCGTCGAAGCTCCGTTACCAGCCGGACCAAGCAAGGACTACAGGCTCGCTTTAGACCCGTCCTTGCCGCATGTTTCGGCTAACGATGGCGCCAGTGACCCTGAGCCGACGTTGCAGGCGTCCTCAGGGCGGCCTGTAGCTACTTAAGGGAGGGGCATGGGCAGCAGCCACCCTAACTCAGCAGGGCCAGGCTTAGTGCCCATGTTTGGGGCCTCTGGAGAAGGGTCACCCCCTGCTATGGGTGGCACTAGAGCAGAGGTTTCAACGTCTTCAATGGAGCTGGAACATACAGGGGAATGCTCCGATTCCGAACCTGTATCCATCCTGGGTCAGTTGTTGGGTAGGGGGGAGGATTTCCAGGTTCACCCCTTAGTAACCCTCCCCCTGCCACTGGTATGGGGCCTTCATGTCGTCCACATAGGCGGGTGGAATGTATCGAAGGCCCAGATGTCGCTGATGCTTAGGTTGGTCCTGATGTAAGACCCCCTTCCAAGACCAAGTGGGCCGGTAAGAAAGCCCGAAAGGCAAGGAAGGCAAAGGCATGTGGTCGAAAACAGCCGGCTGCGCAGGCAACTGCAGAGCCAGTGCTGACAATTACGTTGCCTGTCAAGCGACAAAAGGGGGGTTGCAGGGTCATCCAAGACGAGGGAGGCACACAAGCCCATGACCATCGGCAACGACCCCTACCCCCAATCAACAGCCAATTAACTACCCTACCCGTCCATTTTGGGTTCACTCGGCCGGTTGCCAGGTTTCAGTACCTGCCAGCTCGAGGCCTTGCGCTCCATCCCCCTGGATCGTCCGTTGGTAGAGACAGATACCGCCTATTTCAGTTGCCCATCACCCAGTCATATAGGGGTAGTGGCTGCTTTGGTGGCGCAGAGAGTCGGCAAGGGTCCAGCGGAGCTTATTAATATCACTGCCCTGAATACTTGTCGACGCTGCGATATGTAATGGGAGGCATATCGGTCCGAGGGGGTTTGGAAAATCCAGGGTGGGGTCCAACTCCATCGTTATACGGTGGGGGGGGGGGTGTGTGGTGACGTACTTCACCGCTGTGGTCCAATGGCCTTATCGTGACGGCGTTGCATTAAAGCGTATGACACCGCTGAGGAGCTTGGCCCTTAACGTGTCAGCGTGAGTAAATCACGTCCTCCGAAACCGCCCTGACCTTTTAGGTGGCAAGGCTAAAACAAGTGGCCAGACACTTGTAGCCGAGCCGCCGCAAAGTAAAGACATCACCAAGTCTACCAAGAAGAAGCAACTGTATGGCTGATGACTTGAGCAGCCAAGTTTACTCGGAGGGTGGAAAAGGGTGGCAAGTCAATGGTTTTGTTTGTTAGTTTAGGTGCAAGTTTGACTATCTTTCTGGAATCATTTTCATAGAATTCTTCTATATATGCCCATCAGATAACATGGTTATCAACAATAAAACCATGTGTTTTTAAGTTGTTGCGAATATTTTTCAGTATTTTTACAGTCTCCAAAAGAGAAATATGGTTTCTGAATTGAAACTTTTAGCTGCTTCTCCAGGAGATTAACATTGTTGGGGCCCGGGTCTCCTAAAATGGCCACTACATGCATGCCAATTTCTGTCAATTTTCTTATTGACGAGGAGCAAAGGCTTCATTTGAGCCCCTATCATTGGCCCACTGCTAAGAAAATAACTAATATGTTGCTTCTATTGATCAACCAATTCTCTTGCCATGAAATCTAGGCCATTGTTGACAAATTGTTTGTTGTTGCAGTATGCAAATCCCTCTTATTGAACACAATGCATGCATGTTTGGCCTTATTAGGTAATTTTGTATTTTAAGTTTCAAGGCGGAAAGTATTTCAGCATTAAAACCCTGTACTACATTTATGTTTTGCATCACTCGCCTCAGTGTTTGAATAGATGGCAAGCAAAATAAGCAGATTAACAAGCGGTTAGTTATTGGGCTTGAGTGAAGCAGTGATAAGGCAAGGGATTTATCTTTAACAGACCATCTTGCACCTCTTTTTTTCTTCTCATGGACATTCTCAGCTGAGTCACAAAACAAATTGCAGTTGTGTTGCTGAAAAACAGTACAGTTAAAGGTGAAGTGAAGACATATAAGTATATACTTTTTGAAAAAGTATATATATATATATATATATATATATATATATATATATATATATATATATATATATATATATATATATATATATATATATATATATATATATATATATATATATATATATATATATATATATATATATATATATACCAGGGGCTGTACGGTACTTCTTCAACAAGTGGTTCCATCATCAATGACAATACCTGTGACATATTGATTCACAACAGTCTTCAGCTCCATCGATTTCTTTTGTTTGTGCCTATTGGCTGGAGTCAGTGTGGTCCTGCTAGCCTTCTCATGTGCTGATCTTAGTTTTACTTTCAGTCTCAAGACCTGCAGCACATCAGTATTCATTAAATATGTAATTTAACATATCATACATATAACAAACAATTAATTTACTTATATTACCTGCATTCTTAGTGCATGGATTAACTTCCTCTGCTCTTCCAAAGTTGTAATCACTGTTTCTTTACAAGCACTAGAGACTTCAGGAGTATGATTTTCATCCCTTGAGTTCTCTACATTCTCTGCAGGTTTGGTCCTATCTGCATTTACTATCCACATGCAGACACAACATTGAACAAATGTTTACTGATTTAGTTAGTGTATGGCTTAACAAATAATGATGAGAATCTCAGTAGAAAGATTATTATTTACCTTCACACTTGACTTTAGTCGATAAGACAGAATCACTGTTCTAATTAGGTAGTGGTCGCTTACGACTGACTCTCTCTGTCAGAACGGACTCATTAAAAACTGAAGGAATGGCATTCCAAACCAGGGAATTTTTGTTTGGGATCATGAAGTGGCTTTTTTTCAAAATGCTCACTACACAGTATACAGTTTCTGTGCAAAGAATCAGGTTATCTTTGGAGAAAGTCAGCACGTCTGGTACTTTGTACCCATTTCATACATGTGAAATAAACATTCAAGGATTGGGTAAACACAGTAGCACAGTGATAACCATGATCCATTCATAAAAATCTTTCATCTTTCTCACCATCAGCGCACACTTAAAACAATTGCTCATAAACACACAGATATGCATTGGACATGCATTAAAAATAGTCATTGTAATAAACACTCACTGTTAAGTTAGTGTTTATGTGCAAGTTCATCATAAAATGGTGCTGTTTTCTTATTTCAATATGGTCCATTATTACATATCCAAAAGCCATGAGTGTTTTGCCATGAACTGAAATTCATGTGTGAAACAATTCATCATGCCAAAACCCACAGTCATGAATGAAGTGACTACATGCTGCATCCTACATCTGTCTGATAAGCATTTACAAGTGACGTCATTTACTGAGCCTCAAATCTGAAATGAAAAAAATGGTATGCACTTAAATATTTATCATGCCATATTCTGTAGCAAAATTGTTAAAATATCAGTTATTCATATGCATATGCATAACAAATTGCTGTATCTGTGCAAAAACCCATCATAAAATAAACACAAGCTTTATATCTTATTCATCGTTCAACTTATAAAAATAACAATTTACTGTATAATAAAGTTCATTATTTTGTGAAGAATCGTATCTTAACACCAATACTTAGCACTGGAATGATATTAGTTTGTTGATCACTTGATGTATTCAAGCTTACCGTTCCTTCTCCCAAGGAAATCTAAACAAAAAGAAAGGTCACGTCTTGTCCGTCTACAAGTGTGGCAGTTTATTGGAGCACAATAATGCCCATTCGATAGTGACATCCCCGAGCTGATATTATGGGCCATGCTTACTTACGTTCGAGTCAATCCTTACATGTAAGGCTTTGCATGTCCCCCGGCCGACCCCGCGGACTCGAGTAGTTACACTGACTCACCTAAGTAAATAACAAGCCTATGTTTCTATATTCACATGAGGAAAGTACACTTATACGACACATAAATAGCTACAAAACCATTAAACTTACAGTGATTACGAGAAGAAGTCCATCGGCACTAAATATGTTCGCAGTTGAGCTAAAATATTGGGCAGCGTTTTATCGCCCACGATGTTGACACTTTGTGCGGGACGAGCAACGCTCTCTGCGACAGGTGGCGTGATCACAGAATTTCGCGGGTGGAGAGCTGAGTGAACTCTCTTAGCGTAGCTATAAACTCTTTGGTTTTACGGCGACAACTCAAGTGTTGTGTGACAAGACGGTTGTACAAGTTTTATGTTGTTGATAATGTGATTCAGATAAGATAATCCTTGCCTGTTGGGGTAGTTATCACGACTTTAATTACTTTGAAAGAACTTCAGCTTAACTGGTCGTACTAACCACTGGTGTTGCTTTTGTATGCTCAGCAGCCTTGTAACTTGTGCAACAACAGTGAATTCCTATGTGTGCACCAGAACCGATGGCAGATTGACATGCTCTACCGCTACTGACAATGTACCTTTGTGTCAATTCCAACTTCGATTACACCTATGTTGCAATGTCAGTGGCGAAGAGGTGACTGCAAGTGCCATACAAAGTCCGTTACCATTTTGGCATCCTGGAATCCATCATGGCAAACCAGGCAATTAATTACAAATTGTGATGCAAGGGTAATCGTAGTTTGTATTTTTAGAAGAATTTTGCAGCTGTGGCACTGCGAGCCAATATCCTACATTTGCACTGATTTTATAGCACCGTCTTGTTGTAGCTATAGCTTAACAAATTAGCTATTATTCCAAGTATAGAAATAGTCTGCAGGATACCTTGTAACCATCTTCCCGCATTGACTTGTTCATTTCCACAGTGTAGAGGAACCTGACAATGGATCTGACAACTTCAGAGAAACTTCACTTCATTGTTCAACCAAAAGCATGTAACTTCTAGTTATGGAGCGTGACTTAATCGGTGGATATGGAATAACTGACCGGGATGAAGCAGACAGTGAATTGGTCTTGTTCACACCCTGTTATTAATGAGGCTGCTGATAAAAAAACCATTCCAGTTACAGATCTCAGTTACCATTATCGGCGTGTTTATGGAGTCAATAACCAATAAGAAAGACTGAAATGTGTATAGATTATTTGTAAGACGACCACGCAGGTGATCCCTTTACAAGGTTTATCTGCGTTATATCAATGCCACACATATTCAGAAAGGGGTACTGTGTCGTAGCAGTGATGTGAACTTGTACTATATTCTTGCTTGAAAAATCTCTCTTCCAGGAGGTAGTTAGAATTGTACATGGCAAAGCATGAAATGATTAGTAGTAATCAAATACTGGCAAATCTATCCATTCACTTAACATCACAAGCTCCAAACCAATTTTTTTTGATTGCCTGGAATAGCAGTTCTTACTCTATGAGTTATTCCAGTATCATAGATTCTTGGGTGACGATCGAGCTACTATCAACGATGTGAGCGCGATTTACGTGGTGTACTATATGCAGGATTGAATGTGTCTTTTAATCAGCTAGTTCTCTGTTTCAGTAATTTAGTGCATGCCACTTTGTATTGAGTTGAGTTTTTGCTGAGGAGAATATAGAGCGTCACAGCACCACATAAGATGTGATGGGGACTAACTAAAATACAGTACAGGACGCATCAATTTCTCCAACTTTTCTATATGTTCAAGGGGTACGCAATTCCCCAGTAATTTTTTAAATTTTTATTAAAAACTATTGCCCAGTCAATGCCGATTTCTTAGAACGAATCTTCTTTTTACATAGCTATTAGCTTATTTGTATTGGACTTAAACTTGATACTGTATGCAGATCCCAGGGGGGGGCACTTAAGTGTATAGAGGTAGTATATATGTGCCGCGCGACGGGGTATATTTTATCGGCCTCTCGACTTGTACGACGGTTTTCGGGCCTCATAATTGTACGACGGGGTATGTTTTTCAGCTTAATTCTGTACGACGGGTTATACATTTGCATAATACCTTGTACGACGGGGTATGCTTTTTGGCCATTATGACCTTGTACGACGGGTACGGGTTTTCGAGGTCCCGCGGCACACCCCATCCAGAATAAGGCCAAGTGCCCCACTCCCCCCGGGATGCAGATTGTCGTGTGCAATTTGTATCAAAGTCAACTCGCTCGAGGTGAGTGTGTTTCTATGTTGATATATATGGCTTATAAATACTATCACTTCACGCTGATCCTGAGTTTGATAGTGAGCTTTCTGAAGTGATTATTTCAATGAAGTTGACATCAAAGACGAATTATGCACCTTCATCAACTTGGACAATAGGGAAGGCCAACCCACAGTTTGATGCGGTATCTGCTTCTACAAATAGTCTCAATAACTTTGTTGCGTCTTAAAGTGTTCACATCGTATTGGCTGTATGGTCTATAGTAACTGTATGTGTTGCAGGCGCAGACCTTTGAGGTACTACTGGTTCACCTCGCCCCATTAGTAGATTACCGCACTAGTACAATGCCTTTTGCAAAATGACAGATTTAGAAGCAAACTGCCGCAAGTGTAACATCAACTTAGCATAAGTTCCAAAACAGGTATATTTCCATAATTGATTAACCCCATATACATGACAGAAAAAGTCTCTGATTGTCCACTGTGTTGTCATGGCTATCTTTGTGTTTGGTTACCATGACAACCTGTTAACCACGCCGGTTAAATACTGGACTCGTGTTGACTTTGCGGATCAGGTCAACAGGCTCGGTTTCACTGATGCTGAGGTTGCGTTCTTCTCGGCCCAGTTTGTGGCTGCTGAAGATGAGTTGATGACAAGATGATGCTACATCACATCAACCCCATAGCTAGTGCGATTGTGAGTCTTGATAAGATGTACAATCTCAGATGGCATTCATCAGGTAAATTAAGTGGTGTGTGTTATCAAATCTCTGTGAACCTTACCTTAGATGGGATATATCTTATTATAAGTAGGATACATCATATTATTAGAGAGGATCTTTCATATGAGAAATTGCTCCTTTGTTTGGCTGTATGTCTTGATTTTGAATTGTTATTAATCTACCTTGTTGTATTTGTGAGACAGATCAGAATCAATAACAACGCATGATTTTCCCAGATCGACAAGGATCAAATAGCCCAGTTGCAGGCCACAATAACGAAGCGCTTGGAGGCCCTGGTTCGAAACAACCACCCTAATGACCCACCTAATTCTCCTCAAGAAACCAGATCTGAGGACTGTCAACATTCTCCACTCTGACAATCTGCTTGGTGAGTGTCGTCGTCACCGTGTGTAACTTGTCATTACTCAATTGGTCCATAGTTAAAAATCGTTTTCGTTTTCATTTGAGTTCTCATGTTATGTTGTGCAGGGTTGACAGTGTTGTGACCGTCGGGGATTCGACGATGACTTGCGAGAGGCGTAGCGAGTAATTGATACCGGGAACTGCAGATATAACCCTTTATTTACGAAGTTGTAGATCGGCACGCTCTGTGGATGTTTGGATGGTCTTTATAACAACTGTGATGTTGAGATGTTTGAAGTAGTGCGTACGATATATATTTCCAAGTCCGTTATATGAGGTTTGTCGTTGTATTTATAGGGCAAAATGTGGCCTGGACACAAATTGCCCATTCTGATTGGATGTCCACTGGCATCTGCCCGCACTGGACATTGCCACAATTACTAACCAAACATGAAAGAGCTTAAGGTTGGATATTGATAAGGTTTAAAGTTGAGATCAGGTTTTTGGCTTTCAACTGCTTAGTTACTATCGTGACAGGGGTCTCCTGGAATAATGAGTCGAAATTCAGGTGAGATACTCTCCAAACGTAGGCGAGGTTCGAACCCGTGACCAGCTGGTCCGTGGTGGAGACCCCACCGGGGGTTAACCGCTAACCGCTGATGGCGCGATTTGCTGCAGTTTTGGAAAGTTGAGAATTCATTTGCTATATTTTTGACAGTTTCTAAGTTTACAAGTGAGTCATATTCAAATGTTATTATTTCAATGAAAATAAGTTTACTCAAGTAGCTGTACAAAAAACTGCTTGCCGTATATAATGTCTTCATGGTTTATGATTTTATGCTCATTGGTGCATGAAACCTGTATTATCGCTGATCAGCAAAGTGCCAGCCGTTGCAGCTAGTTAGTTGCAGCGGAAAGGCTGTAGGCACGCCTCGTGGTTTTTTGGAGGCTTGCTCCTTAATACACCACAACCATCTTATACACACGCCATGGTTCATCTGTTGACTGTTCCTCCATCTCACAGTCATCGTTCATCTGTCAGTCCATCTCACAGTCATCGTTCATCTGTCAGTCCATCTCACAGTCATCGTTCATCAGTCAGTCCATCTCACAGTCATCGTTCATCTGTCAATCCGTTCCACACGGTCGTCATCGCTCATTTGTCACTCAGTCCCACAGTCATGGCTCATCTGTCACTCATTCTAGCAGTCGTCGGTTGAGCAATGATGGTTTTCCTTTAACATAAGTGCACATTTGTGAATATTTTCTTTAAATATTTTCTCTGTTTTAATGCTACTATTGAGAAAGATATTATTTATGAGTTTGTAGTCAGCAGCATAGTAATTGAACACTGCTTAATTTGTTTGTGCACAGGTTTTCAGGAGCGCTGCCTCTCCTGCCTCTGCAAATCAGGGATATACTTAACAGGCAGGAGAGGAGAGAGTTGGCCGATAGTGGCAAAATGCTTCCTGAAGCTGTGCAGATGAACAGCACTGAGGAACTTCAACATTTAAATGAGCAGTTTATGGACAACCAGAGAAAGAATTTGTGGGTATGTAAAATTGCAGATTTTTAAAGGAGGAGTGGGCATTAGATCTAATAAACAGCAATGAAATATTTTCCAAATGTCACATTTTTGTGTCAGTTTCAGAAGTGTATGAAAATCATTGTGCAGTGTCCGGGATATGATGAACGATTTGACAAGCAGGTGAGATTCTCTATGTATATGTATATGATGTAAATCCATGATCCAAACAACTTGCACTTGTGCATTTTGTCTGAATTGGCAATGTTTAAGAAATTTTCATGCACCAATTGTATTCATTCAGACATATTGCTTGCAGATTAATCACTAATTCCTTGCAGTGCAAGCTTAACGTGAAAGGGTCAGGTGACAAAGCCAGCTTTGAGGAAATGGCACTCTGCAAATTAATTGTCGGTAGGTTCACCATTGGCTAATTACTTGGAAGTCCAGGATAGTTTTTGATTTTAATGATACACAAAAAATAATGAAAGTCAGTTGTAAGATGTATGAAATTAGATAGCTTATATTGTCCTCTTTGTACTGTGCAGAAAGTGTAGTGAAGAGTCATGGGTTCACCGAGGCTGCTGTTAATGTCTTTCTAGCCAACCGACTAAGGAATGCACCCAAGAGAAGTTTAAATATTGCCTATTGGTAGTGATTGTTGATTTACTCACACATTTATATTTACATAGATTTGACTAGATCGTTTACTTACTTAAAGAGCCACTTACATGCAAAATTCAAATTTGTGTTGTCATATAATCATGAAGATGATTTTGTGACATTTTGACAACAGTATGACACAGATGTCATAACTGGTTGCCGAGATATTACCGATCAAACTCGCAGACTTTCCTGTATGAAGTCATCAAACTCATTCACTCACTTTCGTTTAGTGGTTTACTGATGAAAGCCATTTACCCAGACGAATTTGACTGATTTGTGTCAATTAGGTGACGTCACCCAGAAAGTCAATTAAAAATTATCATCAAAATGCGATAACAAAAATTCGGTTTTGCATTTCAGTGGCCTTTTAAGTACATTTTATAATTTGCATTTTATTAGGGTGAAAGTAAATCATGTTATATCTGTGTATATTCATGATGCTCATGCATGTAGTGACCGGTTTTTTAATGTGTTTCATGAACAAACCTGCTTTTTTCCACTAATTTGTTGCCTTTGCATGTTGACATTTGCTCATAATGTTTAAAACATGTTTAATATTGTTATTTGTGATCATGTATCACTTATAGTTGGATATTTCTGAGAAATAAATGTACTTGGTTCAATGATCTTGTGAAATATATTAGAAAAACAAAAAAAAATGACTAAAGAGGAAGTAAAAACCACCTGAATACAGATATTTTGTATCGTTGAATTTAGGTGGAAGAGCACACGTGTTTTCCACGTGTACATATCCACGTGAATTCAACTTGCCTTTTACGCGTATTATCTACGTGAATTACACCAGTTTCTCCACGTATTTTCCAATTATGTGAGGGCTATAGCTAGATCGAAATACGCTCTGTTTGTCTCAAAGGGATTTGTGAATACGACGTGAATTTAGAGGTCCTGAGAATCTTGTGAAATGTGTGAGGGTCTGGCTGTGATTGAGGGCTGTGTCATCACAGCAGACAGATATCTCACATGATCTACAGCCCAAGTCAGTAGCCCATTCCAATCAGAATAATGTTCCTTCTACGAGTATTTGGAGATGTGTGGATAGTAATCATAACTTCCAAATATTGACATTTAACCCTTTCCCTGTATGTCTGCAATATGAGCTGTTGTGTTTTGGCGTGAAATCTCAGACTGCTGTCAATTGGGTCAGATCAGCCTGTGACAAACCAGTGTGTTGGCATAGAGATCCCAAAGCAGGAAATTATTCTCAGTGATGTGTGGATGAGGTACTCGCCTCTCTCTACAGTACACCAACCCCCTCCATCTCTCACATTGCTTACTCAGAGAACCCTGTTCCTTTGCGTGATACAACCCTCTCCTACAGACCAGAGCTCCGGCAGACGGATGTTCCTGGTTGTCATGACACCCTGTCCAATGCCTGTTTCAGCAACAAAACCGATATTGCTTCAGGGCTGGGAAGGTTGAAGCGCTGCGCTGAAAGGCGTTCTGACATGATGGAGAAAAATCCTACGGTAAATTGAAATAACTACATCAACACAAATGGCTAGAAGATGTTTCATTTTTTTATTTAAAGAAACTGCAATCAAATATATTGGTGTTATGAAGTTTTGAGGTGATTCTTTGATGTGGCTATTTACAAAATTCTTTTAGGAAAATTGTAATTTAATATGAAACTGAAAGAATATTTTGTTGCCTTAATTTATCATTGTTTGTGTGGTGCTGAGCTGGTTGTCATAGTGATACAGATGGCGAGGCTGCGGGAGTTTGACATGAGGTCATCCAGATCAGGGTCAATGAGTTCAAACTCTGCATACAGAACAATCTAAAGCCCCGGGACGCCTCACACTGCATCACGCTCACCTCTCACTGCCTCGTAAACCCTTCATTTACATGTGCTCACCATAGAAGAGGCTCTCACTTCCCCGCCTCTCTCAGCATCCTCATCCCCTCTCACTCTCAATGCATGCTCCAATATGGCAGCCGTAACTCAGGGTCCAAATCCCATAAGAGAAACATTACATCATGCGAGTCAAGGTAGTCTCACCACAGATAAGTTACTTTAACACCAGCATATGGGGAACAAGGATAGATCCTCACCACCTCTACCACCTGCACCTCCATCCCCACTCCCCCAGTTTGATAGCCTTGCAGTACCAGGCTATGCTTCACCCAGCCATATTGTACAATTGACAATGTTATTCAGCAACTATCCAATGTTGTTCGTGATCGGAATCACAATTGACGACGTTACACAGCATTCCAAAATGTTGTATGTGGTCGGAATCACAATTGACGATTTGATCCGTCTACGGCCCACTGACCCGACTACGGCCCACTAACCCTTCTACTGCCTAATGCTCTAGTAAAATTTCAGTAGCAAATATGATACTATATAATATAGTCAGTTGATGTTATCGTATACATTAATCCACCAATCTTTCGTTATGCCTACCACCACCATCAGTAGATATTTAGACTGGTGTTAACAGGGCCGGATTAACCGTGGGGCAAGTAGGGCGAATGTCCTGGTTCCTCCATAAACAAGGGGCCCCCAAAAATCTTTGGAAATTTTCATTTTTAGAATAGAAAAGGCCCCCCACAGAGAAGTTTGCCTCAGGCCCCACACTCGCTTAATCCGCCACTGGGTGTTAAGCATGAATAAACAAGCATTCAATTGTTAGATATCGCATGGATGGTGGCGTTCCCTGTTCTTGAAGTCATGTCCGTCAGAGGTTAGATAGCAGGCTGACCCGACATTGACCTCGTCCATATACGAAGCTGATGAGATACGTTTAGGCTGAAATCGTCGGTACCATTTTCAAAAGACAATCGTGCTCATGAATATTTTTAAGTAATCAGGTACTTCAAACGTGTTTACACATTCCTCAATGACAATCCCGCTCATTGCTTTTATGCCTTTGGAGGTGAACCGATCTCTCGTCGGAAGTTACAAAGTGACTCAGGTACAATCATGCGGTATATACTTATCACATGACACCCTTCCTCAGTCTTTTTCACACAGCTGATCTTTCGTTATCCTGATCTTTTAATTAATATCGATGCATATGATTCGTCATAATAATGTACACAACATATATAACGTGTACCACTACCCAAACAACGTCTATGAAAAACGACTTACATAAGGATTGTAGTCCTTTAACCACCTTCTAAGTTACCTTCAGTGGCTGTGAAGTTAAAATGTGACTTAGGTCATTAATGCTGGTTGATTTTATGCCATTTAGATATATAAATTTTTAAACTCCTCCGGAGGTGAACCTTTCTCGTCGGAAATGAGGCACTAGATGAGAACAGCATCGGCCCCCTGGCGACCTTAACGCAACGCTTGTGAAATTTCCGTCACTCTATCTTCTCATACACGGCGATCATTTTGATGTGGAGTTGCCATGGATTATCACGTACAGGTATCATCACAGTAAGAATGTTATCGCATGGTCACGTGGGTGATATGGGGAAACACCCCGGATTTGGGTTAGGGGTGGGGGCACTTAAGTGTTTACAGGTAGTATACATATGCCGCGCGCGGGGGGCGACGATGTATGCTTATTCGGCATCTCATAACTCAAAGTTGGATCAAGAGATGATCATTAAAGCCAAAGCACTTCTTAATCTTTTCATTATGTTTAGTTTGGGCGTTAAAATAAAGTCTAGAACTGCGCTAACGAAAATCTTCCGACAGTAACGATTCGTTATGATTCTATTAAGGTGAGTTTCGCTCGAAATCATAACGTATTTTACTGTAAAGTTTTCAGCGAGGTTGATATTGCAATTTCATCTCATTCTGCCATGTTTGAAGACATTTTAATCCGTTCAATGCAAGTCTATTCTGCATATTAAATCGACCAAAACCTTCCTTAATAACTTGTAAAGTATATTTGCTCGTATATTTGCTTTTTTGACCCATGAACATGTTTGATCAAAGACTACAATATAGAAGTTTCCCTCTCTGATTTGACATGTTTGTTCTTGCCCAGTATACATGTGCCACGCGCGGGGGACGACGATGTATGCTTATTCGGCATCTCATAACTCAAAGTTGGATCAAGAGATGATCATTAAAGCCAAAACACTTCTTAATCTTTTCATTATGTTTAGTTTGGGCGTTAAAATAAAGTCTAGAACTGCGCTAACGAAAATCTTCCGACAGTAACGATTCGTTATGATTCTATTAAGGTGAGTTTCGCTCGAAATCATAACGTATTTTACTGTAAAGTTTTCAGCGAGGTTGATATTGCAATTTCATCTTATTCTGCCATGTTTGAAGACATGTAATCCGTTCAATGCAAGCCTATTCTGCATATTAAATCGACCAAAACCTTCCTTAATAACTTGTAAAGTATATTTGCTCGTATATTTGCTTTTTTGACCCATGAACATGTTTGATCAAAGACTACAATATAGAAGTTTCCCTCTCTGATTTTGACAAGTTTGTTCTTGCCCAGAAAGACACTCTATTACCACCTTAGAATAGTAAATATTGAGTCTAATGGGTTATGTATTTTGAAGAGATAACCTTAGAAGATACAAGAATAGATTCCTTGAGGAATTATAAACAACAGCCGACAATGGCTGGGGTGGACGAGTATTGATGGGTAGAATCTAGAGACTGATGCTGAGAGCAACAGGGCTGAAACTTCTGACCCATGTAATTTATGTGATTTTCTGATACCCAATTACTCCCTATATACTGTAAGCTATTGACATTGTGTATAGTTTAGTTTGTGCAGGTGAAGAGCTTGAACGAGTCTGTCTGGGTAGTGTTATGATTACACAGAGACCTGGTGTATAAAACCATCTGCACTCTATTGGTCATCCTGGGGACGTTAAGTTAAAGAATTCTTCAAAGAAATATAATGCATTATTGCATAAGCTTATTTTGAACACAGCACACAACAGGTAATAATACAATAATTTAATTAATAATCAATAAATCATCACACAACCATATTATAGTATAATATACCTTATATAACAGGTACAGTTCTGTCACATAGAATGATCAATATGATTCAGATGTATAGAATAAGCTCTATGTCAAACAATTGTTTATAATATGAAAAGGAAAACATGTATATAATATCAATACCAAGTCACAAGAGATAAAAACAACTAAACAGTAAATGGTATGTATATAGTATGTCCAGTTTGACAGAGTGAATTACATTCTACAAATCAAAATAAGATTCCATCATGTCTACAAGTTAATTCAGTGAAACATTATTTACATATAGTGACTCAATAAAACAAGACGACATTCAATCCAACATGGCCGACACATCAAGCGACTCAACATCACATCATGACAAAAGTCAACATTGTTTATGTACATCACAACAAGACATATACACATTAGGGTGACTAATGGCGGGGTGAGACATACCTCCGAGTGAGGAGCTTCTTGGTGTGACTGGGGATGGAGGTCAGGAGATAGTCGCTGTATACCAGCGGTGTGAAGTACCTGGCCTCCACACTTCCACTGACCTGCTGCAAGACGCCCGTGAAGCTCCTCGCTACATCCTCCTCCACTGAACTGATGTCGTCCGTTATGTAGATGTGATGTAGACTGTGAGGCTTGTCGACGAGCTGCCTCAGGAAACACGACACGTTGATAGGGTCATCATCATCATCCCACACGAGTGATAGGGTGGTGAGGCGGCCGTGTCTACACACCCACTTCGCCAGATCAGCCAGTACAGCAGCACTCGGTGGAAGGTAGAACTCCAGCCAGAGTTCCCGTAAAGACGCGTTATCCAGCGAGTCTCTGATGACCTCCATGTGACGCGCGTTATCAGGCTCCACCCACAGCAGCGACAGACACGCGACGCTGGAGGCGGACACGACGCGTGACAACGCGATGCAGTGAGCTTCATCAACACGTGTACCCAGCAGCAGACCGACCGCCTGTAAGGCAGGCGTCTTGTGAATCAGGCGGCGTACGTCGGCCGCGGTGTCGTCATCATACCGCAGCCACATGATGACGCGCAGTGATGACCTGGCCTCTATGTTCCTCATCGTGTCACTGTGGAGGTACACGTTTATCAGGAGGATCTCCTTTAGATCCTCAGACGGCAGCGTGGATCCCGGGAGGTGACAGTCGCCGAGCTGTATAACAGAGACAGGGACAAGGCTGACACATGACACAATAACACGCCTCACTCACCATTCTGTCCTACATCAACCTCACCATCACACATCAAACACCACAACATCAATCAGAACTAGTTACTTACCAATTCATATACAATTAGTTACTCCACAATGTTTATCTTTACATAATTATGAATTAATTACTACACGATATGAATAAACCAACAAATTCAAAACGAGACCAACTTTTCGAGACAGCGTTCAGAGTTCGGCGATGGTTTTGATTCGACATTTCGCCATTTCTTGAAGAGCGCGGTTTTGGAATGGCGGCGTTTGTGAGAGATTAATAATACACCAACTGATACCATCCGACATGTTTGTCGTCTGGATTAAGGCAAGAAGAAGACAAGATGGCCGATGTTCAAGAATGAAAGTCGATATGATAGGTATGAACTGAATCCAATGTGTTCCAGTTTATGGCGGCGTTGTATTTGAACCGAACGGATCCAGACTGAGTTAATGAGAATATCGGTAGACTTTCTCTTCTTATTTATCCTCGAACGAGACAGACGGGTACAATGGCGGTGGGATAGGAGATGGCGGGATAGCGGTGGGGGTGCTGCTAAGAATTGGTGTTTTAATTTTTTTATTGAATTAAAGATTAAAGGCGAGATGGATTACTGCACAATTAATACATTGAGATGAAAGCGCGCTGCGTTTACGCAAGAGGTCACCATAGTTAAGCTTAACACATAATGTAAAATTTTGAAGTCAAATTATAGTGTTTGGGGCTGGTCAGAGAATCCAAGTGGACTAAACCACTGAATCAGAGCGCATAAATTCCAACAGAGGCAATATGATTTTTCTTGTATAACAAATCAAATCTAGCCACAATTTTATCCAAGGATGAATAGCGTCAGAAATTATGGAAGTGATACAAAGCAAATTTAAGTTGGACAATAAAAAAATTCTGTTGCTCACAATTCATAACTATTACTATATATTACATAGTATCACATGATGAGAGCGACAACATGAACATTTCATGTTACTTCATTATACACCAATCATTGTGAATGCTCCGTCAATTAATGTTGAGCAGCCCCTACCCAGCAAAGTACCCGCTCGATTCGATCCAGGCACTACTGAAACAGAGCGTCACCAGACAGGCGCGCGTCTGGGTGGTTGGGATTCCTGCTAATCGGGCGCGTGTATGACCTAATTTTCCTCTAATCCAAAACGCATTATTACTAGAGCACTGGAAACGTTTCACTAGTGACATTCGATATCACTGTTTGACAATGATAAAATAGATGTTTAAAAGATCCACATACCAATCTTTCTATGAATAATTGATATTTGCTGTATATGTATTTTAAATATAGCAGAACATAATACGACACAAATATACAAAAAAATGCATGGTTATTGTGTGTGTTCTTTCGTGGATGTCGGCGCACATGCTGCGTGCTAGTATGTACACTATGGCTTTCGTGGGTTGTTAGTCAGGTTTGTGTTATCTATCCCCACTGGAGAGCACAATGTGTTGGGGGCCATTACAATATCCTGATAAACAAATAATATTAATCCATGAAGATAATATCACACATAATTCGGTGCAATAATAACTATGAGGTAAAACGCGTATAATGAATGATTATATTTGATCATTTCAATACCTTCAGATCAAGTTGCTGATGTAAAAAAAATAGTTTAGTTCAGCATGAAGAAATAATTGGTCACCATATGTAGTTATACCAATGCAATTATATTAAAACATCCATGTTGCGTAATGTTGGCCACTATATCTGTAAAGTCGCATGTCTGTTTTGGACATTTGAATGGTTTTATGTTGGTTTTTCATGATGTTTATCCACTCCCGAGTCGATGCCAACTTTGTTTACAGAATCAAGGCAGAAGTGGGCGATATGGTGGTTGTTTTAGGGAAGCATCTTGTTTGTGCAAGAATACCCAACATTTATGTACAACATTATGCATGGGAATCATCAGCAGGATCAGGAATGAACCATTGATTTACACTGTGTTTGCAAAAACGAGTCCACTGACGCTCGGTTCCCAATGTCAGGTTTCCAAGAGACACATATGCATTTCGGAAGCCTAACTTCGGAACCGAGAGCCTGTTAATCCTTTTAAAGCAAGGACGATGACTAGATCAATGGTATTATGACCAGGGAAGATTTCAAACTAACGTTGTTTTTTTTTTAAATCAAGCCATATTCAATTGGTCATAAAAGTTAGTATGTACTTGTGGTTTATCTTATAAGAAGAATATAAACGGCGTGACATATTGACCCATGTAATTGGGCTACTCTTCAAGTACTAATAGGGGACCATTTCCAAGAGTTCCACAATTGCGAGTCATGGACCGTACATGACTAACCAGGTGAACTCTACATAACCTGCATATTAACGGTTCCCAGCAGCGGGATTATGCAGCCTTGGGTGATATGCGAAATATCCAAAATCGATGAGAGAGTAAGGCTATGCTTAGAAATCCCTTGTCTGCCAAGGGAGGCAGAAACGCGCCGAATAACGCGCCAAGAAATGAACATGTCCGCGTCACTAACGTAAAGTTGGTAGACCTCGACCTAGCGATATAACTGGCACGTGCATGCCCTGTTAAATTGTAACTTTAAGCGGGAAAGTTAGCCAGCGTTATGTTGTCGATGGTAACCACTGGCTCTATGCATATTTAATAAAACTGTCTTGATTATGGAGAAGTCAGCAGCAATCACCCAATGACAAAGCCTATTGTGACTGGTGAATTGATACGACAGATCTGAGGTTTTTAACGGTTGAAATCGCGGTGGTAATACGAATGGGGGTGGCTACAGATTGCGCAATGCCAGTGGAATTCATCCAGTCTACAAGCAGTTGCACCAAGTAAACTTAATCATAGTATAGCATGGATAATTCATTGCTATATGGAAGCACTGCTTTATGCAAATACCCAATCAGGTCGGCTGACTGAGGAAGGACGACGGGACAGCTAGTTGGTTGGGTGTGGGCGAGTGCTTCGGTGAGCTATAGGGGAGTATTGGGCTGTGTTAAGCATTCTGAACTGCAGAGCCGCCTCGCTTCCCGAGATTTTGTAGCCGAAGAAGAGGTCGTGACCTTTAACAATGAGTTTTAAGCTTCGTTTTCATTAGTATCATCGCATTCTTGCTGTGTTTCCTGTGGGGTCGGAAGTAACTATTCCTATTGCAAATGGTTCCATATTAGCGATTCTCACCCGGCATCGTCCTATAGCCGGGAATGTTGTTTAAGATCAGATCAGGGAGCGATTCAGGACCACCGCATAAAAATAATAGCGTGTGATTTTGTATCTCGTTAATGGCGTTCATTTTGGCTCGTGATCTAGCTTCACATTTAAAATCATGCCAGTGCCGATAACAGGGTGTGATTTTGTTTATACGACGTGATGGACCCCAAGCACAGGAATAGTCGGCTCATATTCAATATATAGGTCACCGAATCACATAAGATATATGCTTCGAATATATAGTTGTTGTATGCCAACATACCGACATCATTATTCAGCAGACACTCATGCGAGTAATTTGGTATCCCATCACACCCATTGTGTCCAATGTGTTTATACCCGCATAGTACAAAAAATGTCACAATCACATTCGCTTGGAGTTTGGCAGTCAACACGGTGGTCGATTGCCAATGTTAACAGGTTAAGCTTCTGAATGCTGCGGGGCTAGTTCAATATATTACGGTTCACGAGGTCAGGATTTTCGAGCGATTAGCACATGCTTAATTGTTTTAATAACGCGATCACGGCGGTTTGACTGTTTCGTTCGATTTGCGACACAGGTTTATCCCAATTTCGACCTGTCAAAATGGGTTCGACTATCCGTTATGAAAAAAAATCGGTTGCAGATTATCCCGATTGAGCGACGTTATGATTCACATGGTCGCACTTCGAGAGATGAAGCTCAAGCATCGGTAATCGTGAACGAATGATGATGTGGTCGCGGGAAGGTTTCAAACGATTGGAGACCCAAAATATTAATTTCTTATGTTCAGTTCGCCATGATAGATTGTATTCTCGCACACTGAACAACATTTCCTACTCCCACATATGACGTAGTCCCATCGGGTTCGACTATTGCCTTCATTACCGTTTCACTCTAGTCTATGAACCGCAATAGGGTAACTGGATACCAACTTTAAATTGCAGCGTACCTCCATTGTATGCAGTGCTAGGTAATTTCGTTTAACTGCATCTAACGCGATAAATCTCGGTGGAGCTGGCGAACGAGAATACATTTGTTTCTGCCGAATATAAAAACTTTAAACACTGGGATTAGTTTGTGCACAGGCCTTCATATATTACTTATAACTAATAGGTATCAAAATGCACCATTAGGGTATTACGCAATCAGCACAAACAATCAGTCACAATTATGAGCGTTGAATATACCCACAAGCAATCACTCAATCAGTAATTTTAAATAACGCCTACTTAATACATCACTAGACCTGACTATGCATCTCAAGGAGGAACAGCATTGTGTGCGTGGTAACATGTGAACAGAGGTATCTGAAGAAACTTAAGATGGGCAGGAAGTAGCTTAAGGCCGGGAAGAGGTAACTTAAAATGGGAAGAAGTAACTTAAGATGGGGAGAGGTAACTTAAGATGGGAGACAGGTAGCTTAAGATCGTGTGGAGGTAACTTAAGATGGGAGAGGTAACTGAAGATGGGAGACAGGTCCGTTAAGATCGGATAGCAGTAAGTTAAGATGGGGAGAGGTAACTTAGGCTGGGGAGAGTTAACTTAAGATGGGAGATAGGTAGCTTAAGATCGTGTAGACGTAACTTAAGATGGGGATAGATAACTTATTTTGGGAGAAAATAGCTTAAGGTCGTGTTAAGGTAACTCAAGAAAGTAGAGGTAACTTTAGATGGGAGACTGATGGCTTAAGATCGGGTGGCAGTAACTTAAGATGGGAGACTTAATGGCTAGCTAAGATAGGGAAAATGTAATTCAAGATCGGGAGAGGTAACTTAAGATGGGAAGGTAAAACGTAAGATGGGAGACAGATAGCTTAAGTTCAGGTAAACTTTAAGATTGGAGACAAAGCTAGCTGAAAGAGATAGGAAAACTTAAGATACGAGAGAGGTAGCTTAAGATCGGGAGAGCAGTAACTAAGATGGGGAGGTAAAACTTAAGGGAGACAGCTAGCTTAAGATTGTGAAGAGGTAATTTAAGATGGGGAGAAGGTAATTAGGATGGAGGAGGTAACTTAAGATGGGAGAGGTAACTTAAGTTTGGGGTAGCAGTAATTTTAGATGGGGATAGGTTACTTAAGTTGGGGAGAGGTAACTTAAGATGGGAGAGTAAGCCTAAGATGGGGAGAGGGTGAGAGATGAGAGACAGTTTGCTTAATCGGGTTGGTAACTTAAGATGGAGAGGTAACTTAAGATTGGAGACAGAAGCTAGAGGTAACTTAAGATGGGAAGAGGTAATTTAAGATGGGAGACAGATATTTAAGATGGGGTAGCAGTAATTTTAGATGGGGATAGGTAACTTAAGAGTGGGGAGAGGTAACTTCAGATGGGGAGAGTTACTTAGATGGGGGAGAAAGATGGGGAGAGGTAATTTAAGATGGGAGAAAGTAACTTAAGATAGGATATAACAAGTAAGTTAAGATAGGGAGAGGAGAACTTAAGATGGAGAGAGATTACTTAAGAGGGAGACTTAAGATGTAGCTTAAGATCGTGTAGAGATGGGATGGGTAGAGTATGATGGGGAAGAAGATAGCAGCTAAGATTGGATAGAGATGTAACTAAGATGGGAGATAACTTAGGGGGAGAGTTTTTACTTGAGATGGAGAGTAACTTAAGATATAAGATGGGGAGAGTAGTTATTCAAGATCGGGGAGAAGTTAAGATAGGAGAGGAGATGGAGAGAGATTTAAGAGGGAGACAGAGCTAGCTTAAGATGAGAGAGTGGGGAAGAAGTAGCAAGATTGGATAGAGGTAACTTAGATGGGAAGAGTAACTTAATATAAGGGAGAGGTTATTCAAGATCGGGGAGAAAAGGAGAGGAGATGTTACTTAAGATGAGAGAGTGGTCACCTTAGATGGGGAGAAGTATCACCCCCACAAACACGCCCATACACGTGTACACTCATAAGCACATCATCTGCTCGCGCCCACGCTCATAAGCGCTCCAACCCAAGCCACGCCACAATTCGGATGCCTTGATTACAACCTTCATTTTCGGCACGTCGGGACAAATTAACACTTCACCTTGTCAATATGTCCCACATTAATCTCTAGCGATCGTCAACAGAAACCCCTTCGTCACATAATCCAATCAGTGATAAATACAGGAAAATGCCGACATGTTCCATACTTCCAATCTGCTCTAAACTACTAAAACATGTCTTCAAAGCCTTACATCCGTTGCCTTATGATTACCGAGGCTCCACTCACACTTATATACACACACGCTAACAGATACGATATGCACACGCGCCAACAGATACAAGACACACACAAGAGAGAACCCACACGACATAAAGAGGCCAGACAACACAACACTTACCATTCGCGTCTCAAGTTCCAGAAACAACCTCAGAAAGAACCCCGAAGTGACCAGGATCAAACACAAGCAATATGTGAGGAGCAAGAGGTATCTTACGATGAGAGATTGGTAATTTACAATACGGGAGGGTTAACTCGTGATGAGAGCGCGGTTACATGAGCTCAGGGAGGGTTAAACTACGATGAGGAAGTGGCAATTAAAAAGTGCTTGTGATGACAACCATAGAAGCTGATCTTGATAAATAACCTATTATGTAGAAATGGAGCATCCCGTAGAATAACATCCCCGTAGTTGATCCATACACGCCTGGGGGGGTTGAACTTTACCTAGACTATGTCAACTTGAGTCGACTCAAGTTTAGTAAATGGTCCCTTACTAAATTGTTAATGATCCCTTATTAATTTACAATGTGGTTATCTACACTGAAAAAGACGTTACTTACCAAGATGGAGGGGGACATATCATAGAATGCCAACTGAAGACGGATCTCTGAGTTGTTCACACAGCCAACCACGGAATAGGAAATACGACGATAACTGAGGGTAGGTGAAGGTGATTGTGATGATGTGATTCTGCACAGGAAGTGTCAACGCCCACCTGGCAGACACTCATGATCCCATACATAATTCCCATCCGATTTGCTATTACAGGACAGCCACGACTTAATTGTCTGCATATGTCCTCAACTTATAAAAGCGAGCAAATGATGGTCGTGAACGCGCTTCGACTGAGAGTAGGTTTAAGAAGCTTTGGTTGTAAAGTACAAATGCGGTTTACTCGCATTCCTGATGTCAATCGAGATAATTATGATATGCTTCGAAACGTATAGATTAAACACGTAATAAGTGGACATCAACACAGTGACAATGAAGGGGCCTGGAGTAGTAGTTGGCAGGGCGCATGTGCTGATGATGGTGATTAGACACCCCGAGATCGAATCCGAAAAGGAAACCCAGATAGATGGTGCCCAATGAGCGTGACGTTGACCTGCTATAATGTCAGTATAGCATGGTCTGCTAGTTGGGTACTGCGATGATAGAAACTCACCACCCGTGAATAAACACAGCGTGCTGGCGCGGCTCGTCTCTATAACACGGGCTGCGTTGTCCTCCGTCATTTCCGCAAACATCATCAGCAGCATGTCTAGCGGCCTCTCAACGACAACCTCACATTCACCTACTCACAACACAGCATCAGACGCGTGACATCACCAAGTGACAGCATTACATGACACCCATAGACACACAACAGCCTCACTGGCGTATATCAAGCAAAATAAGTGCACGTTCTTTGATGAAGGTAATATGTGCCATCATTCAGCCTACATGCTACTTTAATAATGATGAAATCAAATATGTAGTGTTCAACTAGACCAGCATTGTGCACGTACATTATGTGATATAACCGGCGCTATCACCTACCGTCAGTGTCAATCAGTAGGTGTTTGAGCTTCTTCAGTTTGGCGACTTCCGTCACCATGCTGTTCTGGACTGAATGGTCAGCCGCCCTAGTGAAGTGAAGCCTCACCGTATCTAAACATGTCTCGCTATCAGGTGTCCCCGTTGCTCCTGTCTGCTCGTCCTGTGACAAGTTTAGCTGCTCTACAAAGTAACCTACAGCTTGCCTGTTAGACATCGCTATATCACCTATTTCAAGTGTCTGTCCGTCAGGAGCTAACAATGGCAGTAGGGGACGAGGATCAACGAATGAGGCCTCGAAAAAAACTTCGATAGCAAATTGAGGGCCACCACTTTTCTTACACCTGTCAGAGCCGACTATTTGGTTCAAAACGTGTTGGGCTTTCGGTTGACAATCTTGTTCAGGAATGTCATATAGACGTTTAAGGATCAACTGGCCTTCAGTGGCCCCCAATAAGCCGGCGCAGAAAATCAAGACTACGTCAAGAATTCCGTCATTATGCTCGATGAGATTCGTTATGTATTGGATATCACGGCTCGCAGTATCCAGCCCACCACACCACTCCAAGGTGGTGAGGTGGTTGAAGTAAAACTGAACGACTGGGCGTACGCCATGGCGTGTTTCGGTCTGCTTTGTGAACATACTCATCAAACCACCGGTCTTAACATCCTTCTCTCTAAGTTCACATCTCTCAAGGTCACTCAGTTCAAATAAGATTTGTTCCTTGAATTTACTAATGGCCAAGCCAGCTAATTTAGCAAGCTTACACAGAAATGACTTGACGATTGGGTGCCGCCAAATCTTGTCTTCTTCATACAGGAGGATATCTTCAGACCGAAGGCATTGCGTAAGTACAGGTAACATTTGTTTGGAATACAAGGATGATTTTGTTTTGGGAAGGTTTGATATTATATCTTTCGTGTTACCACGAATCCAAATAAGATAGCTGAGGAATTTTTGGATATTAATCGGTATTGATAGCATGCTGGCAACGTCTGGATGGTTCTCCAGAAACTCCGCGGCCGACTCTAGCTCACCGACCAGATATTTGCTGAGTAATGTCCTGACCGAATCGTTAGCGAGCCCCGCCAGCTCCACCACTCGGTCAACTTTCATGTCTACATGACGAAATGGACGGCTGGTTAGCAATGTTTGGGACTCGGGTAAGATGGCACCGCGAACGAGGCTACGCAGAATGACGCTAGGGTGTGCTTTTGCTGAAGGATCAGAAATTATCAAAGTGCCCGTCATAAATTCTTCGTGCTCGTCATAACCGTCCAATATAAAGAGAATTTTGTCTTGTCGTTTGTGAAGTTGTCGAATCAGTTTTCGTTTCTGCGTCTTAGTCTGTCCAGTGGATGTGTAATCAAAAAGAAGGTCAGCCAATGTCAGTGACAGTCCCATGTCACCCAACTCTTTCAATAACATCAAAAATATGAAATGATGACCCCCCCATTGACCACACACAAAGCGATTTAAGATGGTGAAACACAAAGAAGTCTTGCCCATGCCGGGGCCACCCAACATGAACAGTGAATGGGGTTTACGTCGATCGGTGTCCGTGAGAAAGATACCGTCCAATGTCAATTGTTGTCTGTCCGTCTTTTGAATGTGAAATTCGTCGAATCCCTGTCTTGTCTGTGCGTCCGGTGGTCGATGTCCATGATTGATAATCACTGGTTTGTGCTGGTCTAAACTGATGCTATTTCCGTACTGGGTATTTTCTTGCTCGTTTCTATTTTCAATCTTCTGCTTAAAGGTACCCTTCATCTCAGTCATGTACTGATCAATGCTGAGTACATCTCTAACTGGCACCTGATCTAACTCTTCCTTAAGGCTGGCTGATAACTCACATAGATGGATCTGCTCAGTATCTCTCAGGGCGACAACAAGGCCTCTACAGGCCTCCTCGCCTCTGCTATGCACAAAATCCAACAGCTTCCTAACCTTTCTCCTCTCTGTGTTCTGAGTCACTATTTCATCATTCATGTCCCCAGTTATAGCGTGATTCGATACAAGATACCCTAGAATATCGTCTAACTCCTCTAACTCCCGAACAATTCGGTCCCTACTTTTGGTGAGGCATTCTACAAATGATTTGGATGAATTAGCGTCTGTGTGGTCAGCCACAAGCTGTAATGAAAGGAGAAGCATGCATTGAATCTAGTCACGCATATTTTGAAAGGGTTGTTGGATTAAAACATCCCAGTTCAGAAAGGCAAAGTCGATAAATAAACCTGCAAAAGTGGGAACTAGAATCCAGGGATTTTGATAACATAGTATTATAACAATGAAGGCGAATGTGACGCCAAAACGATTGCTTTGACTGTGGCATTGTGAATACTATGAAAAAAGAGTAAAAGCCTCTAAGGTATATAATTGTGGACCTGAGTGATTTCACCAAGCAACCGAGCTATATATAATATAACTCACCAAATCACACAAAAAGTGATAGAAGACTTATTGTGTGTAGCGAAAACTATATAGATATATAGGCTTTGTAATAAATGGGAATCCATCAGTGACTTTTGCTACAATTATGAGCAACTTACCGAATCATCTTCACATCTGGCTCCCTTCGCGGGGATTGGTTTGTTGTATTCTGCTTCCGCCATATCTACAGAGAAGGTAGGTTCATCAGATCGGGAACACAGCCGAATTATGTCATCAGTAATGGCATCCCAAACTGAGTGCCATGGTATCAACACCAATGTAGTCGTAGTAGTTGAATAGCGTGCAGCGTGCAATAGAGAAAGAGAGGTAGGGTGAGAAGGGGGCAGGGATACAGTAAATGCTGTAACTGTGTGAACGCTGTACACCGCGAAACAGCTGTAACCATACCCCGATCACAAACCTAATGATGTACTGTACAGCACATGAAGGTTTATTTATCACGTGAATGAATGAGAAGAACCTAGTGTTCCCAGTAACGTCCAAAGCCCTAAAGGTTGCATTCTATACGTGGCTGGTCCACATTCCAAGTGACGTCTACCCGCCCTCACTTTCCTAATCATGGCATATTCTCATTACCCTTGACATCACACCCTTTCCCTCACCTTTCTATTCATGGTATATCCTCATTACCATTGAAATCAATCCCTTTCCCTCGCCATCCTATTCATGGTATATCCTCATTACCATTGAAATCAATCCCTTTCCCTCGCCATCCTATTCATGGTATATCCTCATTACCGTTGAAATCACTCCCTTTCCCTCGCCATCCTATTCATGGTATATCCTCATTACCGTTGAAATCACACCCTTTCCCTCGCCCTCCTATTCATGGTATATCCTCATTACCGTTGAAATCACACCCTTTCCCTCGCCATCCTATTCATGGTATATCCTCATTACCGTTGAAATCACACCCTTTCCCTCGCCATCCTATACATGGTATATCCTCATTACCATTGAAATCACACCCTTTCCCTCACCATCCTATTCATTGTATATCCTCATTACCGTTGAAATCAATCCCTTTCCCTCACCCTCCTCATTCATTGTCAATGATATCTCATTACCTCATTGAAATCCATTCAATCACCCCCTCCCTCACCTCCCTCCTATTCATGGTATATCTCATTACCATTGAAATCACACCCTTTCCCTCACCTCCTATTCATGGCATATCCTCATTACCATTGAAATCACCCCTTTCCCCCTCCTATTTCCTTTAATCAATTTCCTCATATCAATGCTATCCTCATTCCCAGGAAATCAACCCTTTTCCTCACCCTCCTATTCATGGCATATCACATTACCATTTCCCTCACCTTCCCTTTCACACCTCCCTATTCATGTATATATCTCATTACCATTGAAATCACACCCTTTCCCTCCCCCCTCTATTCATGGTATATCCATTTACCATTGAAATTTCCCCCCTTTCCATCGCCTCATTCTAATCATGAAATATCCCCTCATTACCCTTTGAAATCAAACCCTTTCCACACCCTCCTATTCATGGCATATTCTCATTACATTTGAAATCAAATCACCCCTTTCCCTCCTCACTTTCCTATTCATGGCATATCCTCATTACCATTGAAATCACACCACCTTTCCCTCACAATCCTATTCATGGCATATCCTCTCATTACCATTGAAATCACACCCCCTTTCCCTCACCCTCCTATTCATGGCATATCCTCATTATCCCTACACCTTTCCCACATCCTATTCATGCATATCTCATTTTCAAAATCACACCCTTTCCCTCACCCTCCTATTCATGGCATATATCCTCATTACCATTGAAATCACACCCTTTTCCCTCACTTCCCATTCATGGCATATCCTCATTACCATTGAAATCACATTTCACTCACCTTTCCCATCAATATACATTCCATTTCACCCTTTTTCCCTCACCCTCCTATTCATGGCATATCCTCATAACCATTGAAATCACACCCTTTCCCTCACCCTCCTATTCATGGCATATCCTCATTACCATTGAAATCACACCCTTTCCCTCACCTCCTATTCATGGCATATCTCATTCATTACCATTGAAATCACACCCTTTTCCCTCCCCTCCTATTCATGGCATATCCTCATTACCATTGAAATCACACCCTTTCCCTCACACTCCTATTCATGGCATATCCTCATATACATTGAATCACACCCTTTCCCCTCCGCTCACTGTGCAATGCATATCCTCATCATTACCATTGAAATCACCCCCTTTCCCTCCCTCTCCCTCCTATTCATGGCATATCCTCATTACCATGAAATCACACCCTTTTCCTCACACCTTTCCATCACACTTCCCCATTCATGGCATATCCTCATTACCATTGAAATTTCCACACCCCTATTCATTTCCCTCACATTGAAATCCTATTCATGGCATATCCTCATGGCATATCCATTGAAAAAACACCCTTTCCCTCACCCTCCTATTCATGGCATCCTCATTACCATGAAATCAAACCACACCCTTTCCTCTCCTCCCTACATGGCATATCCTCATATCATTAAATCACCACCCTTTCCCTCACCCTACTGTGCATGGCAAATCCCCATCACCATTGCAATCACACCCTTTCCATCACCCTCCTATTCATGGCATATCCATCATTACCATTTGAAATCACACCTTTTCCTCACCCTCCTATTCATGGCATATCCTCATTACCATTGAAATCACACCCTTTTTCCTCTCACTTTCCTATCATGGCATATCCTCATTACCATTGAAATCAATCACACCCCCCCTCACCCTCCCTATTCATGGGGTATCCCTCATTACCATTTGAATCACACCCTTTCTCACCCTCCTATTCATGGTATATCCTCATTACCATTGAAATCACACCCTTTCCCTCACCCTCCTATTCATGGCATATCCTCATATACCATTAAAATCAAAATCACACCCTTTCCCTCACCCTCCTATTCATGGCATATCCTCATTACCAGTGAAAATCACACCCTTTCCCTCACCTCACTCCTATTCATGGCATATATCATCATTAATTCCATTTTCATCAAATCACACCCTTTCCCTCCATCACCCCCCTATTCATGGTATATCCTCATTACCAGTTGAAATCACACCCTTTCCCTCCCTCCTATTCATGGTATATCCTCATTACCAGTTGAAAATCACACCCTTTCCCTCACCCTCCCTATTCATGGTATCCCTCCTCATTACCAGTGAAATCACACCCCCTTTCCCTCACCCTCCCCTCCTATTCATGGCATATCCTCATTACCATTAAAATCACACCCTTTTCCTCACCCTCCCCATATCATGGCATGTTCCCCATTACCAGTACATTGAAATCACACACCCCTTTCCCTTACACTCCTATTCATGGCATATCCTCATTACCATTGCAATCACACCCCTTTCCTCACACCCTCCTATTCATGGCATATCCTCATAACCATGAAATTACCCTTTTCCCTCGCGCTACTGTGCAATGCTAATCCTCATTCCCAGTTAAATCAAATCCATTCCCTCACCCTCCTATTCATGGCATATATTCATAACCATTGAAATCACACCCTTTCCCACACACCTCCTATCCATAGCATATCCTCATTACCATTGAAATCACACTTTTCCTCACCTTCCCATTCATGGTATATCCTATTACTACCATTGAAATCACACCCTTTCCCTCACCCTCCCTATTCATGGTATCCTCATTACCATTGAAATCACAACCCTTCCCTTTCCTCGCCCTCCTATTCATGGCATATCCTCATTACCATTGAAATCACACCCTTTTCCCTCACACTCCTACTTCATGGCATATCCTCATTACCATTGAAATCAAGTACACATTTTCCCTCTCCCTCACTGTCTAATGGCATATCCTCATTACCATTGAAATCACACCCCTTTCCCTCACCCCCTATTCATGGCATATCCCATTACCAGTAAAATCACACCCTTTTTCACCCCTTCTATCATGGCATATATCATCCATTACCAGTCAAATCACACCCTTTCCCTCAACTCCTATCATTGTGTATCCTCATTACCAGTCGAAAATCACCCCTTTCCTCACCCTCCTGTTCATGGCATATCCTCATTACCATTAAAATCACACCCTTTTCCCTCACCCTCCCTATCATGGCGTTATCCCCATTACCATTGAAATCACACCCCCTTCCTTCACCCTCTATTCATGGGCATATCCTCATTACCATTGCAATCACACCCTTTCCCTCACCCTCCTATTCATCATGGTATATCCTGCCAATGAAGTTACACCTTTTCCCTCGCGCTACTGTGCATGCTAATCCTCATTCCCAGTTAAATCAAATCCATTCCCTCACCCTCCTATTCATGGCATATATTCATAAACATTGAAATCACACCCATTTCCTCACTCCCCATCCATAGCATATTCTCATTACCATTGAAATCACACACTTTCCATCACCTTCCCATTCATGGTATATCCTCCTTACTAATGTTGAAATCACACCCTTTCCATCACCTCCTATTCATGGTATATCCTTATTAATGTTGAAATCACAACCCTTTCTCTCAACCCTCCTATTCATGGCATATCCTCATTACCATTGAAATCACACCCCCCTTTCCTCACCCTCCCAATCATGGCATATCCTCATTACCATTGAAATCACACCCCCTTTCCCTCACCCTCCTATTCATGGCATATCCTCATTACCATGAAATCACACCCTTTCCCTCACCCTCCCTATTCATGGCATATCCTCATTACCATTGAAATCACCCTTTCCCCTTCCTATTCATGGCATATCCATCACACACCCTTTCCTCACCCTCCTATTCATGGCATATCCTCATTACCATTGAAATACACCCCTTTCCCTCACGCTACTGTTCATGGCATATCCTCATTACCAGTCAAATCACACCCTTTCCCTCACCCTCCTATATCATGGCATATCCTCATACCATTGAAATCACACCCTTTCCCTCACCCTCCTATTCATGGCATATCCTCATTACCAGTGAAATCACACCCTTTCCCACCCTCCCAATTCATGGTGTATCCTCATTACCAGTGAAATCACACCCTTTCCCTCACCCTCCCATTCATGGCATATCCCCTCATTACCATTGAAATCACACCCTTTCCCTCACCCTCCTATCATGGCATATCCTCATTACCATTGTTCAAATCACAACCCCCTTCCCTCGCCCTCTAATTCATGGTATATCCTCATTACCAGTAAAATCACACCCTTTCCCTCACCCTCCTATTCATGGTATATCCTCATTACCAGTCAAATCACACCCTTTCCCTCACCCTCCTATTCATTGTGTATCCTCATTACCAGTCGAATCAAACCCTTTCCTCCCTCACCCTCCTATTCATGGCATATCCCCATTACCATTGAAAATCACACCCTTTCCCTCACACTCCTATTCATGGTTTATCCTCATTACCATTGAAATCACAACCCTTCCCTCACCCTCCTATTCATGGCATATCCTCATTACCATTGAAATCACCCCTTTCCCTCACCCTCCTATTCATGGCATATCCTCATTACCAGTAAAATCACACCCTTTCCCTCGCCTCACCCTGTTTCATGGTATATCCTCATTACCAGTCAAATCACACCCTTTCCCTCACCCTCCTATTCATGGCTATCCTCATAACCAGTTGAAATCACACCCCTTTCCTCACCCTCCCTATTCATGGCATATCCTCATTACCAGTGAAATCACACCCTTTCCCCCTCACCCTTTGCTATTCATGGCATATCCTCATTCCCATTGAAATCACACCCAAAACCCCCCCTCACCCTCCCTATCATGCATATATCTCATTACCATTGAAATAAACACCCCTTCTGCAAGTCCCATTCATGGCATATCCTCATTACCAGTGAAAATCACAACCCTTTCCCAACCCTCCTATTCATGGTATATCCTCATTACATTGAAATCACCCCTTTTCCATCACCCTCCTATCCATGCATATCCCTCATTACCATTGAAATCACACCCTTTCCCTCTACACTCCCATTCATGGCATATATCCTCATTACCATTAAATCACACACTCACACACCTTCCTTTCATGGCTATCATATTACCATTGAAATCACATAGTGGGGCTCACCTTCCCTATTCATGGCATATCCTCATTAATTTAAAACATCACCTTGGACATATTTCCTCAATGGCATTTCATTGTGATATGGCTTTTCAATCTTCCTTTATAAGTATATTGATGGCATGTGGCCCTCATTACAAAATCACACCAGAATTTCCTCAAATCACCTTGGTTCACTCAGTCAGACATGGTCCCTCATAACATTTAAATCACACCCTTTCATCACCCTCCTATTCATGGCATATCTCATTACCATTGAAATCACACCCTTTCCCTCACCTCCTATTCATGCATATATCTCATTGCAGTGAAATCACACCCTTTCCCTCACCCCATTCATGGTGATATCCTCATTACCAGTTGAAATCACACCCTTTCCTCACCCTCCTATTCATGGCATATCATTCAGACATATCCACCCAAAACACACCCTTTCCCTCACCACTCCTATTGTGCATGGCATATCCTCAAATACCATTCATTACACAAATTCACAACTTTCTTTCCCTACTTCATGGCCATCCTCATTACCAGTGAAATTACCCCCTCCAACCCTCACAATCATGGCATATCCTCATTAACCATGTCCTTTTGTTTTCCCTCATTCCCTTCATGGCATATCCTCATTACAGTTCAAACCAATAATACTTTTATATCCTCATTTCCATATCATTTCCCTCATTTCTCATGGCATCATCATTACCATCAAATCACACCCTTTCCTCACCCTTCCTATTCATGCATCCTCATTTGACATTCCAAAATCACAAAATATTTTTCCTCACCATCCTATTCATGGCATATCATCCCTTCCAGTGAATATCACACCCATTTGCCTCAAATCTTGCAGGTATATTTGCCCTCAGAGTTCAATACTACTATTCATGCCAGTTGAAATCACACCCTTTCCCTCACCTTCCCATTCATGGCATATCCTCATTACCATTTAAAATCACACCTTTTCCCTCACCCTCCTATTCATGGCTTGTCATATTACCATTGAAATCACACACTTTTCCCTTGGGCCCTATTCATGGTCATATTCAAACCATTGCAATGGTTAGTATTTTTTCCATCATTTCCTATTCATGGCATATTCTCATTACCAGTGAAATCACACCCTTTCCCTTTCCCTCACTTCATCATATCCTTGATGGCATATGGCCACAAAAATCACAAAATCACACCATTCCCCTCTCAAATAGACCTTGGTTCTCTCCAGTCAGACATTCCTCATCACCATTTCTCACACCCTTTCATTACCATTCATGGCATATCCTTGCAAACCATTGAAATCACACCCTTTCCTCACCCCCCATTCATGGCATATCATCCTCATTACCATGAAATCAAACCCTTTCCCCTGAACTTCATGGCATATCCTCATTAGGTGATTGACACTATTCAGTGCCAATATGCTTGCACAATTGAATTTTGATTCACCCTCTGAGTCATTCATGGCCCAACCTCCTCATTATTAAAACCAATATGACAACCCTTTTTCCCAAGTTTATTGTGCCTGTAAGAGCTCAAATACCCAGTTAAATTCATTACCATTCAAATCACACCCTTTCCCTCACCCTGACCAGGTAGGATCCTCATTATTACCAGTGAAATCACACACCTTTGCTTTTCCTTCATTGTCATATTTGTTTGAATTACTTAGTAATTTGGTATACCATTTCCATCACCAATAATACTTTCCCCCTTGACATATTATCTCATTACCATTGAAATCACACCCTTTTATCACCTTTTTGAGGCTTCCTATATCAGTATATTTGGCATTTGACCCAAAAATCCAAAATCAACAAAATATCCTTTAAACCATGGTTCTGAGTCATGGCATATCCCCATTACCAGTGAATACATAAAACCAATTTGCTTTCCCAGGTTACCCCTATTCATGGCATATCCTCATTACCATTGAAATCACACCCTTTCCTCTACCCTCCTATATTGTCATGGCATATTCTCATATATGTTCAAATCAAATCACACCCTTTCCCTCCCTCACTACTGTTCATGGCATTTTGTATCCTCATTACCAGTTAAATCAAATCCATTCCCTCACCCTCCTATTCATGGCATATATTCATAAACATTGAAATCACACCCATTTCTTCACTTTCCCATCCATAGCATATTCTCATTACCATTGAAATCACACACTTTCCATCACCTTCCCATTCATGGTATATCCTTACTAATGTTGAAATCACACCCTTTCCATCACCTTCCCATTCATGGTATATCCTTATTAATGTTGAAATTACAACCCTTCCCTCGCCCTCCTATTCATGGCATATCCTATTCATGGCATATCCTCATTACCATTGAAATCACACCCTTTCCCTTACACTCCTACTCATGGCATATCCTCATTGCCAATGAAGTTACACCTTTTCCCTCTCGCTACTGTGCAATGCTAATCCTCATTCCCAGTTAAGTGAAACCCTTTCCCTCAACCCCCTATTCATGGCATATATTCATAATTATTGAAATCACACCCTTTTCCATCACCTTCCTATTCATGGCATATCCTGATAACCTTTAAAATCACGCCCTTTCCGCCACACTCCTAATAGTGGCATATCATCATTACCAGTGAAATCACACCCTTTCCCTCACTTTCCTATTCCTGGCATATTATCATTTCCATTAAAATCACACCCTTTCTCTCACCCTCCCAATCATGGCATATCCCCATTACCAGTGAAGTTACACCTTTTCCCTCGCGCTACTGTGCAAGGCAAATCCTCATTACCAGTCAAATCACACCCTTTCCCTCACCCTCAAATACATGGTGTATCCTCATAACCAGTAAAATCACACCCTTTCCCTCGCCCTCCTATTCATGGCATATCCTCATAACCAGTCAAATCAAACCCTTTCCCTCACCCTCCAATTCATGGTGTATCCTCATAACCAGTAAAATCACAACCTTTCCTCTCACACTCCTATTCATGGCATATCCTCATTACCATTGAAATCACACCATTTTCATCACACTCCTATTCATCATGGCATATTCTCATTACCATTGAAATCACACCTTTTCCATCGCCTTCCTATTCATGGTATATCCTCATTACCAGTAAAATCACACCCTTTCCCTAACCCTCCTATTCATGGTATATCCTCGTTACCAGTCAAATCACACCCTTTCCCTCACCTCCAATTCATTGTGTATCCTCATTACCAGTCGAATCACACCCCCACACCCCCTCACCCTCCTGTTCATGGCATATCCTTATTACCATTAAAATCACACCCTTTTCCTCACCCTCCCTATCATGGCGTTCCCCCATTACCGTTGAAAACCATCACATCACACCCTTCCCTTACACTCTAATTCATGGCATATCCTCATTATCATTGCAATCACACCCTTTCCCTCACCCTCCTATTCGCATTGCCAATGAAGTTACAGTTACACCTTTTCCCTCGCGCTACTGAGCAATGCTAATCCTCATTCCCCAGTTATGTCAAATCCATTCCCTCACCCTCCTATTCATGGCATATATTCATAAACATTGAAATCACACCCATTTCTTCACTTTCCCATCCATAGCATATTCTCATTACCATTGAAATCACACACTTTCCATCACCTTCCCATTCATGGTATATCCTTACTAATGTTGAAATCACAACTTTCCATCACCTTCCCATTCATGGTATATCCTTATTAATGTTGAAATTACAACCCTTCCCTCACCCTCCTATTCATGGCATATCCTCATTACCATTGAAATCACACCCTTTCCCCTTTCCTCCTCCTATTCATGGCATATCCTCATTGCCAATTAAAAGTTACACACCCCTTTCCCTCTCTTGCATGGCATATCCTCATTCCCCCTTTCCCTCCCCTCTCGTTACTGTGCAATGCAATCCTTTTCCCAGTCAAATCAACCCCCTCCCTCAACCCCCTATTCATGGCATATATTCATAATTATTGAAATCACACCCTTTTCCCTCACCTTCCTATTCATGGCATATCCTGATAACCCATCATTACCAGTGAATCACACCCTTTCCCTCACCTCCTATTCATGGCATATCATCATTACCAGTGGCAATCCCCATTACCACACCTTTTTCCCTCACTTTCCTATTCATGGCAAATCATTTCCCTCATCATTGTATCCTCATACCCAGTAAAATCACACCCTTTCCCTCTCACCCTCCTATTCATGGCATATCCTCATAACCAGTCAAATCATTGAAATTCATGGTGTATCCTCATTACACACACCCCTTCCCTCACACTCCTATTCATGGCATATTCTCATTACCATTGAAATCACACCCTTTCCCATCCCTATTCCTTCCTATTCATGGTATATCCTCATTACCATTACCAAAAATCACACCCTTTCCCTAACCCTCCTATTCATGGTATATCCTCCTCGTACCAGTCAAATCACACCCTTTCCCTCAACCTCCAATTCATTGTGTATCCTCATTACCAGTCGAATCACACCCTTTTCCTCACCCTCCTGTTCATGGCATATCCTTATTACCATTAAAAATCACACCCTTTTTCCTCACCCTCCCTATCATGGCGTTCCCCCATTACCGTTGAAATCACACCCTTTCCCTTACACTCTAATTCATGGCATATCCTCATTATCATTGCAATCACACCCTTTCCCTCACCCTCCTATTCGCATTGCCAATGAAGTTACACCTTTTCCCTCGCGCTACTGAGCAATGCTAATCCTCATTCCCAGTTATGTCAAATCCATTCCCTCACCCTCCTATTCATGGCATATATTCATAAACATTGAAATCACACCCATTTCTTCACTTTCCCATCCATAGCATCACCTCCCATTCATTACCATTGAAATCACACACTTTCCATCACCTTCCCATTCATGGTATATCCTTACTAATGTTGAAATCACACCCTTTCCATCACCTTCCCATTCATGGTATATCCTTATTAATGTTGAAATTACAACCCTTCCCTCGCCCTCCTATTCATGGCATATCCTCATTACCATTGAAATCACACCCTTTCCCTTACACTCCTACTCATGGCATATCCTCATTGCCAATGAAGTTACACCTTTTCCCTCTCGCTACTGTGCAATGCTAATCCTCATTCCCAGTTAAGTGAAACCCTTTCCCTCAACCCCCTATTCATGGCATATATTCATAATTATTGAAATCACACCCCCCCTTTCCATCACCCTCCTATTCATGGCATATCCTGATAACCTTTAAAATCACACCCTTTCCGTCACACTCCTAATAGTGGCATATCATCATTACCAGTGAAATCACACCCTTTCCCTCACTTTCCTATTCCTGGCATATTATCATTTCCATTAAAATCACACCCTTTCTCTCACCCTCCCAATCATGGCATATCCCCATTACCAGTGAAGTTACACCTTTTCCCTCGCGCTACTGTGCAAGGCAAATCCTCATTACCAGTCAAATCACACCCTTTCCCTCACCCTCAAATACATGGTGTATCCTCATTTCCAGTAAAATCACACCCCAGTTCCCTTTCCCTCCCCTCCTATTCATGGCATATCCTCATAACCAGTCAAATCAAACCCCCCTTTCCCTCACCCTCCAATTCATGGTGTATATCCTCATAACCAGTAAAATCACACCCTTTCCTCACACTCCTTCATGGCATATCCTCATTACCATTGAAATCACACCCCTTTCCTCTCACACTCCTATTCATGGCATATTCCTCATTCCATTTTCCAATCACACCCACACCCCCTTCCCTCACCTTCCCATTCATGGTATCCTCATTACCATAAAATCACACCCCTTTCCCTCGCCCTCCTATTCATGGTATCCTCATTACCAGTCATTACCAGTCAAATCACACCCTTTCCCTCACCCTCACCTCCAAATTCATGGTGTATCCTCATTACCAGTCGAATCACACACCTTTTCCTCCCCTCCTATTCATGGCATATCCCTCCTTTCATGGCATATCCTCATTACCTCATTACCAAATCACACCCTTTTCCTCACCCTCCCTATTCATGGCGTATCCCCATTACCATTGAAATCACACCCCTTCCCTCACACTCTAATTCATGGCATATCCTCATTACCATTGAAATCACACCCCCCTTCCCACACTCCTCCTATTCATGGGCATATCCTCATTACCATTGAAATCACACCCCCTTCCCTCGCCTTCCTATTCATGGTATATCCTCATTACCAGTAAATCAAATCACCCTTTCCCTCACCCTCCTATTCATGGTATATCATTCGTTACCAGTCAAATCACACCCCCTTTCCTCAACCTCCAATTCATTGTGTATCCTCATTACCAGTCGAATCACACACCCTTTTCCTCACCCTCCTGTTCATGGCATATCCTTATTACCATTAAAATCACACCCTTTTTTCCTCACCCTCCCTATCATGGCGTTCCCCCATTACCGTTGAAATCACACCCCCTTCCCTTACACTCTATTCATGGCATATCCTCATTATTATCATTGCAATCACACCCTTTCCCTCACCCTCCTATTCATGGCATATCCTCATTGCCAATGAAGTTACACCTTTTCCCTCGCGCTACTGTGCAATGCTAATCCTCATTCCCAGTTATGTCAAATCCATTCCCTCACCCCCTATTCATGGCATATTCATTCATAAACATTGAAATCACAACCCATTTCTTTCACTTTCCCATCCATAGCATATTCTCATTACCATTGAAATCACACACTTTCCATCACCTTCCCATTCATGGTATATCCTTACTAATGTTGAAATCACACCCTTTCCATCACCTTCCCATTCATGGTATATCCTCATTACCATTGAAATCACACCCTTTCCCTCCCTCCCCTCCTATTCATGGCATATCCTCATTACCATTGAAATCACACCCTTTCCCTCTCCCACCCCCCATTCATGGCATATCCTCATTACCATGAAATTACACCACCTTCCCTCTCGCCCTCCTATTCATGGCATATCCTCATTACCAGTGAAATCACACCCTTTTCCCTCACTCCCCTACTATGCATGGGCATATCCTCATTACCAGTAAAATCACACCCCTTTCCCTCACCACCTCCCTATTCATGGCATATCCTCATTAACCAGTCATCACACCCCTTTCCCTCACCCTCCTATTCATGGCATCCTCATATTCAGTGAAATCACACACCCTTTCCCACACCCTCCTATTCATGGCATATCCTCATTACCATTAAAATCACACACCCTTTCTCACACTCCTATTCATGGCATATCCTCATTACCATTGAAATCACACCACTTTCCCTCACACTTCCTATTCATGGCATATTCAAACCATCATTATTACCATGAAATCACACACCCTTTCCCTCACCCTCCTATTCATGGTATATATCCTCATTACCAGTCAAATCACAACCCTTTTCCCTCACCCTCCTATTCATGGCATATCCTCATTACCAGTCAAATCACACCCTTTCCCTCACCCTCCAATTCATGGTGTATCCTCATTACCAGTCGAAATCACACCCTTTTCCCTCACCCCTATTCATGGCATATCCTCATTACCATTAAAATCACACCCTTTCCTCACACCTCCTATTCATATCATGGCCTATCCCCATTACCATTGAAATCACACCCCTTTCCTCTCCTCACTCCCTATTCATGGCATATCCTCATTACCATTGCAATCAAACACACCCTTTCCCTCACCCTCCTATTCATGGTATATCCTCATTACCATGAAATCACACCCTTTTTCCCTCGCCCTCCTATCTCATTCATGCATCCTCATTACCAGTCAATCAAACACACCCTTTCCCTCACCCTCCCCTATTCATGGCATATCCTCATAACCATCAAATCACACCCACCCCTTTCCCTCACCCTCCCTATCCATGGCATATTCTCATTACCCATTGAAATCACACCCTTTCTCACCCTCCTATTCATGGCATATCCATTACCATTGAAATCACACCCTTTTCCCTCACCCTCCCTATTCATGGCATATCCTCATCAAAATCAATCACCCTTTCCCTCACCCTCCTATTCATGGCATATCCTCATTACCATTGAAATCACACCCTTTCCCTCCCATTATGGGCATATCCTCATTACCATTGAAATCACACCCTTTCCCTCACCCTCCTATTCATGGCATATCCTCATTACCATTGAAATCACACCCCCTTCCCTCACCCTCCCTATCATGGCATATCCTCATTCATTACCAATGAAATCACACCCTTTCCCTCACCTCCCTTGTGCATCATGGCATATCCTCATTCCCAAAATTACACCCTTTCCCTCAATCAATGGCAATCCTCATTCCCTCAAAACCCTTTCCCTCACCCTCCTATTCATGGCATATCCTCATAATTATTGAAATCACACCCTTTCCATCACCTTCCTATTCATGGCATATCCTCATTACCATTAAAATCACACCTTCCCTCACCCTCACCTTCCTATTCATGGCATATCCTCATTACCAGTGAAATCACACCCTTTCCCTCACTTTCCTATTCATGGCATATTATCATTTACCATTAAAATCACACCCTTTCCCTCACCCTCCTATCATGGCATATCCTCATTACCAGTGAAGTTACACACCCTTTTCCCTCGCGCTACTGTGCAATGGCATATCCTCATTACCAGTCAAATCACACCCTTTCCCTCACCCTCCTATTCATGGCATCCTCATTACCAGTAAAAAATCACACCCCTTTTCCTCACCCTCCTATTCATGGCATATCCTCATTACCATTGAAACACCCTTTTCCTCACCTTCCTATTCATGGCATATCCTCATATAACCATTAAAATCACACACCCTTTCCCTCACACCTATTAGTGGCATATCATCATTACCAGTGAAATCACACCCTTTCCCTCACCCTCTATTCATGGCATATCCTCATTACCATTGAAATCACACCCTTTCTTCACACACCTCCCAATCATGGCATCCATATCCCATTACCAGTGAAATCACACCACCCTTTCCCTCGCGCTCCTGTGCAAGGCAAATCCTCATTACCAGTCAAATCACACCCTTTCCCTTTCCCTCACCCAATTCATGGTGTATCCTCATTACCAGTAAATCACACCCTTTCCCTCGCCCTCCTATTCATGGCATATCCTCATAACCAGTCAAATCACAAAAACCCTTCCCTCACCCTCCAATTCATGGTGTATCCTCATAACCAGTAAAATCACAACCTTTCCTCTCACACCCTCCTATTCATGGCATATCCTCATTACCATTGAAATCACACCCTTTTCCCTCACCCTCCTATTCATGGCATATCCTCATTACCATTGAAATCACACCCTTTCCATCGCCTTCCTATTCATGGTATATCCTCATTACCAGTAAAATCACACCCTTTCCTAACCCTCTATTCATGGTATATCCTCGTTACCAGTCAAATCAAATCACCCTTTCCCTCAACCTCCAATTCATTGTGTATCCTCATTACCAGTCGAATCACACCCTTTTCCTTTCCTCACCCTCCTGTTCATGGCATATCCTTATTACCATTAAAATCACACCCTTTTCCTCACCCTCCCTATCATGGCGTTCCCCCATTACCGTTGAAATCACACCCTTTCCCTTACACTCTAATTCATGGCATATCCTCATTATCATTGCAATCACACCCTTTCCCTCACCCTCCTATTCGCATTGCCAATGAAGTTACACCCTTTTCCCTCGCGCTACAATGCTAATCAATGCCCAGTTATGTCAATCCTCATTCCCAGTTATTCAAATCCATTCCCTCACCCTCCTATTCATGGCATATATTCATAATTACATTGAAATCACACCCCCTTCCCTCACCACTTCCCCATCCATAGCATATCCTCATTACCATTGAAATCACACACCCTTTCCATCACCTTCCCATTCATGGTATATCCTTATTAATGTTGAAATCACACCCTTTCCCTCACCTATATTCATGGCATATCCTCATTATTATGTTGAAATTGAATTTCCCTTTCCTCCCCTCCTATTCATGGCATATATCCTCATTACCATTGAAATCACACCCTTTCCCTCACCTACTATTCATGGCATATCCTCATTACCATGAAATCACACCCTTTTCCCCCTCCCATGGCATTCATGGCATCCCTGATATTTAAAATGGCCTATCCCTCATTCCTATTAGTGGCATATCATCATTACCAGTGAAATCACACCCTTCCCTTTCCCTCACTTTCCTATTCATGGCATATTATCATTTCCATTAAAATCACACCCTTTCTCTCACCCTCCAAATCATGGCATATATCCCCATTACCAGTGAAAATCACACCTTTTCCCTCGCGCTACTGTGCAAGGCAAATCCTCATTACCAGTCAAAATCACACCCTTTCCCTCACCCTCAAATTCATGGTGTATCCTCATAACCAGTAAAATCACACCCTTTCCCTCCCTCGCCTCCTATTCATGGCATATCCTCATTACCAGTCAAATCACACCCTTTCCCTCACCCTCCAATTCATGGTGTATCCTCATTACCAGTCGAATCACACCCTTTCCCTCACCCCTCCCATTCATGGCCTCATCCTCATTACCCCTCACCCTATTGAAAATCCACACCCTTTCCCTTACCCTCCTATTCATGGCATATCCTCATTACCATTGAAATCACACCCTTTCCCTCGCCCTCCTATTCATGGTATATCCTCATTACCATTGAAATCACACCCCCTTTCCCTAACCCCTCCTCATTCATGGTATATCCTCATTACCAGTCAAATCACACCCTTTCCCTCACCCTCCAATTCATGGTGTATCCTCATTACCAGTCGAATCACACACCCTTTCCCTCACCCTCCCATTCATGGCATATCCTCATTACCATGAAAATCACACCCTTTCCTCACCCTCCCTATTCATGGTTTATCCTCATTACCATTGAAATCACACACCCTTTCCCTCACCCTCCTATTCATGGCATATCCTCATTACCATTGAAATCACACCCTTTCCCTCACCCTCCTATCATGGCATATCCTCATTACCATTACCAATTAAAATCACACCCTTTTTTTTTCCCTCACCCTCCTATTCATGGCATATCCTCCTCATTACCAGTCAAATCACAATCACACCCTTTCCCTCACCCTCCTATTCATGGCATATCCTCATAACCATTGAAAATCACACCCCTTTCCCTCACCCTCCTATTCATGGCATATCCTCCTTATAATTACAATAAACCTTTTCAAACAATTCATGGCAATCATTACCATTGAAATCACACCCTTCCCCACTACCTCATGCATTATTCCTATTGCCATGGCATACACCTCATTATGGCATTGAAATCACACCTATTTCCCTATTGACCAGCAAATCATACCCTATTCACCCCTCCATTCATGGCATATCCTCATTACCATTGAAATCACACCCTTTTCCTCACCTTCTCCTATTCATGGCATATCCTCATTAGGTCAGTTACAAATCACACCCTTTCCCTCCTTCCTTGGACATATGGCATATCATCATTTCCATGTGATATGGCTTTTTCCCTCACTCCTTTATAAGTATCCTTTCATGGCATGTGGCCCCTCATACAAAATCACCAGAATATCACAAATTTTCCTTGGTTCACCCTCAGACATGGTCATGGCATATCCTCATTACCAATTTTAATAACACCTTTCAAACAAATTCATGGGGCATATTCAGAGATCTCATGCCACTATTTTGCTTGCAATGCATGTGAAATCAACCAGCTGAACTTTCCAAAATATAGGTGATTGACACTATACAGTGCCAATATGCTTGCAGGACTTGTATTTTCCCTTGTTCTGATTCATGGCATATCCCCACTCAATACTTAAAACACACCCTTTCCCTCACAAGTCCTATTCATGGCATATATCTCATGTACCAGAAAATCAAATACCCTTTCCTCCACTCTTTCATGGCAATCTTCCTTTCCCTACTTCACCAGCAGGATAGTCCTATTCATGGCACCTCCAACATCACACAATTGCACACCACCCTTTCCCATATTTGTTTGATTACTTAGTGGGGCCTCATTACCAGTCAAATCAAACCCTTTTCCTACTTCCTATTCATGGCATATCCTTTACCATTAAAATTCACACCTGTGATCATGGCATTTTGAGGCTTCCTATATCACCATTGTGGGCATGTTTTCCCCAAAATCCAAAATCAACAAAATCATTATCCTGAAATAAACCATGGTTCTGAGTCAGACATGGATTCAGTGAATACTTAAAACCAATTCCCTCACAAGTCTTGCAGGTATATTGTGCCCGTAAGAGTTCAAGTACTACACCCTATTCCTGATCAAGTACAGATTTCCATATGTGTCATTACCAGCAAATAGTGGTATTTCCTCCCTCCTACTCATCACAATGTGCATTTATGACTTGTCATATTGGTTTTTCACACTTAGTTGGGCCATCATTACCATTGAAAATCAGTTCAAACCAGTCAATGGTTAGTCATTTTATATATTTCTCAAATTTCTGTGTGTAATCACTTTTTGTTTTCCTTCACCCTCCTATTCATGGCATATGGCCACATTACCAGTTGAAATCACACCCTTTTCCCTCAAATAGACCTTGGTTCATGGTCATATCATGGTCCTATCAAGTAAATCACACCCTTTCCCTCACCCTCCTATTGCAAACAAATGGGGCATATAAGATCACCTCATACCACTATTCTGCTTGCAATGCAGTGAAATCAAGAGCTTTTCCTTCAAAATATAGGTGATTGACACTATGCAGTGCCAATATGCTTGCAAGACTTGAATTTTGATTTGTTCTGATCACACATTTCCCAACTGAATACATAAAAACCAATATGACAAGTTTTTGCAAGTTTATTGTGCCTGTAAGAGCTCAAATACCATTATTCCACATGTTCGGGTAACTATTTCCCCTTTCCCTCACCAGCAGGATATTGATATTATACCTCCATTACAGTCACAATCACACTTTTTCCACTTGTCATATTTCATGTTTGAATTACTTATCTCATTATGTTTGAGGTCAGTTCAAACACCCCTCCCTCCTTCCCTATTCATGGCATATCCTCAAATTTCATGTGTGATCACACCCTTTCCCTTCCTATATCATGTATCCTGTGGGCATGTTGACCCAAAATCCAAAATCAACAAAATATCCTGAAATAAAAACCATGGTTCTGAGTCAGATCATGGATTCCAGTGAATTAAATCACCCTTTTTCCCAATTTGCAAGTCTTGCAGGTATATTGTGCCCGTAAAGTTCAAGTACTACTATTCTGCTGATCAAGTACAGATTTCCATATATGTCCAGCAGAATAGTTTTATTAGACCCTCCTACTGTCACAATGTGCTTTTATGACTTGTCATATTGGTTTTTAAATCACTTAGTTGGGCCATGTTGAGGTCAGTTCAAACCAGTAATGGTTAGTATTTTTCCCTCATTTCTCTCATTCATTGTGTGTCCTCATGGCCCTTTGTAGCTTCCTTTCATCAGTATATTCATGGCATATCCTCATTGAAAAATCAAACCCAGAATATCCTCAAATAGACCCTGGTTCTGAGTCAGACATGGTCCTATCAAGTATTTAATACCAATCAGTTAAGTCATTACAAACAAATGGGGCATATAAGAGACCTCCTATTCATATTCTGCTTGCAATGCAGTGAAATCAAGAGCTTTCCCTCACTTCAAAATATAGGTGATTGACACTCATGCAGTGCACAATATTTCCCCTCAGACTTGAATTTTGATTTGTTCTCATTCAGACATGGCCCAACTGAATACTTTTCCTCAATATGACAAGTCATGCAAGTTTATCATGCCCATAAGAGCTCAAATACCATTATTCCCTGTTCCCTCAACCCTATTCCCTCATACTTGACCAGCAGGATAGTGATATTAGACCCATCCAACAGTCACATTCATGGTATATCCTTTTTACCAGACTTGTCACACCTTTTTTCACCCTCCTATTCATGGCATATCCTCATTACCAGGTCAAATCAAACCCTTTCCCTCACCCTCCCTATTCATGGCATATCATCATTTCCATTCAAATTTCACACCCTTTCCCTCACCCTCCTATCATCATGTCCTCATATTGTGGGCATGTTTTCCCAAAATCCAAAATCATGGCATATCCTCATAACCTGAAATCATAAACCATTTCCCTCACCCTCCTATTCATGGATTATCCTCATTAAAACCAATTTGAAATCACACCCTTTCCCTCACCCTTCAAGTCATGGTGTATTTCATGATCAAGTACAATCATATATGTCCAGCAAATATCATGGCATATCCTCCTACCATCAAATCAATGTGCTTTTCCTCACTTGTCATATTCATGGCATATCACTTATTACCATGTTGAAATCACACAAACCAAATCCCTTAGTCCTGTTATATTTTATATATATTTCTCAAATTACCAGTTCCCAGTCAATCACACCCTTTCCCTCACCCTCCTATTCATGGCATATCCTCATTACCATCAAAATCACACCCTTTCCCTCACCCTCCTATTCATGGTATATCCTCATTATTCATTGAAATCACACCCTTTCCTCACCCTCCTATTCATGGCATATCCTCATTACCATTGAAACACACCCTTTCCCTCACCCTCCATACATGGCATTCCCCTTGCACCAGTGAAATCACACCCTTTCCCCTCACACTCTAATTCATGGCATATCCATTATATGCAATCAAAACACCCTTTTCCCTCACCCTCCTATTCATTGTGTATCCTCATTACCAGTCAAATCACACCCCTTTCCCTCACCCTCCAATACTGAGCAATGCTAATCCTCATTCCCAGTTAAATCAAATCCATTCCCTCACCCTCCTATTCATGGCATATATTCATAAACATTGAAATCACACCCATTTCTTCACTTTCCCATCCATAGCATATTCTCATTACCATTGAAATCACACCCTTTCCCTCACCTTCCTAATCATGGCATGTCCTCACTACCAGTGAAGTCACACCCTTTCCCTCACCCTCCCATTCATGGTATATCCTCATTAATGTTGGCAAATCACACCCTTTCCCTCACCCTCCTATTCATGGCATATCCTCATTACCATTGAAATCACACCCTTTTCCTCACCCTCCCTATCATGGCATATCCCTCATTACCAGTTGAAATCACACCCTTTCCCTCACCCTCCCTATTCATGGCTATATCCTCATTACATTGCAAAATCACACCCTTTTCCTCACCCTCCTATTCATGGCATATCCTCATAACATCATCCCCTCACCCTCATGAATCATTCAATTAACCAGTTAAATCACACCCTTTCCCTCACCCTACTATTCATGGCATATCCTCATTCCCAGTTAAATCACAACCTTTCCCTCACCCTCCTATTCATGGCATATCCTCATTAACATGAAATCACACCCTTTTCCCTCACTTTCCTATCCATCCATATATCTCATTACCATTGAAATCACACACTTTCCATCACCTTCCCATTCATGGTATATCCTCCTTATTATCCAATTGAAATCACACCTTTTCCCTCACCTTCCCATTCATGGTATATCCTCATTACCATTGAAATTCACAACCCTTTCCCTCACCCTCCTATTCATGGCATATCCTCATTACCATTGAAATCACACCCTTTCCCTACCTCCCTATTCATGGCATATCCTCATTGCCAATGAAAATCACACCTTTTCCCTCTCCCTACTGTCATGGCTAATCCTCATTACCCAGTTAAGTGAAACCCTTTCCCTCACCCCCCTATTCATGGCATATCCTCATTACCATTGAAATCACACCCTTTCCATCACCCCCCCTATTCATGGCATATCCTCATAACCAGTAAAAAATCACACCCTTTCCCTCACACCTCCTATTCATGGCATATCATCATTACCAGTCAAATCACACCCTTTCCCTCACCCTCCTATTCATGGCATATCTCATTTCCATTAAATCACACACCTTTCCCTCACACACTCACCCTCCCATTCATGGCATATCCCATTACCAGTGAAATCACACACCTTTTCCTCACACGCTACTGTGCATGGCATATTCTCATTACCATTGAAATCACACCCTTTCCCTCGCCCTCCTATTCATGGTATATCCTCATTACCAGTAAAATCACACCCTTTCCCTAACCCTCCTATTCATGGTATATCCTCGTTACCAGTCAAATCACACCCTTTCCCTCAACTTCCAATTCATTGTGTATCCTCATTACCAGTCGAATCACACCCTTTTCCTCACCCTCCTGTTCATGGCATATCCTTATTACCATTAAAATCACACCTATTTCCTCACCCCCTCCCTATCATGGCGTTCCCCCATTACCGTTGAAATCACACCCTTTCCCTTACACTCTAATTCATGGCATATCCTCATTATCATTGCAATCACACCCTTTCCCTCACCCTCCTATTCGCATTGCCAATGAAGTTACACCTTTTCCCTCGCGCTACTGAGCAATGCTAATCCTCATTCCCAGTTATGTCAAATCCATTCCCTCACCCTCCTATTCATGGCATATATTCATAAACATTGAAATCACACCCATTTCTTCACTTTCCCATCCATAGCATATTCTCATTACCATTGAAATCACACACTTTCCATCACCTTCCCATTCATGGTATATCCTTACTAATGTTGAAATCACACCCTTTCCATCACCTTCCCATTCATGGTATATCCTTATTAATGTTGAAATTACAACCCTTCCCTCGCCCTCCTATTCATGGCATATCCTCATTACCATTGAAATCACACCCTTTCCCTTACACTCCTACTCATGGCATATCCTCATTGCCAATGAAGTTACACACTTTTCCCTCTCGCTACTGTGCAATGCTAATCCTCATTCCCAGTTAAGTGAAACCCTTTCCCTCAACCCCCTATTCATGGCATATATTCATAATTATTGAAATCACACCCTTTTCCATCACCTTCCTATTCATGGCATATCCTGATAACCTTTAAAATCACGCCCTTTCCGCCACACTCCTAATAGTGGCATATCATCATTACCAGTTACCAGTGAAATCACACCCTTTCCCTCACTTTCCTATTCATGGCATATTATTATCATTTCCATTAAAATCACACCCCCTTTTTCTCTCACCCTCCCAATCATGGCATATCCCCATTACCAGTGAAGTTACACCCTTCCCTCGCGCTACTGTGCAAGGCAAATCCTCATTACCAGTCAAATCACACCCTTTCCCTCACCCATAATCATTGTATCCTCATAACCAGTCAAATCACACCCTTTCCCTCGCCCTCCTATTCATGGTGTATCCTCATTACCAGTCCCAGTTCCCTCATCCAATTCATGGTGTATCCTCATTACAGTCCACACCCTTTCCCTCACCCTCCTGGCATTCATGGTGAAATATTTCCCTCACCCTCCCATTCATGGTATATCTCAACCAGTCAAATCACACCCTTTCCCCTCACCCTCCCAATTCATGGTATATCCTCATTACCAGTTGAAAATCACACCCTTTTCCCTTCACCACCCTCCTATTCATGGCATATCCTCCTTATTACCATTGAAATCACACCCTTTCCCTCACCTCCTATTCATGGCATATCCTCATTACCATTGAAAAATCACCCTTTCCCTCACCCTCCTATTTCATGGGCATATCCTCATTACCATTGAATCACACCCTTTCCCTTCATGGCCTCCCCCTCCTATTTTCCCTGGTTATGTGCATGGCAATCCCTCATTACCAGTTGAAATCACACCCTTTCCCTCACCCTCCTATTCATGGCATATCCTCATTTCCCATTACCAGTCAATCACACACACCCTTTCCCTCACCCATTCATTGAAATGTTCATGGCATATCCCATCATTACCAGTTCAAATCACACCCTTTTCCCTCACCCTCCCATTCATGGCATATCCTCATTACCAGTGAAATCACACCCCTTTCCCTCACCCTTCCCTATTCATGGCATATCCTCATTACCATTGAAATCACACCCTTTCCCCCACACCTCCCATTTCATGGCATATCCTCATTACCATTGAAATCACACCCTTCCCTCCCCTCCCTCCTATTCATGGCATATCCTCATTACCATTGAAATCACACCCCTTTCCCTCACCCCTCCTATTCATGGTATATCCTCATTACCATTGAAGTCACATCACACCCCCTTCCCTCACCCTCCCATTCATGGCATATATCCTCATTACCCCTTTCAATCACACCCTTTCCCTCACCCTCCTATTCATTTCCTCACCCTCCTGTTAATGGCATATCCTTATTACCACCCCCTTTTCCTCACCCTCCCTATCATGGCATATATCCCATTACCAGTGAAATCACACCCTTTCCCTCACCCTCCTATTCATGGCATATCCTCATTACCATTGCAATCACACCCCTTTCCCTCACCCTCCTATTCATGGCATATCCCCATTACCAGTGAAGTTACACACCCTTTCCCTCGCGCTACCCTGTGCAAGGCAAATCCTCATTACCAGTTGAAATCACACCACACCCATTTCCTCACCCTCCCTCCATGGTGTATCCTCATAACCAGTGAAATCACACCCTTTCCCTCACCCCTCCCATTCATGGTATATCCTCATTACCAGTCAAATCACACCCTTTCCCTCACCCTCCAATTCATGGTATATCCTTCATACCAGTCGAATCACACCCTTTCCCTCACCCTCCCTCATTCATTCATGGCATATCCCCATTACCATTGAAATCACACCCTTTCCCTCACCCTGGCCTATCCTTCATGGAAATCACACCCCCCCTCATTCCTATTCATGGCATATTGAAATCACAACCAACCCTTTCCTCACCCTCCTATCATCCTATTCATGGTATATCCTCATTACCAGTGAAATACACCCTTTCCCTCGCCCTCCTATTCATGGCAATATCCTCATTACCATTGAAATCACACCCTTTCCCTCCCTCCCTCCTATTCATGGTATAACCTCATACCATTAAAATCACACCCTTTCCCTCGCCCCCCCTCCTATTCATGGTATATCCTCATTACCAGTCAAATCACACCCCCTTTCCCTCAACCTCCAATTCATTGTGTATCCTCATTACCAGTCGAATCACACCCCTTTCCCTCCCTCACCCTCCCATTCATGGCGTTCCCCCATTACTGTTGAAACCACACCCTTTCCCTTACACTCCTATTCATGGTTTATCCTCATTACCATTGAAATCACAACCCTTCCCCTCGCCCCCTTCTATTCATGGTATATCCTCATTACCATTGAAATCACACCCTTTCCCTCACCCTCCCAATCATGGCATGTCCTCGTAGCTGGTAAAATCACACCCCCTTCCCTCGCCATCCTATTCATGGTATATCCTCATTACCAGCCAAATCACACTCTTTCCCTGACCCTCCAATTCATGGTGTATCCTCATAAACAGTAAAATCAAAATCCCACCCCTTCCCTCACCCCCTATTCATGACATATCCTCATTGCCAGTGATGCCACATCCGTTCTCTCGCCCTCATACACATTTTGTGCTAGTTGCGCCATGAATCATCATATCGAAATGAGCCCCAAAAATAACACCTACCTCGCAGCCTTGTGAGACAATACAAGTTAAAGGCTTCTAACTGATGCAAGTACAGCGGACAAAAGAAAAGTTATTGAAACTGGTTAATCAAGCGTTGGCCAAATTCAAGCAGCTACCGAAGCTGTTAAACCTATGCATGGCATGAATGCACCAATGAGCGAGAAATCACACTATATGAGATTTCTATATGATAATTGGAAGACGGAACTTGTATCCTCCAAACTATGGACCGTAACCCTAAATCTAAGTGGCCACATGTTGACGACGGAGATCTCTAACTTAGTTGGTATATTAAATCAAACATAAATTAAGAGAATAAACCAACAACTAAATGAGATTTTCCACAGCCAACGTATTTGCCAAAAATGATAGGAGCTTTGCATCAACAAGATGAGGGGCAGCTTATTCAGCACCTCTAAAGTTTAAGCACGTGTCACTGTCCAGGTTTAATCTACACAAGAGCTGATAAGGAATGAATTCCAGTGGGGACAGACAAACAGCGGTGTATAGTTTTAAAAAATCCAACGATTCACTTGTAATGATTAGATTGGAGGGTAATTTGTAACAGGTGTACCTTATCAAATGCTCGGGTTGACTTGCGTATGTCTGGCGTACATGTGGTATCCTTTGGACGCCAGCGAAGACTAAGAGACTCTTTACTGATAACGCCATCAGGGCATGTGGGGTCAGGATAGAGTTATTAGGAATCGTGACGCTGATCATTAATCATTTCGGAGAAATTATTACCAATAATCGCGGATAATGCTTCGTAACGGGATGCTCAGAGCAGAAATAATATGAACGGATATTGATATTTATAAAACAGCAACTATTTAGCCAGCAATTTCCGAATTTTATGCAGTAGCTTACCACTCAATGATACCACCAAGACAAACAAAATTCTTCATAGTAACTCTTATTCATTGCTGCTCCAATCTTAAGGTACCGGGCGAAACAGGACTGCTGTATCATTGGAAAGGGACATAGACTCATGTGGAAGCAAAAATTACCAAAGACCCGAGAGTATAAAAGACGAGGAAGAATGTTTTCTATGGTACAATGGAAGAAAAACTTTAATTGGTTTTAATGTTCTGTTTGGCGAAAGACGGACGTGACAATAGAAAATTATCTTTATGAAATCTAGATATGACACAGTTAGTTCCGGATAATATAATCGACCTGTTTGAAAAGTAACACATGCTTGTGTCAGTTCTAGACCAAAAGAAATATGGCAATAAGTTGCAAATGTCATTTTCAACGAACCTGAATTATACATCTACAAATTCATAATAATTAGGCCTCAATGATGTTGACTGTATTACACAGTCCTACATCACACCGAGCTAAATGGGGTATACTTTACAGAACACACCCCCCCCCCCCTCCCCCCCATTCCCGTCAATTAAAATATTTTTATATGACTGCTTCAATTCAACGGTCGGCATTGGATTCAGGAAAGCGAGTCTGATCGGTACACCGTTTTGATCTATAGTGATTGCACAGATCGATTGCTTATATTATGGGGTGGCTCAGTTGACCCTTGCAGCTGATACAATGCTGAAATAGACTGAGCGATAATACCTGAACACTGTGGGAATGCGCGTTCATATTTACATTCCCATTCTAATATCAAGAGATGACCTTATTTTAGTCATCTTATGTAAATGATCAAACACTATCACAAAACACCACAAAAAGCATGGAGTTAGAGGGGGTGAAAATGCTTGTTGATAAACATAAAGTTTGTCTTACCTTTTTGAGTTAAGGGATGTTGATCTTCTTTCAGGGAGTAACTTGATTCTCATCAAATATTTCAAACCGGCGCAAGTCAGTCGCCGTTGGATGTAGAAATCTAAAACATGACGTCACATAATGTAATCATACTTATTAGAATTGAACACAATTGCCCGTTTTACACCAGAAAAGAGAAGTTTTAAGGATTATTTTATAAGGGGGATATATATGGATAGCAATGCTGTTGACTGCATTAGATGCAGCACATGTCAAATTTGCTAGATGTGATTATGATGTCTAGTCCCAACCAAGTAGGCTCTACAAGTTAAATTATGGTGTTAAATTTGTTAAACTGAATAAAAATATCAAATCCCCCAAAGAAAACGCCACAAATGGCACATTTTCAGAGGGTGGAAGGCACTTATTGACAAAAATAGGAAGGTTTGTCTTACCTTCTTGAGGAATCTGGTGTCAATCTTCTTTCAACAATTTGATTCCCATCAAATATTTCGACCGTGTAAGTCAGTCGCCGTTGAGGAAATCTAAAACATGACGCAGTCATATAATGCAATTATTCCAATTTATTTATAATAAACACCATAGTTTGTGAACATAGTGTCTAGTCGTGTTCAAGTGGGCTCGGCAAGACCAACTATTGCGTTAAATTAGCGGAGTTCGCTTGACAAAACCTAGGTGAATGCGTATTCGTATTTACTTACGCCATTCATTTGCAATTAGTTTTTTTTAACAAGATCAGTGGCTGTTTTCCAGGTGGCCACATCGATATATTGGCGATGATAGATTGCTCCTCATTCAAAGATAAAGCTACATTTGAGTAATTATTTTAGCTTGAACTCAGCAAGAACAAAATCAGAAAACCTGCTCGTAAATTCACTGGGACCGTCTCAGGGTTATCACTAAGGTTATCATCAAGACCCCACATATGCTGAACAGTTTCTAAAGTAGGTAACAGTGATGGCTGTGTCGCCAGGTAAGACATTGATTAATGACGACATAGCGCCATGATAGACAAGCCATTGTATCTAGGTAGATTATATATATTACTATCAAAAACTAACTGTACTTGACTGTTGTCTGAAAAATCATTAAGCAGTAGGTGTGTCTACCAACGGCCAGTTCCCTCGCCCCTGACAGTTGTTAGCGATCTAATATCACTATCTACAATGCATATATGAAAGATCGAGAGTAGCGGACTTGGCGGACGCTGCGAGTGTGGCTGTTGTTTGACTAGATCTACCCCTGAACGCCATTTCATCTACTTGACATATCAGGAAAATAAATCCGACCTGTTGACTTGTCGTACTGAACATAGCGACCCATGGCTAAACCGACCCGTTCGTATTGAACATAGTGACCCATGGCTGAAATGATTGGACGTCGTTAATTGGTGGAGACGTATATGGTATATCAACCTGATCTTATGTATTATAGGAGTGTATGGGCAGCAGTATACACGTGGAGTACGTTTAAAGTGACAAATCAAGAAGAATCCTGAGCTTCAGACGAGATAAGGGACTGGATTGAAATGGGTTCTCATTTATCTTCCTCGTTTGAGATTATAAACCAGTAACATGGCTGATAAGATCATCCACTTATCCTGATAAAGTTTACCGTGCACAAATGTACATATGCATATATATATACAAAATGTCTCCTCTTTGGTTTCACCGGGGGGGGGGGGGGGGGTGAACTATCGGTGAGACGAAATGTCTGGATACCTGCCGCTTGTATAAGTATAAATACCGCCGACTTGAGCGCCAACTGATAAATTCGCGAATTCGCATTCGAAGTTGCCTACTTATTGAAAGAAGAATCTGGAAAAACGATTGATGAGGATGATTGACCTCCACCTGTAATCATGTGTCAGGTATAGAGCAGGCTTGTACAGACCAACTTCACCCCACTTTTCCTCTAGCATTATCACTGACGGGTCACGTTGGCTGACATCCTTGATACTCCACACATACACTTGACCGGTTCAAACTGTTGTTTTTTCTCGGTCAAGATAGCGGTCGACGACACTGAAGCTAATCGGGATCGAGGACAAACTAGCTTAACCTTTGATACAAGTACCCAATGCATCGGGTCGGCCGATTCATCGAAGATAAAGCAGGGACTTGTTGGGCAAAAGGCATAGATAACACCAGCTATTCACTTACGCTGCGGCTCTTTATAGAAACTAATGTCTTTCTTCAAGCGCTCTTGGTGTCATTGATCAAATACGTTTGTAATCAGTCCAGGTACTGTCAGTACCTGGTTCCTTATACGTGCTACACAACAGGTGCTACTTCACTTTCATGTCACAGCGTGGTACGAAGCACGCTCCGGAATACCCTGTTTCTCCGGAACCTCTGTTCCTCCAGAACACACTGTTCCCCCGGAGCGCCCTATTCCCCAGAACACCCTGTTCCCCTGAAATACCCTGTTCCCATAGAAAATTATGTTCTCCTGGAACACCCTTTCCCCTGGAATGCCCTGTTCCTCCAGAACACCCTGTTTACTTGGAGCACCTTATTCTCAAGAAAACCTGTTCCACTTGAACAATCCGTTCCTCCAGAGCACCCTGTTCCCTTGGAACAACATATTCCCCTGGAGCACCATGTTCCTCAAAAGCATCCTGTTTCCCCTGGAACACCCTGTTGCGTCGGAGCATCATATTCCCAAAAAGCACCCCTTTCCCCCATAACACCCTGTTCCCCTGAAGCATTATGTTCCCATAGAAAACTATGTTCTCCTAGAATACCCTGTTCCCCTGGAACACCCTGTTACCCAGAACACTCTGTTCCCCTGAAGCATTATGTTCCCATAGAACACCCTGTTACCCAGAACACCCTGTTCCCCTGAAGCATTATGTTCCCATAGAACACCCTGTTACCCAGAACACCTTGTTCCCATGGAACATCCTTCCCTGGAGCACCCTGTACCCCTGGAACACCCTGTTATCCAAAAGCACCCTGTTTGGATGATAATCCCGTTTTGATACTCATTCTTTTTACAAGGCTTTCTTCTTGGTTGACATCGTTTAATGAAGAATACGGATCGAATCTGCCTTGCCTTATTTATTCTCTCTCAGCTTTCTTCAATGTCGCTATCGTACAAAATTGACATCACTTCCACTACTGCTCATGTAATAAGACTTTCCATTAAGACTTCAGAATTCCTGCAACAAATAACCCAACGGGGAATCACAACACGCGTGGAATCCATATAGAAAACACGTGGAGAGACCACGTGGATAATACGTGTATTTTAGGCGGATATTTCAATCGGAAATCACGTGATTATTTCCAGGTGGAAATATCCGCGTAGATTCCACCAACTTATTATGCACATTTACAACGTGAATCACAGAAATGAGACATAATTTTTATGAATAACAAATATTTATTGTTCCTAACACATAAACAATAGCGCTCAGTTGTAAAATAACATCCCCCCCCCCTTGCCCAAGGACTGTTGTGATGTGGCTTTGCAGAATGCTTTCCGGAACACAACACATAAATGGAACAACATTTTAATAATATATTAACCATAGTTTTATACTTAAAATATAAATATATACTAGTATTTTATATTTCATTGTAAGGGATCTCTAATGTCATTTGTTTTTCTGCAGAATAAAAAGCAAATATTACTTTAGGATTAAGGTGAACATAAATTCATTCTCTTATTTCTTACCAACAATCATCTTGCACAAAGCTGTGTCAGTGAACCCAACTTTGCTTCCCCTGGAGCCTTTCATATTGAGACAACTCTTCAATCATTTGTCATGAGCCTGCAAATGTATCTCAAATAAAAGTAGATCATATCAAAATCATCCTTGGGATCAGTCTGACCAATCTGCACCAACTTCTGCAACTGCAATCATATGTATATTTTTGCTTAAAGAGCCACCAATCACCATAGAAATTAATATGAATTAACTATCAATAATGTTCAAGCTATCTCTCTTTAACCACATCTGACAGAATATTATCAATGCTCATCAAGGAAAACAATCAATGGTCGTGCACGATTATGCAATAATAGAATATAAGTGGTAAATTAAAAAGAAATTCACCAACAAAACACAATAACTATCACCTAGCACAATTATAAAGCCAAATAAAAATATACGACGATTGGTTTCAACCAAAGATTCCTAAGCCTCCTTGAAGAGATAGAAACAAATAATGAAACCATTGAAATAATGAAATAAAACATGAGAGAATCTAGAATTTACAATATAAAGCAGTAATGAAAAAAATGTGGCCTATAATACAAAATCACCAGAATATCCTCAAATAGACCTTGGTTCCGAGTCAGACATGGTCCTATCAAGTATTTAATACCAATCAGTTAAGTATTGCAAACAAATGGGGCATATAAGAGACCTCATACCACTATTCTGCTTGCAATGCAGTGAAATCAAGAGCTGAACTTCAAAAGATAGGTGATTGACACTATACAGTGCCAATATGCTTGCAGGACTTGAATTTTGATTTGTTCTGAGTCAGACATGGTCCCACTCAATACTTAAAACCAATATGACAAGTTTTGCAAGTTTATTGTGCCTGTAAGAGCTCAAATACCATTATTCCGCTGTTCGGGTAACTATTTCCCTACTTGACCAGCAGAATAGTGATATTAGACCTCCAACAGTCACAATATGCTTTTAAGACTTGTCATATTTGTTTGAATTACTTAGTTGGGCCATGTTGAGGTCAGTTCCATACAACAATACTTAGTATTTGACATATTTCTCAAATTTCATGTGTGATATGGCTTTTTGTAGCTTCCTATATATAGTATATTGTTGGGCATGTTGACCCAAAATACAAAATCACCAGAATATCCTCAAATAGACCATGGTTCTGAGTCAGACATGGATTCAGTGAATACTTAAAACCAATTTGGCAAGTCTTGCAGGTATATTGTGCCTGTAAGAGTTCAAATACTACTATTCTGCTGATCAAGTACAGATTTCCATATGTGTCCAGCAGAATAGTGGTATTAGACCTCCTACTGTCACAATGTGCTTTTATGACTTGTCATATTGGTTTTTATCACTTAGTTGGGCCATGTTGAGGTCAGTTCAAACCAGTAATGGTTAGTATTTTATATATTTCTCAAATTTCATGTGTGATATGGCTTTTTGTAGCTTCCTTTATCAGTATATTGATGGCATATGATTTGTTCCACAAAAATACAAAATCACCAGAATATCCTCAAATAGACCTTGGTTCTGAGTCAGACATGGTCCTCCAACAGTCAAGTATTTTTAACCAATTTGTTTGAGTTAAGTATTGCAAAACAATATGGGGCATATATTTCTCAGACCTCAAATTGACTTCTATTCTGCTTGCAATGCAGTGAAATCAAGAGCTGAACTTCAAAATATAGGTGATTGACACTATACAGTGCCAATATGCTTGCAGGACTTGAATTTTGATTTGTTCTGAGTCAGACATGGCCCAACTGAATACTTAAAACCAATATGACAAGTTTTGCAAGTTTATTGTGCCTGTAAGAGCTCAAATACCATTATTCCGCTGTTCGGGTAACTATTTCCCTACTTGACCAGCAGGATAGTGATATTAGACCTCCAACAGTCACAATATGCTTTTAAGACTTGTCATATTTGTTTGAATTACTTAGTGGGGCTATGTTGAGGTCAGTTCAAACCAATAATACTTAGTATTTGACATATTTCTCAAATTTCATGTGTGATATGGCTTTTTGTAGGCTTCCTATATATAGTATATTGTGGGCATGTTGACCCAAAATCCAAAATCAACAAAATATCCTGAAATAAACCATGGTTCTGAGTCAGACATGGATTCAGTGAATACTTAAAACCAATTTGCAAGTCTTGCAGGTATATTGTGCCCGTAAGAGTTCAAGTACTACTATTCTGCTGATCAAGTACAGATTTCCATATATGTCCAGCAGAATAGTGGTATTAGACCTCCTACTGTCACAATGTGCTTTTATGACTTGTCATATTGGTTTTTATCACTTAGTTGGGCCATGTTGAGGTCAGTTCAAACCAGTAATGGTTAGTATTTTATATATTTCTCAAATTTCATGTGTGATATGGCATTTTTGTAGCTTCCTTTATCAGTATATTGATGGCATATGGCCACAAAATACAAAATCACCAGAATATCCTCAAATAGACCTTGGTTCTGAGTCAGACATGGTCTCACTGAATTATTTAAACCAATTTGTCAAGTCTTGCAAACAATTGTGCCTGTAAGAGACCTCATACTACTATTCTGCTTGCAATGCAGTGAAATCAAGAGCTGAACTTCAAAAATATAGGTGATTGACACTATGCAGTGCCAATATGCTTGCAAGACTTGAATTTTGATTTGTTTGAGTCAGACATGGCCCAACTGAATACTTAAAACCAATATGACAAGTCTTGCAAGTTTATTGTGCCTGTAAGAGCTCAAATACCATTATTCCACTGTTCGGGTAACTATTTCCCTACTTGACCAGCAGGATAGTGATATTAGACCTCCAACAGTCACAATATGCTTTTAAGACTTGTCATATTTGTTTGAATTACTTAGTGGGGCTATGTTGAGGTCAGTTCAAACCAATAATACTTAGTATTTGACATATTTCTCAAATTTCATGTGTGATATGGCTTTTTGAGGCTTCCTATATCAGTATATTGTGGGCATGTTGACCCAAAATCCAAAATCAACAAAATATCCTGAAATAAACCATGGTTCTGAGTCAGACATGGATTCAGTGAATACTTAAAACCAATTTGCAAGTCTTGCAGGTAATATTGTGCCCGTAAGAGTTCAAGTACTACTATTCTGCTGATCAAGTACAGATTTCCATATGTGTCCAGCAGAATAGTGGTATTAGACCTCCTACTGTCACAATGTGCTTTTATGACTTGTCATATTGGTTTTTATCACTTAGTTGGGCCATGTTGAGGTCAGTTCAAAACCAGTAATGGTTAGTATTTTATATATTTCTCAAATTTCATGTGTGTATGGCTTTTTGTAGCTTCCTTTATCAGTATATTGATGGCATATGGCCACAAAATACAAAATCACCAGAATATCCTCAAATAGACCTTGGTTCTGAGTCAGACATGGTCCTATCAAGTATTTAATACCAATCAGTTAAGTATTGCAAACAAATGGGGCATATAAGAGACCTCATGCCACTATTCTGTTTGCAATGCAGTGAAATCAAGAGCTGAACTTCAAAATATAGGTGAGTGACACTATGCAGTGCCAATATGCTTGCAAGACTTGAATTTTGATTTGTTCTGAGTCAGACATGGTCCCACTGAATACTTAAAACCAATATGACAAGTTTTGCAAGTTTATTGTGCCTGTAAGAGCTCAAATACCATTATTCCACTGTTCGGGTAACTATTTCCCTACTTGACCAGCAGAATAGTGATATTAGACCTCCAACAGTCACAATATGCTTTTAAGACTTGTCATATTTGTTTGAATTACTTAGTGGGGCTATGTTGAGGTCAGTTCAAACCAATAATACTTAGTATTTGACATATTTCTCAAATTTCATGTGTGATATGGCTTTTTGTAGCTTCCTTTATCAGTATATTGATGGCATGTGGCCCAAAAATACAAAATCACCAGAATATCCTCAAATAGACCTTGGTTCTGAGTCAGACATGGTCCTATCAAGTATTTAATACCAATCAGTTAAGTATTGCAAACAAATGGGGCATATTAGAGATCTCATACCACTATTTTGCTTGCAATGCAGTGAAATCAAGAGCTGAACTTCAAAATATAGGTGATTGACACTATACAGTGCCAATATGCTTGCAGGACTTGAATTTTGATTTGTTCTGATTCAGACATGGTCCCAACTCAATACTTAAAACCAATATGACAAGTTTTGCAAGTTTATTGTGCCTGTAAGAGCTCAAATACCATTATTCCACTGTTCGGGTAACTATTTCACTACTTGACCAGCAGAATAGTGATATTAGACCTCCAACAGTCACAATATGCTTTTAAGACTTGTCATATTTGTTTGAATTACTTAGTGGGTCTATGTTGAGGTCAGTTCAAACCAATAATACTTAGTATTTGACATATTTCTCAAATTTCATGTGTGATATGGCTTTTTGTAGCTTCCTATATCAGTATATTGTTGGCATGTTGACCCAAAATACAAATCACCAGAATATCTTCAAATAGACCATGGTTCTGAGTCAGACATGGTCTCACTGAATACTTTTTTAACCAATTTGCAAGTCTTGCAGGTATATTGTGCCTGTAAGAGTTCAAGTACTACTATTCTGCTGATCAAGTACAGATTTCCATATGTGTCCAGCAGAATAGTGGTATTAGACCTCCTACTGTCACAATGTGCTTTTATGACTTGTCATATTGGTTTTTATCACTTAGTTGGGCCATGTTGAGGTCAGTTCAAACCAGTAATGGTTAGTATTTTATATATTTCTAAAATTTCTGTGTGTATATGGCTTTTTGTAGCTTCCTTTATCAGTATATTGATGGCATATGGCCACAAAATACAAAATCACCAGAATATCCTCAAATAGACCTTGGTTCTGAGTCAGACATGGTCCTATCACTGAATTTAATACCAATCAGTTAAGTATTGCAAACAAATGGTGCCTGTAAGAGACCTCATACTACTATTCTGCTTGCAATGCAGTGAAATCAAGAGCTGAACTTCAAAATATAGGTGATTGACACTATGCAGTGCCAATATGCTTGCAAGACTTGAATTTTGATTTGTTCTGAGTCAGACATGGCCCAACTGAATACTTAAAACCAATATGACAAGTTTTGCAAGTTTATTGTGCCTGTAAGAGCTCAAATACCATTATTTGACTGTTCGGGTAACTATTTCGCTACTTGACCAGCAGAATAGTGATATTAGACCTCCAACAGTCACAGTATGCTTTTAAGACTTGTCATATTTGTTTGAATTACTTAGTTGGTCTATGTTGAGGTCAGTTCAAACAATAATACTTAGTATTTGACATATTTCTCAAATTTCATGAGTGATATGGCTTTTTGTAGCTTCCTATATCAGTATATTGTTGGCATGTTGACCCAAAATACAAAATCACCAGAATATCTTCAAATAGACCATGGTTCTGAGTCAGACATGGTCTCACTGAATTTTTAAAACCAATTTGGCAAGTCTTGCAGGTATATTGTGCCCGTAAGAGTTCAAGTACTACTATTCTGCTGATCAAGTACAGATTTCCATATGTGTCCAGCAGAATAGTGGTATTAGACCTCCTACTGTCACAATGTGCTTTTATGACTTGTCATATTGGTTTTTATCACTTAGTTGGGCCATGTTGAGGTCAGTTCAAACCAGTAATGGTTAGTATTTTATATATTTCCCAAATTTCATGTGTGATATGGCATTTTGTAGCTTCCTTTATCAGTATATTGATGGCATATGGCCACAAAATACAAAATCACCAGAATATCCTCAAATAGACCTTGGTTCTGAGTCAGACATGGTCTCAACTGAATTCTTTAAACCAATTTCAAGTCTTGCAAACAAATTGGGCATGTAAGAGTTCAAATACTACTATTCTGCTTGCAATGCAGTGAAATCAAGAGCTGAACTTCAAAATATAGGTGATTGACACTATGCAGTGCCAATATGCTTGCAAGACTTGAATTTTGATTTGTTCTGAGTCAGACATGGCCCAACTGAATACTTAAAACAATATGACAAGTTTTGCAAGTTTATTGTGCCTGTAAGAGCTCAAATACCATTATTTGACTGTTCGGGTAACTATTTCCCTACTTGACCAGCAGGATAGTGATATTAGACCTCCAACAGTCACAGTATATGCTTTTAAGACTTGTCATATTTGTTTGAATTACTTAGTGGGGCTATGTTGAGGTCAGTTCAAACCAATAATACTTAGTATTTGACATATTTCTCAAATTTCATGTGTGATATGGCTTTTTGAGGCTTCCTATATCAGTATATTGTGGGCATGTTGACCCAAAATCCAAAATCAACAAAATATCCTGAAATAAACCATGGTTCTGAGTCAGACATGGATTCAGTGAATACTTAAAACCAATTTGCAAGTCTTGCAGGAATATTGTGCCCGTAAGAGTTCAAGTACTACTATTCTGCTGATCAAGTACAGATTTCCATATATGTCCAGCAGAATAGTGGTATTAGACCTCCTACTGTCACAATGTGCTTTTATGACTTGTCATATTGGTTTTTATCACTTAGTTGGGCCATGTTGAGGTCAGTTCAAACCAGTAATGGTTAGTATTTTATATATTTCTCAAATTTCATGTGTGTAATGGCTTTTTGTAGCTTCCTTCATCAGTATATTGATGGCATATGGCCACAAAATACAAAATCACCAGAATATCCTCAAATAGACCTTGGTTCTGAGTCAGACATGGTCCTATCAAGTATTTAATACCAATCAGTTAAGTATTGCAAACAAATGGGGCATATCAGAGACCTCATACCACTATTCTGCTTGCAATGCAGTGAAATCAAGAGCTGAACTTCAAAATATAGGTGATTGACACTATGCATGCCAATATGCTTGCAAGACTTGAATTTTGATTTGTTCTGAGTCAGACATGGTCCCACTGAATACTTAAAACCAATATGACAAGTCTTGCAAGTTTATTGTGCCTGTAAGAGCTCAAATACCATTATTGACTGTTCGGGTAACTATTTCCCTACTTGACCAGCAGGATAGTGATATTAGACCTCCAACAGTCACAATATGCTTTTAAGACTTGTCATATTTGTTTGAATTACTTAGTGGGGCTATGTTGAGGTCAGTTCAAACCAATAATACTTAGTATTTGACATATTTCTCAAATTTCATGTGTGATATGGCTTTTTGAGGCTTCCTATATCAGTATATTGTGGGCATGTTGACCCAAAATCCAAAATCAACAAAATATCCTGAAATAAACCATGGTTCTGAGTCAGACATGGATTCAGTGAATACTTAAAACCAATTTGCAAGTCTTGCAGGTATATTGTGCCCGTAAGAGTTCAAGTACTACTATTTCTGCTGATCAAGTACAGATTTCCATATATGTCCAGCAGAATAGTGGTATTAGACCTCCTACTGTCACAATGTGCTTTTATGACTTGTCATATTGGTTTTTATTATCACTTAGTTGGGCCATGTTGAGGTCAGTTCAAACCAGTAATGGTTAGTATTTTATATATTCTCAAATTTCATGTGTGATATTGGCTTTTTGTAGCTTCCTTCATCAGTATATTGATGGCATATGGCCACAAAATACAAAATCACCAGAATATCCTCAAATAGACCTTGGTTCTGAGTCAGACATGGTCCTATCAAGTATTTAATACCAATCAGTTAAGTATTGCAAACAAATGGGGCATATTAGAGACTCATGCCACTATTTGCTGCTTGCAATGCAGTGAAATCAAGAGCTGAACTTCAAAATATAGGTGATTGACACTATACAGTGCCAATATGCTTGCAAGACTTGAATTTTGATTTGTTCTGAGTCAGACATGGTCCCACTGAATACTTAAAACCAATATGACAAGTCTTGCAAGTTTATTGTGCCTGTAAGAGCTCAAATACCATTATTCCACTGTTCGGGTAACTATTTCCCTACTTGACCAGCAGGATAGTGATATTAGACCTCCTACAGTCACAATATGCTTTTATTAGACTTGTCATATTTGTTTTGGTTTTACTTAGTTGGGCCATGTTGAGGTCAGTTCAAACCAGTAATACTTAGTATTTTATATATTTCCCAAAATTTCATGTGTGATATGGCATTTTGTAGCTTCCTTTATCAGTATATTGATGGCATATGGCCCAAAATACAAAATCACCAGAATATCCTCAAATAGACCTTGGTTCTGAGTCAGACATGGTCCATCAAGAATTTTTAAACCAATCAGTTAAGTCTTTGCAGGTCTATGGTGCCTGTAAGAGTTCAAATACTACTATTCTGCTTGCAATGCAGTGAAAATCAAGAGCTGAACTTCAAAATATAGGTGATTGACACTATGCAGTGCCAATATGCTTGCAAGACTTGAATTTTGATTTGTTCTGAGTCAGACATGTCCCACTGAATACTTAAAACCAATATGACAAGTTTTTGCAAGTTTATTGTGCCTGTAAGAGCTCAAATACCATTATTCCACTGTTCGGGTAACTATTTCCCTACTTGACCAGCAGGATAGTGATATTAGACCTCCAACAGTCACAATATGCTTTTAAGACTTGTCATATTTGTTTGAATTACTTAGTGGGGCTATGTTGAGGTCAGTTCAAACCAATAATACTTAGTATTTGACATATTTCTCAAATTTCATGTGTGATATGGCTTTTTTGAGCTTCCTATATCAGTATATTGTGGGCATGTTGACCCAAAATCCAAAATCAACAAAATATCTTGAAATAAACCATGGTTCTGAGTCAGACATGGATTCACTGAATACTTAAAACCAATTTGCAAGTCTTGCAGGTATATTGTGCCCGTAAGAGTTCAAGTACTACTATTCTGCTGATCAAGTACAGATTTCCATATATGTCCAGCAGAATAGTGGTATTAGACCTCCTACTGTCACAATGTGCTTTTATGACTTGTCATATTGGTTTTATCACTTAGTTGGGCCATGTTGAGGTCAGTTCAAACCAGTAATGGTTAGTATTTATATATTTCTCAAATTTCATGAGTGTGATATGGCTATTTGTAGCTTCCTTCATCAGTATATTGATGGCATATGGCCACAAAATACAAAATCACCAGAATATCCTCAAATAGACCTTGGTTCTGAGTCAGACATGGTCCTATCAAGTATTTAATACCAATCAGTTAAGTATTGCAAACAAATGGGGCATATAAGAGACCTCATACCACTATTCTGCTTGCAATGCAGTGAAATCAAGAGCTGAACTTCAAAATATAGGTGATTGACACTATGCAGTGCCAATATGCTTGCAAGACTTGAATTTTGATTTGTTCTGATTCAGACATAGTCCCACTGAATACTTAAAACCAATATGACAAGTCTTGCAAGTTTATTGTGCCTGTAAGAGCTCAAATACCATTATTTGACTGTTCGGGTAACTATTTCCCTACTTGACCAGCAGAATAGTGATATTAGACCTCCAACAGTCACAGTATGCTTTTAAGACTTGTCATATTTGTTTGAATTACTTAGTGGGGCTATGTTGAGGTCAGTTCAAACCAATAATACTTAGTATTTGACATATTTCTCAAATTTCATGTGTGATATGGCTTTTTGTAGCTTCCTTTATCAGTATATTGTTGGCATGTTGACCCAAAATACAAAATCACCAGAATATCCTCAAATAGACCATGGTTCTGAGTCAGACATGGTCTGAATACTTAAAAACCAATTTAGCAAGTCTTGCAGGTATATTGTGCCCGTAAGAGTTCAAGTACTACTATTCTGCTGATCAAGTACAGATTTCCATATGTGTCCAGCAGAATAGTGGTATTAGACCTCCTACTGTCACAATGTGCTTTTATGACTTGTCATATTGGTTTTTATCACTTAGTTGGGCCATGTTGAGGTCAGTTCAAACCAGTAATGGTTAGTATTTTATATATTTCTAAAATTTCATGAGTGTAATGGCTTTTTGTAGCTTCCTTCATCAGTATATTGATGGCATATGGCCACAAAATACAAAATCACCAGAATATCCTCAAATAGACCTTGGTTCTGAGTCAGACATGGTCCTATCAAGTATTTAATACCAATCAGTTAAGTATTGCAAACAAATGGGGCATATAAGAGACCTCATACCACTATTCTGCTTGCAATGCAGTGAAATCAAGAGCTGAACTTCAAAATATAGGTGATTGACACTATGCAGTGCCAATATGCTTGCAGGACTTGAATTTTGATTTGTTCTGAGTCAGACATGGCCCAACTGAATACTTAAAACCAATATGACAAGTTTTGCAAGTTTATTGTGCCTGTAAGAGCTCAAATACCATTATTCCACTGTTCGGGTAACTATTTCCTACTTGACCAGCAGGATAGTGATATTAGACCTCCAACAGTCACAGTATGCTTTTAAGACTTGTCATATTTGTTTGAATTACTTAGTGGGTCTATGTTGAGGTCAGTTCAAACCAATAATACTTAGTATTTGACATATTTCTCAAATTTCATGTGTGATATGGCTTTTTGAGGCTTCCTATATCAGTATATTGTGGGCATGTTGACCCAAAATCCAAAATCAACAAAATATCCTGAAATAGACCATGGTTCTGAGTCAGACATGGTCTTCACTGAATACTTAAAACCAATTTGCAAGTCTTGCAGGTATATTGTGCCCGTAAGAGTTCAAGTACTACTATTCTGCTGATCAAGTACAGATTTCCATATATGTCCAGCAGAATAGTGGTATTAGACCTCCTACTGTCACAATGTGCTTTTATGACTTGTCATATTGGTTTTTATCACTTAGTTGGGCCATGTTGAGGTCAGTTCAAACCAGTAATGGTTAGTATTTTATATATTTCTCAAATTTCATGTGTGTAATGGCTTTTTGTAGCTTCCTTCATCAGTATATTGATGGCATATGGCCACAAAATACAAAATCACCAGAATATCCTCAAATAGACCTTGGTTCTGAGTCAGACATGGTCCTATCAAGTATTTAATACCAATCAGTTAAGTATTGCAAACAAATGGGGCATATCAGAGACCTCATACCACTATTCTGCTTGCAATGCAGTGAAATCAAGAGCTGAACTTCAAAATATAGGTGATTGACACTATGCAGTGCCAATATGCTTGCAAGACTTGAATTTTGATTTGTTCTGATTCAGACATGGTCCCACTGAATACTTAAAACCAATATGACAAGTCTTGCAAGTTTATTGTGCCTGTAAGAGCTCAAATACCATTATTTGACTGTTCGGGTAACTATTTCCCTACTTGACCAGCAGGATAGTGATATTAGACCTCCAACAGTCACAATATGCTTTTAAGACTTGTCATATTTGTTTGAATTACTTAGTGGGGGCTATGTTGAGGTCAGTTCAAACCAATAATACTT
>CM067342.1:13972144-14006986 GCA_034190875.2 Urechis unicinctus | reverse complement strand
TCTCTAACTCAAAACCAAGAGGTCGGTGTCCGCGTGTATGTGTGTATACGAGGATATACGTCCAATTATGCCCGTATACGTGCGTGATCGTACGCGTGCGTGTGCGTGCGTATGCGATTGTATACATACAATTACATTCAATCACGCGCCTATGGTTCCGTTTTTGTATTTCGTGTGTATAAGTGCGAAATTGTGTCTTTCATGATAACTCTGGCAAAGGCACACCTTTATTTAGATGATGTTTTTTGTTTAAATAACGATGGCCTGCTGGAGAGCTTTCATTCCATCACGGAATCAAGAGGGTGTGTGTGAGGGTGTATACGTGCGTACATGTGCTTATACGTTCATTTATGCACGTATGGTGTGTATTTCTGTAAGCGTGCATGTACGTGCTTGTTGTACATATACTTTTGTATATAATCGCTTATTCGCGTGTATGTACGTATGTGTCCGATTTGCCAGAGGCGCACCTTTATTAAGATGTTTCAGTTTTGTTTATATAACGACGGCCTGTAGGAGCTTTATCTCTCTAACTCAAAACCAAGAGGCAGTGTTCGCTTGTATGTGTGTATACGAGGATATACGTCCAATTATGCACGTATATGTGCGTGATCGTACGCGTGCGTATGCGATTGTAAGCGTACAGTTACATTCAATTACGCGCCTATGGTTCCGTTTTTGTATTTCGTGTGTATAAGTGCAAAATTGGGTTTCTCATGATAACTCTGAAAAAGGCACACCTTTATTTAGATGATGTAGTTTTGTTTATGTAACGACGGCCTGCTTGAGAGCTCTCATTCCAACACGGAATCATGAAGGCAGCGTGCGGGTGTATACGTGCGTATATGCGCTTATACGTTCAATTATGCATGCATGCGTGCGTGTATTTTTGCAAGCGTGCATGTATGTGCATATTCTTACGCATATATTCGCTTAATAGTTTTGTCAACAAAACAACGGCCTGCTTGAGAGCTCTCATTCCAACACGGAATCAAGAGGGTTGTGTGAGGGTGTATACGTGCGTACATGTACTTATACGTTCATTTATGCATGCATGCGTGCGTGTATTTTTGCAAGCGTGCATGTACGTGCTTGTACGTGCATGTTCTTACACATATATTCGCTTAAGGGCGTGTATTTACGTATGTGTCCGATTTGCCAGAGGTACACCTTTATTTAGATGATGTAGTTTTGTTCAAATAACGACGGCCTGCTGGAGAGCTGTTATTCAAACACGGAATCAAGAGGGCTGCGTGCGGTTGTGTACGTGCGTACATGTGCATTGCGTATGCATACAATTACGTATGTGGCGTGTATTTCTGTAAGCGTGCATGTACGTGCTTGTTGTACATATACTTTCGTATATATTCGCTTATTGGCCTGTAGGTACATATGTGTCCGATTTTGTATGCGTGCGTTTGGGTGTTTATTTGTGCGAATTTGTCGCTAAAAAATACCTTGTGTTTTTATCTGTATACGTGCGGATACATGTGGATATAACCTAATACCGGGGTGTTGGTGTCTATGCATGCGTATACTTAAGCATGTTGGCGCATATTGCCTATTTGTGCGTATACGTTTGTATATTCGTCGTATGTGTGTGTTTAATTATTATACGTGCATATACGTAAGTTTATGTGTATGTGTTTGTGTTTGTAACACGTTATGGTATGCAAATGTAAACGTGTGAATTTGTGTTATGTGTTTTTTTAAAATGCTTATGTGTTTTTATGCCTGCATACATGCGGATTAATACAATACGTGTGCGTTTATATGCTTTTTTTTTGTGTGTACCTGCGTATGCTGGCATATATGTGCGTATACGTGCGTTTCCGTATGCGTGCATATGAGTTCGTTTGCGATCGTATGCATACAATTACGTATAATTGCGTGCGTATGGTTCTTGTTTTTTATCCTTGCGTATTTGTGTGTAAACGTGCGAAATGTTGCTGCTTTCCATGATTACTCTGCCAGAGGCACACCTTTATTTAGAAGCTATACTCTGCCAGAGGCACACCTTTATTTAGAAGCTATAGTTTTGTTTATTTAACGAAGGCCTGTAGGATATCTATCTCTCTAACTCAAAACCAAGAGGTCGGTGTCCGCGTGTATGTGTGTATACGAGGATATACGTCCAATTATGCCCGTATACGTGCGTGATCGTACGCGTGCGTGTGCGTGCGTATGCGATATGTATGTATACATACGTGCGTATTACATTCACATCAATTACGCGCCTATGGTTCCGTTTTTGTATTTCGTGTGTATAAGTGCAAAATTGTGTCTTTCATGATAACTCTGGCAAAGGCACACCTTTATTTAGATGATGTAGTTTTTGTTTAATAACGACGGCCTGCTGAGAGCTTTCATTCCAACACGGAATCAAGAGGGTTGTGCGGGTGTATACGTGCGTATATGGCTTATACGTCAATTATATGCGTGCGTACATGTGCATGTATACGTTCATTTATGCGCATAGTTTTGTTTATGTGTATTTTTGCAAGCGTGCATGTACGTGCTTGTGTGCATGTTCAAGCGTGCATTACGTATATATTCGCTTAAGGGGGAATATATGTACGTATGTGTCCGATTTGCCAGAGGCACACCTTTATTTAGATGATGTTTAGTTTTGTTCAAATAACGACGGCCTGCTGGAGAGCTGTTATTCAAACACGGAATCAAGAGGGCTGCGTGCGTGTGTGTGTACGTGCGTACATGTGCATTGCGTATGCATACACGTACGTATGTGGCGTGTATTTCTGTAAGCGTGCATGTACGTGTGTATTTTTTGTTGTACATATACTTTCGTATATATTCGCTTATTGGCCTGTAGGTACATATGTGTCCGATTTTTTGTATGCGTGCGTTTGGGGTGTTTATTTGTGCGAATTTGTCGCTGCGTAAATACCTTGTGTTTTTATCTGTATACGTGCGGATACATGTGGATATAACCTAATACCGGGGTGTTGGTGTCTATGCATGCGTATACTTAAGCATGTTGGCGCATATTGCCTATTTGTGCGTATACGTTTGTATACATTCGTAGATGTGTGTTTACTTATATATACGTGCATATACGTAAGTTTATGTGTATGTGTTTGTTTGTGTTTGTAACACGTTATGGTATGCAAATGTAAACGTGTGAATGTTGTGTGTTTTGTGTTTTTTAAAATGCTTATGCTTTTTATGCCTGCATACATGCGGATTAATAAAAACGTACGTTGCGTTATATGCTTTTTCTTTTGTGTACCTGCGTATGCTGCATATATATGTGCGTATACGTGCGTTTCCGTATGCGTGCATATGAGTTCGTTTGCGATCGTATGCATACAATTACGTATAATTGCGTGCGTATGGTTCTTGTTTTTTTTATCCTTGCGTATTTGTGTGTAAACGTGCGAAATGTTGCTTTCCATGATTACTCTGCCAGAGGCACACCTTTATTTAGAAGCTTAGTTTTGTTTATTTAACGAAGGCCTGTAGGATATCTATCTCTCTAACTCAAAACCAAGAGGTCGGTGTCCGCGTGTATGTGTGTATACGAGGATATACGTCCAATTATGCCCGTATACGTGCGTGATCGTACGCGTGCGTGTGCGTGCGTATGCGATTGTATACATACAATTACATTCAATCACGCGCCTATGGTTTCGTTTTTGTATTTCGTGTGTATAAGTGCGAAATTGTGTCTTTCATGATAACTCTGGCAAAGGCACACCTTTATTTAGATGATGTAGTTTTGTTTAAATAACGATGGCCTGCTGGAGTTTTTCATTCCATCACGGAATCAAGAGGGTTGTGTGAGGGTGTATACGTGCGTACATGTGCTTATACGTTCATTTATGCACGTATGGTGTGTATTTCTGTAAGCGTGCATGTACGTGCTTGTTGTACATATACTTTTGTATATAATCGCTTATTCGCGTGTATGTACGTATGTGTCCGATTTGCCAGAGGCGCACCTTTATTAAGATGTTTCAGTTTTGTTTATATAACGACGGCCTGTAGGAGCTTTATCTCTCTAACTCAAAACCAAGAGGCAGTGTTCGCTTGTATGTGTGTATACGAGGATATACGTCCAATTATGCACGTATATGTGCGTGATCGATCGCGTGCGCGTGCGCGTGCGTATGCGATTGTAAGCGTACAGTTACATTCAATTACGCGCCTATGGTTCCGTTTTTGTATTTCGTGTGTATAAGTGCAAAATTGGGTTTCTCATGATAACTCTGAAAAAGGCACACCTTTTTTTTAGATGATGTAGTTTTTGTTTATGTAACGACGGCCTGCTTGAGAGCTCTCATTCCAACACGGGCATCATGAAGGTGCGCGTGCGGGTGTGCGTGCGTGCGTATATGCATGTATTTTTATATGCGTTCATTGCATATGCATGCATGCGTGCGTGTATTTTTGCAAGCGTGCATGTATGTGCATATTCTTACGCATATATTCGCTTAATAGTTTTGTTTATGCAACAACGGCCTGCTTGAGAGCTCTCATTCCAACACGGAATCAAGAGGGTTGTGTGAGGGTGTATACGTGCGTACATGTACTTATACGTTCATTTATGCATGCATGCGTGCGTGTATTTTTGCAAGCGTGCATGTACGTGCTTGTACGTGCATATTCTTACATATTATATATATTCGCTTAAGGGCGTGTATGTACGTATGTGTCCGATTTGCCAGAGGCACACCTTTATTTAGATGATGTAGTTTTGTTCAAATAACGACGGCCTGCTGGAGAGCTGTTATTCAAACACGGAATCAAGGGGGCGTGCGTGCGGTGTGTGTACGTGCGTACATGTGCATTGCGTATGCATACAATTACGTATGTGGCGTGTATTTCTGTAAGCGTGCATGTACGTGCTTGTTGTACATATACTTTCGTATATATTCGCTTATTGGCCTGTAGGTACATATGTGTCCGATTTTGTATGCGTGCGTTTGGGTGTTTTATTTGTGCGAATTTGTCGCTAAAAATACCTTGTGTTTTTATCTGTATACGTGCGGATACATGTGGATATAACCTAATACCGGGGTGTTGGTGTCTATGCATGCGTATACTTAAGCATGTTGGCGCATATTGCCTATTTGTGCGTATACGTTTGTATACATTCGTAGATGTGTGTTTACTTAATTATACGTGCATATACGTAAGTTTATGTGTGTATGTTTTTGTTTAACACGTTATGGTTGTAAACGTGTGTGTTGTGTTATGTGTTTTTTAAAATATGCATAATGATTAATACAAAATGTTTAATGTTTGAATTTGTGTTTGTTTTTTTAAATGCTTATGTGTTTTTATGCTTTGCATACATGCGGATTAATATAAAATACGTGCGTTTATATATTTTTTTGTGTTTGTGTACCTGCGTATGCTGGCATATATGTGCGTATACGTGCGTTTCCGTATGCGTGCATATGAGTTCGTTTGCGATCGTATGCATACAATTACGTATAATTGCGTGCGTATGTTCTTGTTTTTTATCCTTGCGTATTTGTGTGTAAACGTGCGAAATGTGAAATTTTTTCCATGATTACTCTGCCAGAGGCACACCTTTATTTAGAAGCTATAGTTTTTGTTTATTTAACGAAGGCCTGTAGGATATCTATCTCTCTAACTCAAAACCAAGAGGTCGGTGTCCGCGTGTATGTGTGTATACGAGGATATACGTCCAATTATGCCCGTATACGTGCGTGATCGTACGCGTGCGTGTGCGTGCGTATGCGATTGTATACATACAATTACATTCAATCGTTTCGCGTGCGTATGCGTGCGTATGCGATCATGTATAGCGTACACGTGCGTATTACATTCAATTACGCGCCTATGGTTCCGTTTTTGTATTTCGTGTGTATAAGTGCAAAATTGTGTTTTTCATGATAACTCTTAAAAAGGCACACCTTTTTTAGATGATGTAGTTTGTTATGTAACGAAGAGGCCTTTTTTATTCCAACACGGAATCATGAAGGCAGCGTGCGTGTGTATACGTGCGTATGATTTGCATGCTGCGTCGTGTCCGTTTTTGCAAGCGTGCATGTATGTGCAACACGGAAAAAGGCACACCTTTATTTAGATGATGTAGTTTTGTTTATGCAACAACGGCCTGCTTGAGAGCTCTCATTGAATCAAGAGGGTGTATACGTGCTTATACATGTGCTTATACGTTCATTTATGCATGCATATGCGTACGCATGTATTCGCTTTGTAAGCTGTGCATGTACGTGCTTGTACGTGCGTATGTTCATTTATGCATATATTCGCTTAAGGGCGTGTATGTACGTATGTGTCCGATTTGCCAGAGGCACACCTTTATTTAGATGATGTAGTTTTTGTTTAAATAACGACGGCCTGCTGGAGAGCTGCTTATTCAAACACGGAATCAAGAGGGCTGCGTGCGGTGTGTACGTGTACGTGCGTACATGTGCATTGCGTATGCATACAATTACGTATGTGGCGTGTATTTCTGTAAGCGTGCATGTACGTGCTTGTTGTACATATACTTTCGTATATATTTCGCTTATTGGCCTGTAGGTACGTATGTGTCCGATTTTGTATGTTTGTGCGTTTGGGTGTTTTTTTTGTGCGAATTTGTCTGCTAAAAATACCTTGTGTTTTTATCTGTATACGTGCGGATACATGTGGATATAACCTAATACCGGGGTGTTGGTGTCTATGCATGCGTATACTTAAGCATGTTGGCGCATATTGCCTATTTGTGCGTATACGTTTGTATACATTCGTAGATGTGTGTTTACTTAATTTAATGCATATACGTGCATATACGTGTTTATGTGTATGTTTGTGTTTGTAACACGTTATGGTATGCAAATGTAAACGTGTGAATTTTTGTGTTATGTGTTTTTTAAAATGCTTATGTGTTTTTATGCCTGCATACATGCGGATTAATACAAATACGTGCGTTTTTGCTTTTTCTTTTGTGTACCTGCGTATGCTGGCATATATGTGCGTATACGTGCGTTTCCGTATGCGTGTGCATATGAGTTCGTTTGCGATCGTATGCATACAATTACGTATAATTGCGTGCGTATGGTTCTTTTTTTTTTTATCCTTGCGTATTTGTGTGTAAACGTGCGAAATGTTGCTTTCCATGATTACTCTGCCAGAGGCACACCTTTATTTAGAAGCTATTTTTTTTTTTGTTTATTTAACGAAGGCCTGTAGGATATCTATCTCTCTAACTCAAAACCAAGAGGTCGTCCGTGTCCGCGTGTATGTGTGTATACGAGGATATACGTCCAATTATGCCCGTATACGTGCGTGATCGTACGCGTGCGCGTGCGTGCGTATGCGATTGTATACATACAATTACATTCAATCACGCGCCTATGGTTTCCGTTTTTTTGTATTTCGTGTGTATAAGTGCGAAATTGTGTCTTTCATGATAACTCTGGCAAAGGCACACCTTTATTTAGATGATGTAGTTTTTGTTTAAATAAGGGATGGCGTGTGTATACTGCTGATGGAGAGCTTTCATTGTATGTACGTGCTTGTCATCACGGAATCAAGAGGGTGTGTGAATCAAGAGAGGTGTGTGAGGGTGTATACGTGCGTACATGTGCTTATACGTTCATTTATGCACGTATGGTGTGTATTTCTGTAAGCGTGCATGTACGTGCTTGTTGTACATATACTTTTGTATATAATCGCTTTATTCGTGTGTGTATGTACGTATGTGTCCGATTTGCCAGAGGCGCACCTTTATTAAGATGTTTCAGTTTTGTTTATATAACGACGGCCTGTAGGAGCTTTATCTCTCTAACTCAAAACCAAGAGGCAGTGTTCGCTTGTATGTGTGTATACGAGGATATACGTCCAATTATGCACGTATATGTGCGTGATCGTACGCGTGCGTATGCGATTGTAAGCGTACAGTTACATTCAATTACGCGCCTATGGTTCCGTTTTTGTATTTCGTGTGTATAAGTGCAAAATTGGGTTTCTCATGATAACTCTGAAAAAGGCACACCTTTATTTAGATGATGTAGTTTTGTTTATGTAACGACGGCCTGCTTGAGAGCTCTCATTCCAACACGGAATCATGAAGGCAGCGTGCGGGTGTATACGTGCGTATATGCGCTTATACGTTCAATTATGCATGCATGCGTGCGTGTATTTTTGCAAGCGTGCATGTATGTGCATATTCTTACGCATATATTCGCTTAATAGTTTTGTTTATGCAACAACGGCCTGCTTGAGAGCTCTCATTCCAACACGGAATCAAGAGGGTTGTGTGAGGGTGTATACGTGCGTACATGTACTTATACGTTCATTTATGCATGCATGCGTGCGTGTATTTTTGCAAGCGTGCATGTACGTGCTTGTACGTGCATATTCTTACACATATATTCGCTTAAGGGCGTGTATGTACGTATGTGTCCGATTTGCCAGAGGCACACCTTTATTTAGATGATGTAGTTTTGTTCAAATAACGACGGCCTGCTGGAGAGCTCTTATTCAAACACGGAATCAAGAGGGCTGCGTGCGGTTGTGTACGTGCGTACATGTGCATTGCGTATGCATACAATTACGTATGTGGCGTGTATTTCTGTAAGCGTGCATGTACGTGCTTGTTGTACATATACTTTCGTATATATTCGCTTATTGGCCTGTAGGTACATATGTGTCCGATTTTGTATGCGTGCGTTTGGGTGTTTATTTGTGCGAATTTGTCGCTAAAAATACCTTGTGTTTTTATCTGTATACGTGCGGATACATGTGGATATAACCTAATACCGGGGTGTTGGTGTCTATGCATGCGTATACTTAAGCATGTTGGCGCATATTGCCTATTTGTGCGTATACGTTTATATATATCGTAGATCGTAGATGTGTGTTTACTTAATTATACGTGCATATACGTAAGTTTATGTGTATGTTTGTGTTTGTAACACGTTATGGTATGCAAATGTAAACGTGTGAATTTGTGTTATGTGTTTTTTAAAATGCTTATGTGTTTTTATGCCTGCATACATGCGGATTAATACAAATACGTGCGTTTTTATATTTTTTTTTCTTTTGTGTACCTGCGTATGCTGGCATATATGTGCGTATACGTGCGTTTCCGTATGCGTGCATATGAGTTCGTTTGCGATCGTATGCATACAATTACGTATAATTGCGTGCGTATGGTTCTTGTTTTTTATCCTTGCGTATTTGTGTGTAAACGTGCGAAATGTTGCTTTCCATGATTACTCTGCCAGAGGCACACTTTTTTTAGAAGCTTTAGTTTTGTTTATTTAACGAAGGCCTGTAGGATATCTATCTCTCTAACTCAAAACCAAGAGGTCGGTGTCCGCGTGTATGTGTGTATACGAGGATATACGTACGTCCAATTATGCCCGTATGCGTGCGTGATCGTGCGTGATCGTGCGTGCGTCGTACGCGTGCGTGTGCGTGCGTATGCGATTGTATACATACAATTACATTCAATCACGCGCCTATGGTTCCGTTTTTGTATTTCGTGTGTATAAGTGCGAAATTGTGTCTTTCATGATAACTCTGCAAAGGCACACCTTTATTTAGATGATGTAGTTTTGTTTAAATAACGATGGCCTGCTGGAGAGCTTTCATTCCATCACGGAATCAAGAGGGTTGTGTGAGGGTGTATACGTGCGTACATGTGCTTATACGTTCATTTATGCACGTATGGTGTGTATTTCTGTAAGCGTGCATGTACGTGCTTGTTGTACATATACTTTTGTATATAATCGCTTATTCGCGTGTATGTACGTATGTGTCCGATTTGCCAGAGGCGCACCTTTATTAAGATTTCAGTTTTTTTGTTTATATAACGACGGCCTGTAGGAGCTTTATCTCTCTAACTCAAAACCAAGAGGCAGTGTGTTCGTTCGCTTGTATGTGTGTATACGAGGATATACGTCCAATTATGCACGTATATGTGCGTGATCGTACGCGTGCGTATGCGATTGTAAGCGTACAGTTACATTCAATTACGCGCCTATGGTTCCGTTTTTGTATTTCGTGTGTATAAGTGCAAAATTGGGTTTCTCATGATAACTCTGAAAAAGGCACACCTTTATTTAGATGATGTAGTTTTGTTTATGTAACGACGGCCTGCTTGAGAGCTCTCATTCCAACACGGAATCATGAAGGCAGCGTGGGGGTGTATACGTGCGTACATGTGCTTATACGTTCATTTATGCGTACATGTGCTTATACGCATGTATTGCATTTATGCGTGTATGTGCATGTATTTCTTTAGCGTGCATGTATGTATACGTGCATATTCTTTCGCATATATTCGCTTAAGACCGTGTATGTACGTATGTGTCCGATTTGCCAGAGGCAAACCTTTATTTAGATGATGTAGTTTTGTTTAAGTAACGATGGCCTGCTGGAGAGCTTTCATTCCAACACGGAATCAAGAGGGTTGTGTGAGGGTGCATACGTGCGTACATGTGCTTATACGTTTATTTATGTTGTGCGTACATGTATGTATTATATATCGTGCGTGTTTTGAAAGCGTGCATGTACGTGCTTGTTGTACATATACTTTTGTATATATTCGCTTATTCGCGTGTATGTACGTATGTGTCGATTTGCCAGAGGCGCACCTTTATTAAGATGTTTCAGTTTTGTTTATATAACGACGGCCTGTAGGAGCTTTATCTCTCTAACTCAAAACCAAGAGGCAGGCAGTGTGTGTATACGAGGATATATACGTGTGTATGTGTATATACGATATATGCGTCCAATTATGCACGTATACGTGCGTGATCGCACGCGTGCGTATGCGTACGTATGCGATTGTATGCGTACAATTACAATCAATTATGCGCCTATGGTTCCGTTTTTGTATTTCGTGTGTAAAAGTGCAAAATTGGGTTTCTCATGATAACTCTGGCAAAGGCACACCTTTATTTAGATGATGTAGTTTGTTTTAAATAACGACCTGCTTGAGAGCTCTTATTCCAACACGGAATCCAACACGTGCGGTTCATTAATGGTATATGTGCAAGACGTGCATGTGCGTGTTGTAGCGTACGTGCGTATGCATATATGTGCTTATACGTTCATTATGGGTGTGTATGTACGTGCGTGCTTGTATTTGCATGCATGCGTGCGTGTATTTTTGCAAGTGTGCATGTACGTGCTTGTACGTGCATATTCTTTCGCATATATTCGCTTAAGGGCGTGTATGTACGTATGTGTCCGATTTGCCAGAGGCACACCTTTATTTAGATGATGTAGTTTTGTCAAATAAAACGACGGCCTGCTGGAGAGCTCTTATTACAACACGGAATCAAGAGGGCTGCGTGTGCGGTGTGTACGTGCGTACATGTGCATTGCGTATGCATACAATTACGTATGTGGCGTGTATTTCTGTAAGCGTGCATGTACGTGCTTGTTGTACATATATACTTTCGTATATATATTTTCGCTTATTGGTATGTAGGTACATATATGTTCGATTTTGTATGCATGCGTTTGGGTTTATTTGTGCGAATTTGTCGCTAAAAATACCTTGTGTTTTTATCTGTATACGTGCGGATACATGTGGATGTGGATATAACCTAATACCGGGGTGTTGGTGTCTATGTATGCGTATACTTAAGCATGTTGGCGCATATTGCCTATTTGTGCGTATACGTTTGTATACATTCGTAGATGTGTGTTTACTTAATTATACGTGCATATACGTAAGTTTATGTGTATGTTTGTGTTTGTAACACGTTATGGTATGCAAATGTAAACGTGTGAATTTGTTTTTATGTTTTTTTTTTAAAATGCTTATGTTTTTTTATGCCTGCATACATGCGGATTAATACAAATACGTGCGTTTATATTTTTTTTTTCTTTTGTGTACCTGCGTATGCTGGCATATATGTGCGTATACGTGCGTTTCCGTATGCGTGCATATGAGTTCGTTTGCGATCGTATGCATACAATTACGTATAATTGCGTGCGTATGGTTCTTGTTTTTTATCCTTGCGTATTTGTGTGTAAACGTGCGAAATGTTGCTTTCCATGATTACTCTGCCAGAGGCACACCTTTATTTAGAAGCTATAGTTTTGTTTATTTAACGAAGGCCTGTAGGATATCTATCTCTCTAACTCAAAACCAAGAGGTCGGTGTCCGCGTGTATGTGTGTATACGAGGATATACGTCCAATTATGCCCGTATACGTGCGTGATCGTACGCGTGCGTGTGCGTGCGTATGCGATTGTATACATACAATTACATTCAATCACGCGCCTATGGTTCCGTTTTTTTTGTATTTCGTGTGTATAAGTGCGAAATTGTGTCTTTCATGATAACTCTGGCAAAGGCACACTTTTTATTTAGATGATGTAGTTTTGTTTAAATAATGATGGCCTGCTGGAGGAGAGCTTTCATTCCATCACGGAATCAAGAGGGTTGTGTGAGGGTGTATACGTGCGTACATGTGCTTATACGTTCATTTATGCACGTATGGTGTGTATTTCTGTAAGCGTGCATGTACGTGCTTGTTGTACATATACTTTTGTATATAATCGCTTATTCGCGTGTATGTACGTATGTGTCCGATTTGCCAGAGGCGCACCTTTATTAAGATGTTTCAGTTTTGTTTATATAACGACGGCCTGTAGGAGCTTTATCTCTCTAACTCAAAACCAAGAGGCAGTGTTCGCTTGTATGTGTGTATACGAGGATATACGTCCAATTATGCACGTATACGTGCGTGATCGTACGCGTGCGTATGCGATTGTAAGCGTACAGTTACATTCAATTACGCGCCTATGGTTCCGTTTTTGTATTTCGTGTGTATAAGTGCAAAATTGGGTTTCTCATGATAACTCTGAAAAAGGCACACCTTTATTTAGATGATGTAGTTTTGTTTATGTAACGACGGCCTGCTTGAGAGCTCTCATTCCAACACGGAATCATGAAGGCAGCGTGGGGGTGTATACGTGCGTACATGTGCTTATACGTTCATTTATGCGTGTATGTGGCATGTATTTCTTTAAGCGTGCATGTATGTGCTTGTACGTGCATATTCTTTCGCATATATTCGCTTAAGACCGTGTATGTACGTATGTGTCCGATTTGCCAGAGGCAAACCTTTATTTAGATGATGTAGTTTTGTTTAAGTAACGATGGCCTGCTGGAGAGCTTTCATTCCAACACGGAATCAAGAGGGTTGTGTGAGGGTGCATACGTGCGTACATGTGCTTATACGTTTATTTATGCACATATGTGCCGTGTATTTCTGAAAGCGTGCATGTACGTGCTTGTTGTACATATACTTTTGTATATATTCGCTTATTCGCGTGTATGTACGTATGTGTCGATTTGCCAGAGGCGCACCTTTATTAAAATGTTTCAGTTTTGTTTATATAACGACGGCCTGTAGGAGCTTTATCTCTCTAACTCAAAACCAAGAGGCCAGTGTGCGCGTGTATGTGTGTATACGAAGATATACGTCCAATTATGCACGTATACGTGCGTGATCGCACGCGTGCGTATGCGTACGTATGCGATTGTATGCGTACAATTACAATCAATTATGCGCCTATGGTTCCGTTTTTGTATTTCGTGTGTAAAAGTGCAAAATTGGGTTTCTCATGATAACTCTGGCAAAGGCACACCTTTATTTAGATGATGTAGTTTGTTTTAAATAACGACCTGCTTGAGAGCTCTTATTCCAACACGGAATCAAGAGGGCTGCGTGCGGGTGTATACGTGCGTACATGTGCTTATACGTTCATTAATGCACGTAGGGTGTGTGAGGGTGTATACGTTCTGTATACGTTCATTTATGTGCTGCGTGTACGTGCATATTCTTTCGCATATATTCGCTTAAGGGCGTGTATGTACGTATGCGTCCGATTTGCCAGAGGCACACCTTTATTTAGATGATGTAGTTTTGTTAAATAACAACGGCCTGCTGGAGAGCTCTTATTACAACACGGAATCAAGAGGGCTGCGTGCGGGTGTATACGTGCGTACATGTGCATTGCGTATGCATACAATTACGTATGTGGCGTGTATTTCTGTAAGCGTGCATGTACGTGCTTGTTGTACATATACTTTCGTAGATTTTCGCTTAATGGCCTGTAGGTACATATATGTTCGATTTTGTATGCATGCGTTTGGGTGTGTATTTGTGCGAATTTGTGGCTAAAAGTGCCTTGTGGTTTTATCTGTATACTTGCGGATACATGTGGATATAACCTAATACCGGGGTGTTGGTGTCTATGCATGCGTATACTTAAGCATGTTGGCGCATATTGCCTATTTGTGCGTATACGTTTGTATACATTCGTAGATGTGTGTTTACTTAATTATACGTGCATATACGTAAGTTTATGTGTATGTTTGTGTTTGTAACACGTTATGGTATGCAAATGTACGTGTGAATGTGAATTTGTGTTATGTGTTTTTTAAAATGCTTATGTGTTTTTATGCCTGCATACATGCGGATTAATACAAATACGTGCGTTTATATGCTTTTTCTTTTGTGTACCTGCGTATGCTGGCATATATGTGCGTATACGTGCGTTTCCGTATGCGTGCATATGAGTTCGTTTGCGATCGTATGCATACAATTACGTATAATTGCGTGCGTATGGTTCTTGTTTTTTATCCTTGCGTATTTGTGTGTAAACGTGCGAAATGTTGCTTTCCATGATTACTCTGCCAGAGGCACACCTTTATTTAGAAGCTATAGTTTTGTTTATTTAACGAAGGCCTGTAGGATATCTATCTCTCTAACTCAAAACCAAGAGGTCGGTGTCCGCGTGTATGTGTGTATACGAGGATATACGTCCAATTATGCCCGTATACGTGCGTGATCGTACGCGTGCGTGTGCGTGTGCGTGCGTATGCGATTGTATACATACAATTACATTCAATCACGCGCCTATGGTTCCGTTTTTGTATTTCGTGTGTATAAGTGCGAAATTGTGTCTTTCATGATAACTCTGGCAAAGGCACACCTTTATTTAGATGATGTAGTTTTGTTTAAATAACGATGGCCTGCTGGAGAGCTTTCATTCCATCACGGAATCAAGAGGGTTGTGTGAGGGTGTGCGTGTATTTATTCCGTAAGTGTGCATGTACGTGCTTGAACGCGCACATACTTTTGTATATATTCACTTATTGGCGTGTGCGTGTACGTAAGTGTGCATGTGTCCGACTTATTTGTATTTATGCGTATGCGTTTTTGGTGTGTGTATTTGTGCAAATTTGTGGCTTAAAATGCCTTGTGTTTTTATCTGTATACGTGCGGTTACTTGAGGATATAACCGTATAGGGGCGTATTGGTGCCTATGCGTGTATATACTTGTGCATGTTAGCACATATGTGCGTATTTGTGCGTATACGTTCGTATACATTACATGGATGTGTGTTTACTTAAGTATACGTGCATATACGTAAGTGCATGTGTATGAGTGTAACGTGTGTTTTGGTATGCATGTGTAAACGTGTGAATTTGTGTTATTTGTGTCTTAAAATGCTTAAATGTTTTGATATCAGCATGCGTGCGGATTAATACAAATACGTGCGTTTATGTGCTTTTACGTTCATGTACCTGCATATGCCGGCGTATATGTGCTTATACTTGTATTTCCGTACGCGTGCATATGGGTGAGTTTGCGATCGTATGCATACAATTACGTATAATTGCGTGCGTATGGTTCTTGCTTCTTATGCTTGCCTATTTGTGTGTAAACATGCGAAATATTGCTTTACATGATTTCTCTTCCAAAGGCACACCTTTATTTAGATGCTGTCGTTTTGTTTATATAACGACGGCCTGTAGGAGCTTATATTTCTCTAATTCGAAACAAAGAGGCATGTGTGCGCATGTATAGGTGTGTATACGTTGTTATACGTCAAATTATGCACGTAAATGTGCGTTATCCATGCACGTACGTCAGTGTACGGATACATCCGCACGTATACGGATGTAGAATACGGTTATATCCGCACACATAAGTACGCGTACGCATACAACCACGTACGCTTACGTACATATTTGCAAATATACGAACATATACTCATTTAGATGCACGAAGAAGTTAGAATTTGCACACATACGGAAATAACCGCGCGCATACGTAGGAAATAGTACGTATGAGCAAATATATACCGGTTCACTTAAGAATTTTCACGAGCACGAAGGTGAACGCACGTGGGTATACGGATATATCGTACGTGAGTATACAGATATATCGTACAATACGGTTAAATCCGCACGTATTCGTATGTACATTACGTATATATCCGCACGTATACGAACAGGTAAGTATTAGCGTGAATACGGTAATAAACGCACGCATACGCGCGTAATAGTATGTATGAGCAAATAACTGACAGTTTTCTTCAGTATACTTACAAACCCGAACGTAAACAAACGTATACGCACGCGTACGAAAACGCACTTATACGCACATATATGCCAATATAGGCAAGTACACTTACGAAAAGTCACTTAAACGTGAGTATACGGATATATCCGCACGTATACGGATGTAGAATACGGTTATATCTACACACATTAGTACGCATACAAACACGTACGCATACGTAAACATATGCAAATATACGAATATATACGCATTTAGATGCACGAAGAAGGTAGAATTTGCACACATACGAAAATAAACGTAGGCTTACGTAGGCATTAGTACGCATGAGCAAATATACGCAGGTTTACTTAAGAATTCCCACGAGCATGAAGGCAAACTCATCACGCGTACGCACGCGTACGAAAACGCTCTTATAAGCACATATAAGTGCAATATATATGCACGTACACGTACGAAAATGCATATATACTTGGTATACGATATATCGTACGTGAGTATACGGATATATCGTACAATACGGTTAAATCCGCACATATACGTATGTACAATACGGATATATCAGTACGTATACGTACAAGAAAGTATTAGCGCGAATACGGTAATAAACGCACGCATACGCGCGTAATAGTACGTATGAGCAAATAACTGACGGTTAACTTCAGTATACATACAAACACGAACGTAAAAAAACGCATATACGTATGCACAATACGGTTATATCCGCATGTAAAGGTGCAAGTAAGAGTTAGCACGCATTCGGAAGTAAACCCATGCATACGCGCGTTATATTACGTATGATCAAAGAAACGCCGGTATGCTTAAGTACACACACAAACACGACCGTAAACGCACGCGTGTGCACGCGTTCAAAAACGCGCCAATGCGCATATATAAGCCAACATAGGCACGTATGCGTACTAAAATGCACATATGCGTGAGTACATATGGACATATTTGGATGTATACGCACGCCTACTCATACAAAAACGTTCGCATAAGTACATATATGCAATCTACGAACATAGACGCATGTATATGAAAGAACAAATTTGTGGCTTAAAATGCCTTGTGTTTTTATCTGTATACGTGCGGTTACGTGAGGATATAACCGTATAGGGGCGTATTGGTGCCTATGCGTGTATATACTTGTGCATGTTAGCACATATGTGCGTATTTGTGCGTATACGTTCGTATACATTATGGATGTGTGTTTACTTAAGTATACGTGCATATACGTAAGTGCATGTGTATGAGTGTAACGTGTGTTTTGGTATGCATGTGTAAACGTGCGAATTTGTGTTATTTGTGTCTTAAAATGCTTAAATGTTTTGATATCTGCATACGTGCGGATTAATACAAATACGTGCGTTTATGTGCTTTTACGTTCGTGTACCTGCGTATGCCGGCGTATATGTGCGTATACTTGTATTTCCGTACGCGTGCATATGGGTGAGTTTGCGATCGTATGCATACAATTACGTATAATTGCGTGCGTATGGTTCTTGCTTCTTATGCTTGCCTATTTGTGTGTAAACGTGCGAAATGTTGCTTTACATGATTTCTCTTCCAAAGGCACACCTTTATTTAGAGGCTGTCGTTTTGTTTATATAACGACGGCCTGTAGAAGCTTATATTTCTCTAATTCGAAACAAAGAGGCATGTGTGCGCATGTATATGTGTGTATACGTTGTTATACGTCAAATTATGCACGTAAATGTGCGTTATCCATGCACGTACGTCAGTGTACGGATACATCCGCACGTATACGGATGTAGAATACGGTTATATCCGCACACATAAGTACGCGTACGCATACAACCACGTACGCTTACGTACATATTTGCAAATATACGAACATATACTCATTTAGATGCACGAAGAAGTTAGAATTTGCACACATACGAAAAAAACCGCGCGCATACGTAGGAAATAGTACGTATGAGCAAAATATATACCGGTTCACTTAAGAATTTTCACGAGCACGAAGGTGAACGCACGTGGGTATACGGATATATCGTACGTGAGTATACAGATATATCGTACAATACGGTTAAATCCGCACGTATTCGTATGTACATTACGTATATATCCGCACGTATACGAACAGGTAAGTATTAGCGTGAATACGGTAATAAACGCACGCATACGCGCGTAATAGTATGTATGAGCAAATAACTGACGGTTTTCTTCAGTATACTTACAAACCCGAACGTAAACAAACGTATACGCACGCGTACGAAAACGCACTTATACGCACATATATGCCAATATAGGCAAGTACACTTACGAAAAGACACTTAAACGTGAGTATACGGATATATCCGCACGTATACGGATGTAGAATACGGTTATATCTACACACATTAGTACGCATACAAACACGTACGCATACGTAAACATATGCAAATATACGAATATATACGCATTTAGATGCACGAAGAAGGTAGAATTTGCACACATACGAAAATAAACGTAGGCATACGTAGGCATTAGTACGCATGAGCAAATATACGCAGGTTTACTTAAGAATTCCCACGAGCATGAAGGCAAACTCACGCGTACGCACGCGTACGAAAACGCTCTTATAAGCACATATAAGCCAATATATGCACGTACACGTACGAAAATGCATCTATACTTGGTATACGATATATCGTACGTGAGTATACGGATATATCGTACAATACGGTTAAATCCGCACATATACGTATGTACAATACGGATATATCAGCACGTATACGTACAAGAAAGTATTAGCGCGAATACGAATACGGTAATAAACGCACGCATACGCGCGTAATAGTACGTATGAGCAAATAACTGACGGTTAACTTCAGTATACATACAAACACGAACGTAAAAAAACGCATATACGTATGCACAATACGGTTATATCCGCATGTAAAGGTGCAAGTAAGAGTTAGCACGCATTCGGAAGTAGCACGCATCGAGCACGTTATATTACGTATGATCAAAGAAACGCCGGTATGCTTAAGAACACACACGAACACGACCGTAAACGCACGCATGTGCACGCGTTCGAAAACGCACCAATGCGCACATATAAGCCAAGTAGGCACGTATGCGTACTAAAATGCACATATGCGTGAGTATGGACATATACGGATATATACGCCGCTATCATACAAAAACGTTGCATAAGTACATATATGCAATCTACGAACATAGACGCATGTATATGAAAGAACAAATTTGTGGCTTAAAATGCCTTGTGTTTTTATCTGTATACGTGCGGTTACGTGAGGATATAACCGTATAGGGGCGTATTGGTGCCTATGCGTGTATATACTTGTGCATGTTAGCACATATGTGCGTATTTGTGCGTATACGTTCGTATACATTATGGATGTGTGTTTACTTAAGTATACGTGCATATACGTAAGTGCATGTGTATGAGTGTAACGTGTGTTTTGGTATGCATGTGTAAACGTGTGAATTTGTGTTATTTGTGTCTTAAAATGCTTATGGCATATCTGCATACGTGCGGATTAATACAAATACGTGCAATATGCTTTTACGTTCGTGTACCTGTATATGCCGGCGTATATGTGCGTATACTTGTATTTCCGTACGCGTGCATATGGGTGAGTTTGCGATCGTATGCATACAATTACGTATAATTGCGTGCGTATGGTTCTTGCTTCTTATGCTTGCCTATTGTGTGTAAACGTGCGAAATGTTGCTTTACATGATTTCTCTTCCAAAGGCACACCTTTATTTAGAGGCTGTCGTTTGTTTATATAACGACGGCCTGTAGAAGCTTATATTTCTCTAATTCGAAACAAAGAGGCATGTGTGCGCATGTATATGTGTGTATACGTTGTTATACGTCAAATTATGCACGTAAATGTGCGTATATCCATGCACGTACGTCAGTGTACGGATACATCCGCACGTATACGGATGTAGAATACGGTTATATCCGCACACATAAGTACGCGTACGCATACAACCACGTACGCTTACGTACATATTTGCAAATATACGAACATATACTCATTTAGATGCACGAAGAAGTTAGAATTTGCACACATCTTAAAAAAACCGCGCGCATACGTAGGAAATAGTACGTATGAGCAAATATATACCGGTTCACTTAAGAATTTTCACGAGCACGAAGGTGAACGCACGTGGGTATACGGATATATCGTACGTGAGTATACAGATATATCGTACAATACGGTTAAATCCGCACGTATTCGTATGTACATTACGTATATATCCGCACGTATACGAACAGGTAAGTATTAGCGTGAATACGGTAATAAACGCACGCATACGCGCGTAATAGTATGTATGAGCAAATAACTGACGGTTTTCTTCAGTATACTTACAAACACGAACGTAAACAAACGCATACGCACGCGTACGAAAACGCACTTATACGCACATATATGCCAATATAGGCAAGTACACTTACGAAAAGACACTTAAACGTGAGTATACGGATATATCCGCACGTATACGGATGTAGAATACGGTTATATCTACACACATTAGTACGCATACAAACACGTACGCATACGTAAACATATGCAAATATACGAATATATACGCATTTATATGCACGAAGAAGGTAGAAAAAGCACACATACGAAAATAAACGTAGGCATACGTAGGCATTAGTACGCATGAGCAAATATACGCAGGTTTACTTAAGTATTCCCACGAGCATGAAGGCAAACTCACGCGTACGCACGCGTACGCGCGTAATAGTCTTATAAGCACATATAAGCCAATATATGCACGTACACGTACGAAATGCATCTATACTTGGTATACGATATACGTATGCACGTGAGTATAATATACAAAATACGGTTAAATACGCATATATACGTAGCGCGAACATAGGCACGTACACGAACACGAATTAACGCACCTATACGCACGTAAATACGCTCGCGTACATATACAAAAACGCACGCATTAGCAGTATACATATAGCACGAATATACATATAAGTCAACATATACGCATGTACAATACGAAAAGGCACCGATACGGCAGTAGCATTTAGCACGCACGTATACGTATGTAAACGGCACGCATACACGTATACGTATAAATAGTACTTATGAGCAAATATACGCCCGTATATCTTCTTAGTATACACCAACACGACACGAACGCACGCATAAACGCACGCATACGCACGCGTACGGAAACGCACATATAAGCCAATAATGGACGTACACGAACTAAAAGGCAGCTATACGTGAGTATACGGATATATCCGCAAACGTATACGTACAAAAAGTACGTATACGTATATATGCAAATATACGAACATATACGCATGTATACGCACAAAAAGGCAAGATAATTACTTGACGCATACGGATATATCAGCACGCACGTAATAGTACGTACGGAAATGAGCAATATACGCCTGTATTCTTAAGTATACACACGAACAAACTCAAACACACGCATAGCAACGCCGTACGGAAACGCACATATAAGTCAACATAGGCACGTACACGTACGAAAAGGCACCTATACGGCAGTATATGGAAATATCCGCACGTATACGTATGTACAATACGGATGTATCCGCACGTATACGTATAAGTAAGTATTAGCATGCATGCAGAAATAAAATTACGCAAAGCACGTGATAGTACGTCTTAGCTAATAAACGCTGGTATACTTAAGTGTACCCACGAGCACGAAGGTAAACGCACGCATACGCACGCGTAAGAAAACACACTTATAGGCACATATGAGTCAAAATTGGCATGTACGCAAATATACATCGGTATTCTTAAGCATACATACGAACACGAACACGCAAGCATACGCATGCCTACGGACACGCACTTGTACGCACTTATACGTCAATATAGGCACGTACACGTACAAAAAGGCACCAATACTTGAGCATACGGATATATCAGCAAGTATACATACAAGTTCGTATTAGTACGCATACGGAAATAAACGCACACATACGCGCGTAATAGTACGCATGAGCAAATATACGCCGTTATACTTAAGTACACGAACACGAACGAAAATGCACCAATACGCACATATAAGCGAACATAGGCACGTACACGTACAAAAAAGGCACGAAGCGCCGTTCGCTCGCGTTCGCAAGTACAAAAAAGTACGTATATTTACATAGGTGGCAAATAAATGACGAACATATACGCATGTATATGCACGATCAAGATAGCATTGGCATGCATACGGAAATAAACGCACGCATACAGACGTAATAGTACTTGTGAGCAAATATACGCCGGTATTCTTATGTATACTTACCAACACGACATCGAACGCAGGCATGCGCGCGCGTACGGAAACGCACATATAAGCCAATAACCAAGGTTCACGAGTGGGTCTTTGAGGCAGCTAACAGATATACTATCGGACATCGCCGAACGTATACGTATGCACAATACGGGTATATCTGCATGGATACGTACGAGTAAGTATTAGCGCGCATAGGGAAATGGCGCATCATGCGCGCGTAATGAACGTAATGAGCTTATGCACACTATGGTCAACAGCAAGAACGCAAAACAACCCCACCCAGTTCGCTACGTAAACATCTAAGGCACCACAAATATACCAGCACGTAGGGTGTGGGGGTTGAAACGTAATGAACGTAATGACTTATGCACACGTTGGTCAAACGCGAAGCTTACAAAAAGCATCTTAACCTACAGCGGCCCGCAAATATAATGTAACATTGGCACGTATGTGCACGTTCAAGCACGTATACACACGTTGGCAAATAAGAAATAACACGCCCACAAATGATTTGCTATCAATGCAGTAGTATAGGTAACGGCGGTCCTGGCGCATTAACCTATGCTGACAGAGGTCCCTAAAACGGGGACCTGCCACCCGGACCTGAACCGCCTACTCTATGACCAGAATAAATATCAGCACCGCAAGTTCTTCTGCGAGCTTTGCCTCCACGGGTTCACCAACGAGAAACTGCTCCTGGCCCACAAGCCTGAGTGTGCGGGGGTAGGGCAAACTGCCGTGCAGGTGGATATGCCTGAGGAGGGGAAAAACATATTAGCCTTCCAGAACTGGCAGAAGCAGCTTCCGGCCCCCTATGTCATCTACGCTGACTTTGAGGCGCTCACAGTGAAGCTTCCAGGGCCGGCACTCAATCCTGAAAAGAGTAATACCCAGAAGACACTGTAACACCAGGGCTGCGGGTACGGCTACATAGTGGTCAGGTGCGAAGGAACGACATCGGCCCCAGTAGTCTACAGGGGAAGAGACACTGTGGAGAAGTTCCTCAAGGCCTAACAGACACTGTAACACCAGGGCTGCGGGTATAGTGGTCAGGTGCGAAGGAACGACATCGGCCCCAGTAGCTACTAACAGTTCCTCAAGGCTCAAAACAGCGGGAGGAGAAAAAGATCAAAGTAGTTATAAAAGATTCACGCCTATTGTTTGATATTTGAAATTATTGACCTGAAAATGACCTATTTCAATAACTGTTTAAGATTCGTCAGGTAGGTATTGTCACATATCAAATAAGAAGATTATCTTGATGGCGTCTCCCTCTCTAATTACCGGTAACTTGTGGCTTGATAGAGGCACACCTAAGGTGAAAGAAATTGGCAGTATTATCTATCATCGTTACCGCCTTGGAGAATGACAATTTGTCCTCAGTGAGTCTAAAAACGCATGGTATATAACAATACAGGTTGTCCCATAACATCATGACATCACAGCTTACAGCACCGCTCTGCTTCAAGAGTAATGATATTAATGCTACAAATATTTCCAGTAGGTTATATGTTTAAATACCAATATAAACTTAAATCGAACCTTTAAACAACTTGTCCTGCTAATTAATGTATGAATCCGATGAATGAGTCTTCGTTCATTCAACAAAATGTTACTGTCCATGCTTTTATGCAATATTGCAAACAATCGAGTTGAATGATCTCTGCTTGCGTTTGTGTTATTACTAACATTTGAACTATGCCGGCAGTTTCAGTCCGACATTAACAATTTTACGTTCAACAGCCAATTACACGATCTCTCTCACATGTTTAATATAAAGTTCTTCACATTACGTACGAATATTCAACTCATATTGCATGATATGTTAGATTATTAAATGGTAGGGTTCCTCAGTGAAAGCACGCCAATCAGTTAATGTACATTGTGGTTATGCTACGGGATAGAACGAGTCAGAAAGAAACATCCCGCATGTCCACGGCATAAACCATACGCTGTTATATATGATGGGTTCAGTCATCAACGCCATGTAACGCTATGTATACACTCGTGTACGCACTTAAGCGAACGTCGGCACACGCATAAGCACGCGCACAAAAACGCACATAAACTCACATTATCGCCAATATACGCACGTAAACGCACTAAAACACACATATACGCACCTATAAGCAGGTATATGGAAATACACGCGCGCATGCGAGCGTAATTGTACTTATAAGCACATATACGCACGTATACACGCGTACGCTAACGTATACGCATGTATATTTAAGTATACACACGTACACGCACGTAAACGAACGTATAGGCAAGCATACACACGAGTACAAAAGGAAAAAATATGCACATATATGCCAATGTACGTACGTACACACATGAAAACACACCCAAGCGCTAGTACATGGATATATACGCACGTATAGGCACGTGTACCGATATGTACACAAATATACGCACTTGTAGAAAGAATAGCACGCATACATATGCATACGCACGCTTACAAAAAACGCACGCATACGTACATATACGCAAATATACCAATATATATGCACATATACACAAATAGTAACAAGGGTTTTCGATCCGTGAATCTACATATTGTCCCTGCGCTGCTGTCCGTGTTGGTTATCAATATACTTCTAATTTACAGCATCCCTTGTTGAAATCGGGTTTCCCAACTGAAGGATTTGATTATCTGTTATTTCAAGTCATCCAGTCATAGTAACGCCACATTTATCCATTTTTTTGTGAGTCACCAATAGATATATAGGTCGATGTTGCATATTCAGAGAGGTCGGATTGAGTTCTTGCCGTTTTTGGTAAGGTCCATAGATATTCGATTTTATTGACATCTTGTAAATTCAAGAACAACGCTAACAGGAAAGTCGTGGTTATACAATGGCTTTCCTTTATTATCGCGCAACTGAACCTTTAACTCATTCACAACTCCGCTAGTAACACGCTTTAAAGTGCCTATCGCACGGTTATAGGTACTTTGATGAAATCAATTCATAACGTGATCAATAAACTCAAACCGGTCCATTAATCGTCGCATCTGATCAGCTAAGGCCAAAATTTAAAAAAAATGTCAGTTCAAATTAGCGCGCTCGACAATCGCTACGGCAGGCATGATCTCGGTCAGACCCAGGCGTGTGACGTCAAATAAGGGAGCCCCGTTCCCAGAGACACGGAGAGTTCCACGATGTTTACATTGTACTTTGTCGGAGTGCGTCTCTCTTTTGTTTTTGATTTGTTCGTTTTCAGCCATCATAGGACCAATGGATCGATGTCGGAATTTTCTCGCGTACCAATCCGGACTGCGTGAGCTTGTTCAAGTTTCCTTAAAAGGACGTATTAAACAAACAATGGACTGACCAGGTGCTACGATTGCGAGACAAATGCCGAAATAGCCCGGCCGGGGCAAGTACGTGTTTGTGTGCTCAGTTAATTTAACCGAGGGATGTTTTGAGCAGGCATCGAAACTTAGAGAAGAGCTCGGTTGGATACCACGTTGCTAGCTTGTCGTGAAGACAGATGATGTGCCAACTCTTTTAGTAAAGGCCTCTGCTGTCCGCCAAGCTAGAAAGGGTGGCGGAGACGAGTGATCCTCTGACATCTCAGCACAAGAAGCAGACCTGCATCGGTTAAATGCTTCCATAGATAGAATAATCACCCCCCACAAGATGCTGGTATTCTTCTATGAGGGCATGGTTGCCAGGCAAGTACCATTCTCATAATAAAATGTTTTGCTCACTACAATGCTCCTTCATTGTGGTGTTTGTATATACTGAATTAAATTTGTCAGTCATTAAGTTTGTTTACTTGTGATGGTATGCCAAATAAATGTAGGTCACGTAAAATTAGTTCATTGCATCACAGATTAAGGCTGGCTGCCCTCCGCTACAATGAAAATGGGGCAAGAGACCAGGTGGCAACAGAAGCTGGGTCTGCAAGCTAAGATGCCCCACCTTTAAGCTGGGACATGTTGTCACAAAAGTAGCAACAAAGGCAACATTTGGCAAGATTTTTACTGATACGTAAAATGTAAATAATAACAAATTCCATTACCATGGGGATTAAAGGTTGTAAGCGACAGTTTGGTAAGTGCAAGCTGTGACTTGTCAGATTCCTGATATGCTTCCGAATAGTGGAATACCTGATAGCTGAATTGCTGCTGGTTTGCTATGAGCCAACCCTGCCCAAGATAGAAGCACCATCTCCAATGTGTGTATATGTGGTGTGACCAGATCGACGACAAGCCATTGAGGCACACCAGAGTCGGTTCCGCATGCGTCAAGGTGAGTGGAGGGTAGAGGAATCCTTGATAGTATGAGCTTCTGTCCCAGATGTCCCCAGCACATCTGAACAAACTGTCTGTATGCGGTTTATCTGTAACAAATGTAAAAGAACAATGTGACATTGCTGATTCATCCATGTTCAAATGTTTTGTTTATCATACCGTTTTCAATAAGTATATTACATTTATTAAAAATGACTGCAAGCCATTTTTTTTTGCATACCCTTTACTTTTGTACATAATTATCTGACATGTGCCCGTGTTGTTGTCCATAGTAGAAACATGCCACTTGCAAAGTCCAAGGGTTCATACAGATTGGTCTGAATCCAGGATGCTTGGTTATGCAACCAATTGGAAGTGGGCTGTTCTATATGCAGGTATGACTCTAGGAATCTCCAACAGCATACAGATTCGTCCACCTCTACCATTGGTTGGCAGTAGCCACGCAAACAAATGTATCATGATGTAGTGATGAGGATAAGAATGTATGTAATCAGTGATGACATATTGCATGGCAAATAAGTTTTAGCTGTGTCCATTCATTGAAACTCAGATGTAACACAGACCATGATAGTAATACTATAACCTTCAAGTTAGGCATTCACTTATGGGCTAACTGATATTCCTAAGCAAAAACAGCTGTTGTACTTGCTCTCCTGTATATGTTCTAGTTCAGAATTAATGTACATCAACTTTATATTCAAGTACATCTCTATTTATTAGCAGCAGCTAATCATAAATTAGTTGTAGTTTGTTCACAATTTGTGTCAAAGAGCTTTTACACTTTCATTGAACAACTTTGTAAACATGAATCCTTGCAGCCACTTGATAATTTCTATATATCTCATGTCTGCTGTATGATATGGAGGTATTAATTGCTGCAAAGCTCTCTTGCATACTATTTGCTTTGTGTTGACATGAGTTGACATTTATTTAAACAATAGTGTAACTTTGGTCAATAAATAAAATTCTGTTGCTTTGGTGTAAACCAGGCTCCCACCAACGTAATGGTTAATATACATAATATGTTTGAACTTACATAATTCAATAGATTACAACAGCTTTGAACTGTTTGCATTAAAAACATATTAGTATAGGAAAATATGTATAGGAAGTGAGGGTTCATACTTTATTTGTAAAATTTATGAATTAACTTTTCTCGTTACATACGATTATACACATATACGATGAACTGGTGCATAAAATACGATAAGAAGCAGCTTACCAAGCTTTGTTCTGCATCCGCCTTATGCCCTGGTCTAAATCGCTCATTTTTTGTTCGAATTTATCAGAAACAATTTGCCCTGCCGAAGCAACGATAGTCTGTATATGATCTTTGCCATCGCATGTATCTTCGTTGGTGAAATAGCGAAACTACCAGCAGCTAATTAGCGAGAGTCGCAACGCAGATTGCGCCTCGCAATCAAAACATTGCGGGTCTGACGTCACGCGGAGGCAATTAATTATTCATGAGCTCGTCGTTTCGATCCAAAAACGCGCAAATTGCGGCTGACACATAGACAGAATAGATACTTTTGGGTTATATTTCCGTAACCTGGCGACAAAATAGCCATGATTTTTCGTGGGATAGGCATTTTAAGACAGGATTAGCAATGTTTGTGGTTATAATATTATAACGGACCGTTATGATTACCAAGTCAGCCAGAAGAAGAACAAACTACAGGTTTGAGGAAGAGTATATAGATAAAATGACGCCTTTATTCGGGTAAAGTTAAATCGAATTAAGTATGGTTTATATTTACTAGGGAAGCAATTAACTTAATTAAGAGCAGCGCCTATGCTCTCATGGATCCCAATAATGGGGGTGGCTGTTCGCCTCCAACCCGACACAACAATAAAAAGTATTGAGGGGAATAAATACCATTGCTGGGGGTAGCTATTTGCCTCCAACCCAGCGCAGCACATACAAATGATCTCAAAAGTACTCAAAATGGTCCCTCACACTTTAATTCATAAGAACTAATCGTTGGGAGGGAATCCCAACTACATACAACTATAGTTAATCTCACATGTAAAAGTTATATAATTTACTGACAAATAATTGACCGTGTCGGAGGTTGATCCACCACCTAACCTCAACACAGGCTCATCTTTCTAGTAACGAAACAATCAGTCAAAGTTTCACGACACAATTCAGCCACGTCTTCTACGGTCCGAGACTAAAAATGGAACTGGCGCGAAAACTACATAAAGGACGCTATCCGCACTATTTTTCACAATGTCAACATTCAAATACAAACCTAAAGCTATCAGTTAAAAGTTACAGAACTTATGGCGAAATACATAAGGATATAAAAACAGACCATCTCACCTTAGTCTAACATGCAATTACAATTTAAAATAAAAACACAGGCAAAACCGGCTGCACTTTTTGATAATCTGTGGAGGGAGAAACCAAACCGGTATGACCTGGTTTAGCTGCGACCTGTTCACAGACATCTACATGTGCAGCCAACATAACCGGATGTTCACATTCATGAATATAGAAAGCGAAACTATATTCACTGAGCAACATCTACGTTATGACGGGTAGGGCTAGGGGTACCAACGAGACTCCTTCTCGTCACAATATCACCAAAAGAGTTGTGAGGGTAATAACATCTTTTACAGTATCAACTGCCAAACCAAGACCTAATGATGTAATCTGCTCAGATTTTGAATGGATAGCTGCCCCTTTTCCAACATTTTCTGACCGCCATGTAATGGTCCCAAATTTTTTCAAGATTGTACCAACCCACAGTATACGTGATTGACCTTAGGCCAACACATAGATCGCCCGCAGTGTTGTCAATAGGATTTTACAGAGACACAGCCTCACCGCTTTGAACATTTGTCAGAGTTTGATACATAGTTAACTATGTGGGCCTATCAATTCAATAGAAAAGCCACGTATAAAGCAGGTGGGGGGTATATCCGGCCAGTGAGAGGACAGAGGGCTTAACAAGTCCAAGCATTCAAGTCATTCACAGCGATGTTACATTCAGAGCAAACTTTTCTGAGGTGTTCAGTTATTATAAGAAGCCTTCGGTAAGTGCGGATGAGACAGTGCAAGCCTGGGAGTCAGAGCCAACGTAGTTCTGTCAGAACCAGATAAACTTTACAGTGTGGTGTGCAACATGCGGCTGCGGCGTGTCATCCCACGACCACCTTGAGGCCGAGGATCCCCTCGTCCAAGCTCTCTACACCTTTCCTGTGTATTACACAGCGCGGCAGAACTTCAAGCGTCTCTACCTCAGGATCATGCCCATGACCCCTATAACAATCTATACAATGGCAGGGTACATGACAGACTCTGTAGTAAGTTTGGTGTAACGCGGACCACGGACTGGCTTCAGCTACCAACGATGGCCTTTGGGTGCTATATTGCACATGATGCGTATGGTAATGGTAAAATCCGTAATAGCCCTACACGGATGGCCTTTAAGACTGGCTAAAAAGCCAGGGTTTGCCCACGCGAGCAATCTACAATGATTTCAGGAGCAAATGGGTGGTGTTCTACACCTAGCACAGGGCTCTAAGGCAGACGAGGCCTGGAGTTCCTCCATCAGCCCGGCGTTATGCGCATTAATGACAGCATTAGGACCTATGTCTGGGCACTGCTGGCAGCACAGACACAGACTCATAGCCCAATTCTGGGTACTGGCTCTGTGTTTGACGCCATGAAGCAGTTCTTGGTTAATGTTGAAGATGCAATTGAGTCCGATATTGACCTACCAACTGCAATAAAGAGGTGCCAAGACATAATGAAGTTTGCAGGGTCCAGGGTGGACTTTGTCTTTGGCAATGGGCTCTACATGGCTCCAAGCAACATGCTTCTCCAGGCAGGTCAAGTAATTGGGTACAACAACCTGATAACCATCTCGAGTGAGCAACAGCAGATCGGCATCAACACTGACGTCAACATGGCTGTGCCTTCCCATGAAGGAAGCTTTGACAGCCAGTAACTATAGAACCCGACAGCCGCTCTCCACAAGTTGTTCCTGATAGAACCCCAATAGAAAAGGCGCACGATAAGGAAAAAAACGCTCTTATTGTTGGCGGAATCAAGATAGGCTTAGTTTTGCTTTGGTTAGCTACGAAGTACGTCTCAAAGCATCAGGAGGATAACTCCCCCACCGGCAACAGCTGCAGCCCATACATATTCTGCCATTCAACCAGCCACCTTTGCAGCTAACTTAAACAGCCATGATATGATGGAGCCAATGATACCAGGAAGGGCAGCTGCTGCCTTACCAGCTAGGCCTTTCAGAACATTTGCAAAGGAGTTCAGCTGGGGTTTTTTCCTCCATTCCTTCCCAACGGGATTGTCAGATGGTGTAGGTGCCGAGGTAGCACTAGTTCCAACGCCAGCTACGCAATCGATGGCATCTCCATGGAGTATGACATGGTTACCCAACCAGAGCTGGCCCGCATGATCAGCACCAATACGCAAGTGGGCTCGCAATTCTGTATGAGGGTGTGCCACAGGTAACTTGAATACAATAAAATTGATACACTGTAGACCATCAACCCAAACATACCAGCCCGCAGCATGAAGGGCATCCTACTGCTCTTTGAAGACCAAGCCAATGCCTCATTTGCCAGGAAGACAGAGTCATTCTACAACCCAAAGATTACAAATATGGAGGCTACCAGGGCATGCGTGGCTACTAGCAGTGGGATGAGGCGAAAAACGCCTTGTGGCAACGAGTCAACGAGTGTTGCTATAGCTGTTACAGACCTAGCAACATCTTGTCCCCAGGATAGTCCCTAACAAGCAAGTATGCCCTGTGGCTCGACCTGAGGACGAGTGACGACGAACAGCTACGTGGAGAATAAGTCTGAGGGTGTCACCATTCAGATCGCAAAAATAGCACAGGCAACTGGTGTATTGAACGTCTATGTATATATTGTTATGGATGCACAGCTTAATATTAAGGAGGGCAGGTTCGTCAACGCATTCTACATAACATTTCCAGATGGTCTCTGCTCGGCTATTGTCTGTGGGCAGACAGGACATGAGAAAACCGTCTTTATCCTCGACCTATTTGAAGGGTCATTCTTCAGTGCCTTTGAACGTATTGTGATCCTTTGCCCTACCATGCATTTCAACGAAGCTTATCAGTCGCAATCAAGGATGTGAGATGATTCAGAAGTGTACGTGGTTGATCAGCTTTATAACTGGATGAGGGTTTTTGCCATTGTTTTAAGGGTTACACAACCTTGTACATTATTGATGACTGTTCAGCCACAAAGGGTCTAACCAAGAAAGACATATTATCAGAACTAGCCTTTAGCGGAGAGTATGCGCAGCAAAGTGTCTGTGTCCTCACCAAAACGAACAACTCTGTGCTGAAGGACGTACGTTATCAGACACGCTGGGTTGTGCTCCTTCACACCATAGACCGTGACTCGTTTGAATACGCCCTGCGTTAGAATAATGTGATCCCAACAAGGGAGGAACTTGCCGCAATACTGTTTCAACCAACGACATATGATGTAGGTTGATCAGCATGGTGGTACAGGTTTTATTTGCACCGTTAACAGGTTGCTGCTGCTGTTCACAAAAGTCAACCAGCTCATTAAAGGATCCCTTTTATACGGATTAAGACGATAAACATGACAACACCAAGTTATATGAAACTTGGTAAGATGGCAGTGTGTGGGGCTATCCCCAAACTTGACATCACGTCTCGCGACCTGGCTATGGCTGTTTCCGATGTAGCCCTAGCAATGGGCCCGAAGGATACGCTAATTAAACAAGAAATTATACCAGGTGATAAGCTGGTGTAATGGCCTCGATTGTGCAACTTGTTGGCGGTGCCCTTGTCAACGCCCTTGCATACTCCGGGAGCAACTTCTCTTAGTTATGAAGCAGCCAAGTGGAAGTGGAACGACAACGTCATGATATGGCAATCGAGCAGCTGAAGTTTGCGCAGGCGCATGGGCCGAGAAGCGAATTAAGTGGCTAGACTTCATCAATGAGCAGCTCCGCCGCCAGCAAAATACCGAGCATACTTTCCAGGATGCTGATGAGGATATGCTTGAGTACTATCTGATTTCAGGTGGCGAATCCGTCGAACCGCAGGTCTTTGAGCCCCGGCTTTCAGACGTCTACATGCCCTCAGATGACCAAAATGGACGTGAGCTGACGTTCATTATCCTGGGTATGGCTGCAAATGGACTGGTTGCGTACAGGTTTGCTAAGTAGCCAGAGCATTTGGAGAATCGTGCTTGTCAGCCGATGGATCACACAACTCGTCACATGCAAACCGTGTACTATAGTCTTAAGGGCTATTCGAAAGGCGTTACATCTATCAAAAAGCTTCCAGCAGACACAAGTGTGACCCGTAGTTGGCTTACAAAGCAAGCTATATTGCAAATCTACCTACCAATGTCAAACTCATTCCCAAGCACAAATATGATTGGGTTCACCAAGCCGATCTCTTATTTCTTCCTCATGACGTCCTGAAATGCCGGACTTACAAGAACTCCCTTACTGTTGTGGACGCGACCAAGTTCTACAAAGCGGCTGAGTGGTTGACTGCAAAAGAGCCTAAAGAGGTTGCAGGTACGCTCCAAAAGATATACAGGCGAGGACCACTCCATTTGCATTAACTACTTAAAGTCGACCCCCGACGGAAGTTCATGGGAGCAGTGAATCAGCTGCTGGCAAAGCAAATTGCACAAGAGCCCTCTTCCATGGTCCCATGGTGCTTGGTGGAGATCGAAGAGCAAAAGCTCCCCTCTGGTATTGGCGTTCGTTACCTATACCAGCCTAATGAGCTGGAGCAGGGTCGTCATCGTGCCACTGACCCAGTGTGGTCACTCAATGTCTATGGGATTGGACACTAATCGCGGTGAGCCTGTGCTCTACTAAGGATCACTCCTTGGCTTTGTAAAGGAGGAGCTACTTATGGTGCCACCTGACACTCAGCTGCCACCATTCTCAATTAGACATAAGACATTCTATAGGAAACTCTGTTTCCAAAGAATGGTACTTATAGAAAGACAAAAAATATTTGTTTTCTTCATAATAACTCTCATTTGATGCTGCTCCAATCTTAAGGTACCGGGCGAAACAGGACTGCTGTATATCGTCCATTCATCAAGAAATTCCCCAAAAGTGCCCTTGAATATTGCCAGGGAACAAAGACCCTTGTAACAGGCCCTGTACACAAGAGTTTGGTATCCTACACAGATATATGATGAAACAGGGTGTCGTTAATTGTCTTTGTACAGTTTGTCAGAAGGTATGAAATAAACTAGGAGTGTGTATGGATTATGGGTTGATAAGATTGTATAACTTGTATACCGGTGCCGCTGTAAAAGCCAGTGTAAACAAATAGAACTGGGATTTCCTGCTGTTGTTGCCAACAAAGTCCCTTTTGTCCAAAAATAGAACCTTTGCGCTCTGTTTTTCCTTTCACAATTAACAAATTTTTCCTTTTAGATATATAGATCTGTATGGAAAACATGGCTCACCATACCCGAGCATGTAAAGGCCGAAACGATAGAACCACCGTACTCACGCGCTACAAGCTCTCGAAGAGTGTAAGGAATTTGACCATGTGCACAATGAGATAATTGCTGGACTTAAGACTGCATGGGCAAGGCCTCTGCCTGTGCCACGTGGAAGCAAAACTTCCCCCACGCCGCGTGCAAAACCATTGGTTTTAAGTAAAAGCACTCCACCTCCGCGCCACGCATGAAGCCATTGGTTTTAAGCAAAGCACCCCCACACCATGCCTGAAGTTAAAGAAGACCAAGTGGGCTGTCAAAAACTACATTAATTACTACTATGAGATTAAAAGCGCAAAGGGAGTGAAGAAAGGTAGTTAAGAAGCACCTAAGCCACGCACAGTACATGGAGTCTCTGTTTACAAAGAAGCAGTTCCGCCATGGTATGAACATGCTGCGCAGTGATGTTCGCAAGAAATATGGGCTACGTCAACAAG
>CM067342.1:13934644-13967144 GCA_034190875.2 Urechis unicinctus | reverse complement strand
CCCAAATCAATAAGTGCCGTTACAACACACTTTACAGTGAGTACTATTACAACACCTTAGTTGATGAGTGCCGTTACAATAACGAAATCAATGAGAGCTGTTACAACATCCAAATTAATGCGAGCTGTTATAACACTCAAACCTTTGAGTACTGTTTCAACATTTAAAACACGCATATTAATGAGTGCGGTTTCAACACGCATTTCAACACAGCAGTTACAGCACTTCTTTCTATGGGTACCGTCAAAAAAAACCATATCAATGCTTTCAGTTCCAACACTCTATTCGATGAGTGCCGTTACAGCATCCAAATCAATTAGAAATGTTACAACGATCAAATCACTGAGAACCGTTACACCGGTATAAGATCCCTAACAACACCCAAATCAACGAAAGCGCTTACAACACGGTAATCAATGGAAGTTGTTACAGCACGCATATTAATTGGTGCCGTTAAAACACTCTTCCTAAAGAGTGCCGTAACAACTCCCAATTCAATGAGATCAGCTACAAAACGCAAATAAATGGGTGCGGTGGCAATACCTAAATTGATGAGTGCGTTTACAACACCCAGATGTGTGAGATATGTTACAACACCCAAACCAATAAGTGTTGTTACAACACACACCTATGAGAGCAGTCCCAAATACCAAATATATTAGTGCGTTTACAACATGCAAATCAACGAGTGCGGTTACAACACCCAAATCAGTGAGTGCGGTTACAAACACCCAAATCAGTGAGTGCGGTTACAACACCCAAATCCGTGAGTGCGGTTACAACACCCAAATCCGTGAGTGCGGTGAGTGCGGTTACAACACCCAAATCAGTGAGTGCGGTTACAACACCCAAATCCGTGAGTGCGGTTACAACACCCAAATCCGTGAGTGCGGTTACAACACCCAAATCCGTGAGTGCGGTTACAACACCCAAATCAGTGAGTGCGGTTACAACACCCAAATCCGTGAGTGCGGTTACAACACCCAAATCAGTGAGTGCGGTTACAACACCAAATCCGTGAGTGCGGTTACAAACACCCAAATCCGTGAGTGCGGTTACAAACAACCCAAAAAGTGCGGTTACAAACACCCAGTGAGTGCGGTTACAAACACCCAAATCAGTGAGTGCGGTTACAAACCCCAAATCAGTGAGTGCGGTTACAAACACCCAAATCAGTGAGTGCGGTTACAAACACCCAAATCAGTGAGTGCGGTTACAAACACCCAAATCAGTGAGTGCGGTTACAAACACCCAAATCAGTGAGTGCGGTTACAAACACCCAAATCAGTGAGTGCGGTTACAACACCCAAATCAGTGAGTGCGGTTACAAACACCCAAATCCGTGAGTGCGGTTACAAACACCCAAATCCGTGAGTGCGGTTACAAACAACCCAAATCAGTGAGTGCGGTTTACAACAAACACCCAAATCAGTGAGTGCGGTTACAAACACCCAAATCAGTGAGTGCGGTTACAAACACCCAAATCAGTGAGTGCGGTTACAAACACCCAAATCCGTAAGTGCGGTTACAAACACCCAAATCAGTGAGTGCGGTTACAAACACCCAAATCAGTGAGTGCGGTTACAAACACCCAAATCAGTGAGTGCGGTTACAAACACCCAAATCAGTGAGTGCGGTTACAAACACCCAAATCAGTGAGTGCGGTTACAACACCCAAATCAGTGAGTGCGGTTACAACACCCAAATCCGTGAGTGCGGTTACAAACACCCAAATCAGTGAGTGCGGTTACAACACCCAAATCCGTGAGTGCGGTTACAAACACCCAAATCAGTGAGTGCGGTTACAAACACCCAAATCAGTGAGTGCGGTTACAAACACCCAAATCCGTAAGTGCGGTTACAAACACCCAAATCAGTGAGTGCGGTTACAACACCCAAATCAGTGAGTGCGGTTACAACACCCAAATCCGTGAGTGCGGTTACAACACCCAAATCCGTGAGTGCGGTTACAAACACCCAAATCCGTGAGTGCGGTTACAACACCCAAATCCGTAAGTGCGGTTACAAACACCCAAATCAGTGAGTGCGGTTACAACACCCAAATCAGTGAGTGCGGTTACAGCACCCAAATCCATGAGAGCGGTTACAACACCCCTTTCACTGAATGCGGTTACAACACTAAAATCAATTGCAGCCATTACACCACCTAAATCAATGGCAGCCGTTACACCACCTAAATCAATGGGAGCGATTAGAACACCCGAATCTATAAATGCTCTGAATTTTAACATGAAGCGAAAGTCAGGGATATCAAAATATCATGGTTATTAGATTTTGCATTTCGCTGAAATGGAAATTAATTGACTGACCTTTTTCGGTATGTAGGGTAGGAAAAAACTCTAATAATCGACAATTTATAGTTTTCGCAGAGGAGTACGCATGTCGCTTAAACATAGGGCAATTGTACAAACTCGTGTTGAAGCATCAAATGTCATGAATGGCTCTCCCATTGCCAACGCACTCAGTTTTGCACCTACCTGTCCTATGCGGACAACGATCAGACGATCTGCTACACCTACTATCATATTCCTGTCTCCTGTAGGTAGCCTGTTTAGAAGGAAAATTTGACCAAGTATCCTGGTTTCTTGAGTTGCCACACTCATTATTCAATCGATAATCGGGATAACAATGGATGATTGCATGATTAAAGCACAGCAGGGCATAAAATGAATGATGTCAGTATTTTGTCATATACGGTAAAACGCCAATATTAGCGCCGGTGGACGGCTCAAACAGCTAGACATTCTCTGCTGCCTTATTTCCAAACACACTCTGTTGTTCAAAAACTAATATGTGATCCCTCTGTTGATCAGTTAATTGTGTATACATGCTGACACTTAAGAGAAATAAATGAATAATTTGGCCTACTTGCCTCACTTTCCTGAATGATACTAATATTAATAATGAATAATTTGGCCTACTTGCCTCACTTTCCTCTTCACCTGATACTAATACACACATACATCATGGATTCGTGCGGAAATTTGATTCGTGTCTCGTTACTGTCATTTAATTAATGCCTGTCAAAAACAGTCTGACAACCACAATATGTTTGCGGGGAACTTACCGTAAGATCGCATTCTGACAAAACACAGCAGTGCAATGTTTAACCACATGTATATAGTAAATAATCTTGAAGCAGAACTGTACAAACGTCATTTAAGTAGATTTTACCCGGATGACACATATTTATTGAGGTGTCCTAATTTTGTTGAACGGAGCGTTCTAAATTTTGACACAAGCAACGTAATCAGCTGGTACCTCACGCCCACCCGCATGTTTCCATCAGTATCAAGCAACGTAATCAGCTGGTACCTCACGCCCTCCTCATGTTTCCATCAGTATCAAGCAACGTAATCAGCTGGTACCTCACGCCCACATGCATGCTTCCATCAGTATCAAGCAACGTAATCAGCTGGTACCTCACCCGCATGTTTCCATCAGTATCAAGCAACGTAATCAGCTGGTACCTCACGCCCACCCGCATGCTTCCATCAGTATCAAGCAACGTAATCAGCTGGTACCTCACGCCCATCCGCATGTTTCCATCAGTATCAAGCAACGTAATCAGCTGGTACCTCACGCCCACCCGCATGTTTCCATCAGTATCAAGCAACGTAATCAGCTGGTACCTCACGCCCTCCTCATGTTTCCATCAGTATCAAGCAACGTAATCAGCTGGTACCTCACGCCCACATGCATGTTTCCATCAGTATCAAGCAACGTAATCAGCTGGTACCTCACACTCACCCGCATGTTTCCATCAGTATCAAGCAACGTAATCAGCTGGTACCTCACGCCCACCCGCATGCTTCCATCAGAATCAAGCAACGTAATCAGCTGGTACCTCACGCCCACTCGCATGTTTCCTTCAGTATCAAGCACTTTCAACTTGAGTGGACCGCTGTAAGTAATTTGCCGAGGCGTTGCCTTAACACTATACCACACTGAGCGCATGATGGACAGGGTTATTTACAAATTGTCAATTTGCATATTCGGATAAAAGCACGGCTTTAGTGGGTCCGTAGTGCACATTCCAAAACCAACGACTAGCATTTCCTCACTATGCGAGTGTACTGTTTCGTAATATATGAATTGCCATATAATTTGCGGCTATACAAATTCGGAGATTACTTTACTATACCTGTCTCTTATATAAGACAAAGATTAAAACTGTTTGAATTTGCACCCCTGTCACCTTGGGCTGCCGTTGTTATTAAACTTCCACTGAAAACATATTTGGTCCGAAATGAAAGCAAATGTGATAGACGCATCATTTCGTCGTTTAATGAGCTAAGCGAGTCCGACTACAGCCGATGCAAGCCACCGTTGAGCTCTTTAACAGCCGTTCTGTAAACGATCGTACGGCTCGCCACTGGTAGGAAATCTCCATGACCAATACCTCCTTGTGATATTGGAGACCAGTGTGTATTTCTGCTGGTGGCAAACCTGACATGACAGATCTCGTTTAACCAAGAACAAACATGGCCATTTAAAGTTGTTCAAACGACACCTCTGACACGCCTGTCCGTTGGACGAATTGTTCCGGAGATAATTTTCATGCTTACTTGTTGATGGAGACTGGGACAAGCTATGAGCGCTGTAAGCAGAGGTATTGTCTCTGAACGAGTGGCAGAATTAATCTGACTGTCCATGTTTTGTATGCGTTGTCTCTGAACGAGTGGCAGAATTAATCTGACTGTCCATGTCTTGTATGCGTTGTCTCTGAACAAGTGGCAGAATTAATATGACTGTCCATGCCTTGCATGCGTTGTCTCTGAATGAGTGTCAGAATTAATCTGACTGTCCATGTATTGTATGCGTTGTCTCTGAACGAGTGGCAGAATTAATCTGACTGTCCATGTCTTGTATGCGTTGTCTCTGAACGAGTGGCAGAATTTATCTGACGGTTCATGTCTTGTATGCGTTGTCTCTGAAAGAGCGGCATAATTTATCTGACGGTTCATGTCCAGTATGCGTTGTCTCTGAACGAGTGGCAGAATTTATCTGACGGTTCGTGTCTTGTATGCGTTGTCTCTGAACGAGTGGCAGAATTTATCTGACGGTTCATGTCTTGTATGCGTTGTCTCTGAACGAGTGGCAGAATTTATCTGACGGTTCATGTCTTGTATGCGTTGTCTCTGAACGAGTGGCAGAATTTATCTGACGGTTCTTGTCTTGTATGCGTTGTCTCTGAACGAGTGGCAGATTTATCTGACGGTTCATGTCTTGTATGCGTTGTCTCTGAACGAGTGGCAGAATTTATCTGACGGTTCATGTCTTGTATGCGTTGTCTCGTTGCAGCAATTTGTTCTCTGAGCATATCAAATTTTAGACTCCTAGCCATTTGGTTTTCTTCGTCCTGAAAGGAACGTAGTCCGCTCAATAAAGCCTGCCCTTCGTCAGATGCTTGAGGGGAAGCTGGGTGTTCAACGAGTGAAGTTGGCGCGAAGCTTACCGAAGACGTTGAAGACTGCGAGAAAGCAGGACGATTGAGAATTGCAATGATTGGTGAAGTTGTTGTTGCCATAGGGTAGAATGTTTGGACGTACAGATGGTTGTAATTGTAAAAGTGACTGAAGGCGTCGATGCCATGGTGGCTGAACAATTCGTTCCCCAAAGGGTTTTGTGTCCAAGCAGTGGCAATTTACACGCAGTACAGGTTTTGGCAGAAGCCATACAAAACAAGCGGACTGTAGGCTGTAGCAAAGCTAGAACCCAAGTGAGGCAGCAAGAGAGAGATAGAGAGCAACCGGAGCAAAGGAAAAGAGAGAGAGAGGACACAGGAAATGACATCACGACCAGTAGAGAACACAAGCGCGAGCTGAGGCGAGACGAGGGGGCACGGGTCAAATTACACATTATAAGTACCTAATATGTAAACAACACGCAACTAGTTATGCTTATTTATGCAGTTCCAACAGCCCCAAAAGTGTGTATATATGTATGCACTTTTGTTTCGATAATTCAGCGTAGTCAGGGCTATTTTCCAGTAACTCCTGACGTTTTTTCTTCGCACCAAACCGATCGATCAGTTCCTCTCTACTGTCGACCAACATGCGCCAAGCAAATCTATCTGAACGCAGTTTCATGTTTCATAATTACCAGCGGAATTGGGTGTTGAACACTAATAGAGACTTCAGCTCCTGTTGAAACCTCCCGTTCTTGATGCGCACCCACTTCTACCGCCTTTAGGGTCTCTGTTACAGCTGATAATTCATAGCCACCGTAAAAAAGTCTCTAAAATCCGAATCAATCCGTATTTTTCAATCCGTATCAAAAAGAAATACACTGTCCTTATTCCACATCGTCAAATCAAATAGACAGAAATCGCGAGTGTAGGGAGAATCACCTTTTCGGTTGTTGTACTCCTTTCCATTTTGTATCCTTCACCTTGTCGTCGACCAGTGGCAGATGCACAAACTTGTCGGTGCACAATTATATGCCCTATAGCTGTAACGCCTTACAGAACTAGGGCAATACGTCTTCACTCAACAGCTTATCAAACTCCGCTTCTGTGATTAGCCAACCACCAGGTATTTGCTCCTCCCCTCTGAAATGCTGGACGCCAATCAAACGACGACCAGCAAAATCGTGCTTGACCAAGTACTGATCGCGCGCCAAATGTACTTTGTTTGCATATTTCAGTATGAGGTGCCTCACTTACAATGCGGCCACAATTCTGGATTAAACGCATTCCGCTCACTCGCTCCACATCGAACCTCACATATGGAGCTCAATTTTCTTACATTTCAACACCTGAATGGTCATGCGGGAGTTCAGCGGTATTGGTGACTCCACCCCTTTCATCCTTGCTAACATGTTCATACGCGTCTTTCCAAGTTTATTGTTATCCTCAATGGTTTACGGGCTCATTACCTTTTAACCCTGAACAACTACTCATGTGTGACAAACTTCAAAGACAGACTTAATTCCCGTTGTTATTCTCAATAAACACACCTGACATCGTCAACAATACAATAGCCAATATTTTTCATTCCATTGTTAATCTCAAGGACCGATTGGCATCCTCAGGTTACGCGGGTACAAGCATGTAACATGATCACGTAATCAGGTGGTGGAGAGCAAGTGGGGTGGGGAGGGCATGGGGGTGGGGGCTCTGATATAACGTATACATTTGCCTTCCGGTGTGACCAGTGCTCATAACACTACGTCCTGATCGGATCATTTTCGTCAATCATTATGGCCAATACAAGCACTGCCTTATTCGACGAGAAGTCCACAAGATGCCACGGCGACCCAATTGCTATCCAAGAACTCAGCACATGTGGCAAAACTGTAGCATAACGATATCGTGTCCGATGACTAGCAAGACTACAAATTATAAATTTTGTCGCTAAGAGTTGAATATTTAGCACAGATTCTATCAAATGTTAGTAGTTACGTCCTTCAATCCACGCTCACCGATTGACCCCTTGCAGACTAACCATACGTCAGAAATCGCTCGGTTATTCATTCAGTCTGCATGAAAATTCTCTCTGTTTGAACTAAATACTGAAGGGTAATTTGAGATTGCTTATGATCTTTGCCACAAGAGAGCTCTGCTGGGGTCGTTAAACAAGTAAACCAGTCTCAGTTTGAGCAGCAGTGTAACTTTGTCCACCATCCAGGAAGGGTTTTCGATCATGGCGGTGCGCTGAAAAGCCCAGCAGGTGCCGGGCCGAAAAGGGACTTGTGTGATGACACTCTACCTTGGTTCCCATGGTTACAATAGAAGGCTGACTGAACAAAGAACAACCCTCAGTGTATGATTTCAAGTCCATTTGGCCCTAATCGTGGGTCGAATAGTTTGGACAAGCGAAATCTTTTGTCATAGAGCCTCCAACCTTTCTGATCCAATGATCTAGCCAATTTATGCACATTTGTTATGTGTTTGAGCATCCCTGGGAAAAACTTTGGGTCATTATTTCAATGTAAGTATGGAATCAGAAAACTCATTCCCAGATGGTCATAGGCGGATGCACTTTAGGATGTTGTAAAGTAATATTCTAACGCTGTACTACAAACGTAATTAAGCAGTCCATGTGCCCTCATTGGCCAACCAATCAAAGCCACCCCTGAACGGTCGTCGGCCGGCCCTTCAAGTCGACCGGCGGAGTCAGTCAGTCTATAGCCATGGAACAGAACACCTCCTGAACTCCAACAAAAAGCTATTCTCGGCATTTCAACAACTTTAGGCACACCTAAAATTTCCCCTTTTCGGCCTCTACTACCGTGTTCATTCGTCACCAACTGAAAGACGAAAGCATCACGTCAAGGGGCACTATCTTTCCCAGTAGATGGTCGTCGCCGTTCAATGTCTCTGAGAAGGATAAAATGTTCCTCCCAAATAAGTTGTTTAACAGAATAGAGTATCCGAGATGGTGCGATTACATAGAAGGTTGTTTTCAATCTGAGGGCAAACAGTTTTGATCCAAGAATCAGACAGCAGAAGCTGAATGTAAGTAATGATCAACACTGTAGACGGAGGTTAACTAAATCAGAGAATAGTTTCCGAGTCGGCGAACATAAGAGTGGGCAATATAATAATAGCAACAGAAGGCAGCGGAGGTACACACGTTATTCCTCCCCGACAAAAGCCTTTTGGGAAAAGGAGCGACGACCATTGAAATTGAAAAAGTAAACAAAGGAATTGTTTGATGTTAACTTACGTTTTAACTGGTCCGGTAGAGGTGGTTGTACTGAAGATCCTTCCTTACTCGACGGAAGCAAAGGCAGATGAACAGCACATACTCAAGTTTGACGACTGTGACATTCTACTATATAGAAATCACGTACAGATCCATTGAGGTTTTCACGTGTTTATCAGGAACTACAGAAACGGAACCGACTATAGCGCCACCCGGCGAATGTTATCACAACTAGTGAAGTAGTCATTCATCATGTTAAATAATGTGGGGATATCACATTCCTCCACACTTAAATCATGACTTCCATGATATCAGACTACAATGCAAAACTATCAATATTGTACGAATGTTACCAATAATAATGTTAATAATAGAAACAGCTCAATGTTCAAGGGTATCACATCTGTTCGACCAATCGCGCTGGTGGATTACTCCTACGTGTAGACTGGCGTCCACCATTGATCCGGACAGGCGACACACTTACTGCAGGTTCGGGTGTCTCGACATTGGGAGTAGCAGAGGGTGAAACGCTAGGAAGTTGAATGTTCTGAGATTTAACTGGAACCACTCTAGGTGTATGCACTACAGAATCAGGTAAGTATGGTGTTGCACGTACGTCGTTGTTCGGCGAGTCCACAGGTAAGTTACCACTGCTGTAGCGCATCCTCATACGATCCAGATGACGACGGATTACTCTACCGTCCTCTAGTTTCACGCGGAATGATAAAGGTGCAGGTTTGTCAATTACAGTAACGGCTAGCCAGGGAGAGCCGGATGCAAAGTTCTTGACATGCACAGTGTCATCCACTTCAATGGTACGTGGATGGGTGTGTCGATCATGGTAGTACTTCTGCTTTGATTAAGAAGCAAGAACACGTGTTGTGATGCTTGGACGAATAAGATCCTGGCGTGATCTGACTTTACGTTTCATTAACAGTTCTGATGGTGTCACACCGGTGGTGCTGTGAGGCGTGATTCTATATCGAGCCAGGAAGCGTGACACTTTACTTATCAAAAGTTCATTGCCTAATCAGGTTCACCGATAGAGTGGTCTGATCATTAATATGATTCAATAACAACTTCTCCAGGAGGCTGAGGGTCAACTGGTGAATCTTTCAAAGGAAGTCTGCTCATTGCATCAGCGTTGACGTTAGCAGATCCAGGTCTATAAACTAGGTGGTAGTCATGTGTCCCTAGTATCAGTGACCAGCGTTGAACACGAGGAGACGCCTTCACTGGTACAGGCATAGTTCCCCCTAGCAAACCCAACAAAAGTTTATGATCAGTCATAATGGAGAATTTGCGTCCCCAAAGATATTGATAAAATTTGCGTATTGCAAATATGAAAGCTAAGCCTTCTTTATCAATCTGAGAGTAATTCTTCTCGGCAACACTGAGCGATCTTGAAGCGAAAGCAATTGGCTTTTCTCTACCATCAGGGAATACGTGGGACATAACGTCCCCAACGCCGTCACATGAAATAACCACTGGCTTATCCTGGTCATAATGTACCAACAACCGAGATGAATTCAAAAGTTTATTGACTTGTTGAATGCAGCTGTTTGAGAATCACCCCATTTGAATACAACATTTTCCCTCTGTAGGTGATGAAGTGGAGCGAGTATGGTAGCCAAATCAGGTAGGAATTTACTGTAATAGTTAAGCATCCCCAGGTACGAGCTTCAACGATAGCTCCCACTTTGTCGTCAAGAGGATGCAGCCCCGATGCATCAATCTTGTGTCCTAGATAATATACTTGACTGGATAAGAAGGTACACGTGACCTTCTTTACACGCAATCCTGCTGTACAGAGACGTTGGAATACTCTTTCCAGAACCGAGAGATGCTCCTCTACAGATGGTGCGGATACGAGCACATCATCCAAATAGCAACATACACAAGGTAGGTCACCAAGCAAGTTGTCCATACATCGCTGGAAGATTTCCGGCCTTGACGAAATGCCAAACGGTAAACGTTTGTATTGAAACAGTCCACGTGGTGTGTTGACTGTAGTGAATTTCCTGCTATCCGGATGTAGTGTTACTTGCAGGTACGCATTACTGAGATCTAGTTTACTGAACTTTTGTCCACCTGAAAGTCTAGCATATAGATCCTCCACACGCGGAATTGGATATGTGTCTGTTTTTGCTACAGAGTTGACAGTCATCTTGTAGTCACCACATAATCTTATCTTCTTTCCATCGCGTTTAACTACTGGTACAATTGGAGCTGCCCAATCAGAATGCTGGACTCCTTGTGCTTCCCGATTATCAATCTCTTCATTAACACGATCCCTCAGTGCATAGGGAATAGGTTTGGCTTTGAAGAAGCATGGTCTAGCATCAGCAGGTACTTGTAGTTGTGCGGATACTTTTAAGCTGATCTAGTTCATCACTAAACAGTTCATGTAACTGTTCTAGCAACTGGTTGATTTTAGATGTACCGTGTACATTGATAGCATGTACCTCACCCCAGTCGACTTTGACATGTTGCTGCCAGTTCCTACCCAGTAGTGTTGGACCACTACCAGATACCACTAGAATGGGCAGATTCTTTTCCTGTCCATTATGTTTGACTGAGACTTCAATTTCTCCTTCCACTTTGATCTTCTCATTTGTATAGGTGGATAGACTACATCTACTTGTCTTGAGCTGCTTTAACTGGAAAAATTCATCAAATGTTATTTTACTCATCAGAGTGGCTGACGCTCCTGTGTCAATTTCCATTTCAAGCTCTTTTCCGTTTATCTCCATCACTGCCATTAGCGGAGGCGCAGGACCAATTCGGTCACTGACAGAGTAAACAGTTTATAGTGATTCTTCCACAATGTCATCGGTGGTTATGGTCTGCAGTGGTTGTTCGGAGATATGCCATGTCTTTTGAATCTGACCATTTTTCTTTCTCCATGCCTTGACAATGTGTCCTTTTTTGTGACAGTAGTTACAAATCATATCTCTAGCGAAACATTTGCTGTGATGATGTTTTTGTGAGAGGCAACGATAACACTCTTTTTGTTGTTGATGTTGGGGTGGTTGGAATGATGGCTTCTTATTTCCGAGCTTGCCATAACTTTTCTTGGCTTGCATTTTATGCACCTTATTTCCTGTGGCACCAGGTGTATCATTTATGGTTTGTGACTTGGTGTTTGATGATTGAAGCACTGCTACACTCTTATCTGTGGCTTCATAACTTACAGCAATGTCCAATGCCTTAGCATATGTCAAATCAGTCACATCACACAATGCTGTCATTATCCGTTCATGACAAATACCCACCAATATCCGATCTGCCAAATTTTGTTCCAATTGATCACCAACTTTACAATGTTCAGAAAGTCATTTCAGCTCAGCAATAAATTAAGAAACTGACTGGCCTGGTTCTCTGTAAGATGAGTTAAATTTGGCTCGCTGGATAGTTGCAGATGGTTTTGGACAGAAATGTTCAGTTAACAGCTTCACAATATCCGGATAGTTCTTGTCAGTCAATCGACTCGGCTGTACAAGATTCCGAGCAATACGGTATGTTTCAGGTCCACAACAACTCAACAGAATGGCTTTCTTCTTATCATCGTCATTGACATCGTTGGCCAAAAAGTAGAACTCCAATTGTTCCCTGTAACTGTTCCAGTCCTCATTCACATTGAATGAGTTTAAGTGTCCATGCGTCGGCATGTTGTTTTCTATATTTTGAATACCGAAATGTCCTTGACACTATTTTGTAGTTCAAAGGTCAGGAAGGTCAAATGCGATCGTGTCGTACATGACGAAATTCGAGCGGGACGGATTCCGACTTCACCATTAAAATCAATGGACTTTACACGGGGGTTCGTTTAGAAATTAATGAACACTCACTTCTATGGATATTTTGGGCTTACAGTATCCCATCCTCGTCGCCAAAAATGTGACATTCTACTATATAGAAATCACATACAGATCCATTGAGGTTTTCACGTGTTTATTCAGGAAAACGGAACCGACTAGAGCGCCACGCGGCGAATGTTTCCACAACTAGTGAAGTAGTCATTCATTATGTCAAATAATGTGGGGATATCACAACGACGATAAACAATTCAAAAAAGCCAACTTCTTATTTTGTAACAAGAGCGATGACGCTTTGTTTGAGAACAATGGCTAGAGCAGCTTCTGTGTTTTATAGCTCAACAGGGCGGGAATCACAGCGCATGTTCGCATCCCTCTCGCCCGTGACTGGCAGACGTGATGAAATATTACAAAGACCGCCGTAAATTACCCGAGGGATGATTAGAGAAAATTATTATAGATACTGTTACGGTATTTTACCATACCTTGTCATTACAGATTCCAGAATTAATACTGTCTTTAATCTGAGAGAAATATTGACACCAAGAAGGTGCTGGTTTCATTAATGCAGCCGAGGATTCTAGGTGAAACATTCTTGTTCTTCACCTTAATGATCGCCTTCTTATTTGCCTGCACACTCGGTAGTGGCAGGTAGGAGCCACTTTTGAATGGCTAGTAGCCGATGATGATGATCCAACTTCTTTTGGATATTAGCATTGCTCCTGTTCAGAATATCGCCAATATCTTCTTGGGAGAGAACCGCCTCGTGCTTATGACACAGTACAGGCTCAACTTGTTCAGTGTCGCCATCACCGATGCGCTTCATGAGCCTCACCTGCGGCGCTAACTGACACTTGAACCCGTTCAGTGACTTAAGCTCAGCGGTCATCTGTTTATGCATGCCTTTTTAGAATATCAGAGTGTCCTTGCCGAAGGTGCTGCAGTGTACCCCTAGGAATGCTCACCCACGCAGATAGTTCTTAACAGCCCACTTAGTCTTCTTTAACTTAAGACGTGACGTGGTAGTTGGCTTGGATGGCGCAGGAACGGCTTGTGTGGCATGGGAACTGGCTTGCGTATCGCAGGCACAGGCCTTGCTTCTGTGGACGAAAGTCTAGCAATAAATCTACAAGCGGTCAAAAGTAAGGCGCTCTTCAAGAGCTTATATTGCAGCCTTGGAACGTGGGTAGGGTGGTTTAACCCCATGAGCTTCAAGGTAATCATTTTTCCATACAGATCCATATGTCTAAAAGGAATTGTATTACTATAGAAAAACGACAGCAGGTAACAGAGCACTTGGTAGTAGAATCGAAATGTGTGTTATTGTTAACTGCTCTCAACCCCTTATAACATCGGCAATATTAGGTTGATGGTCATAAAAATTGGGTAGCTTTTTTTACGGACGTAACGTCACTTCCGGTTAGCAAGCAAAATCAGCAGTGCAATCAATAGGTAACACGTCGTTGATAGTTGTATGGTACAAATATGTTCGCCTCACAATAGCCCATGGTATTCTGAACTTGTAACTACATCGTACTGTATATTCTCAGTAGTTTTCTCACAAACTGAGCTTTAAGTCCCAAAACGCCCCCAACAATGCATTAACACCCCAATTACTTTATTATTACTCGGTCGATTTTTAAAATGTTCCCATGCATTTGCAGGTTAATTTTACAGTAACATTTCGACAGTAGTATGTCAGCTGTCAGCATGAATTATGCGTAGTGTTTCATGAATTGCAGGTTAAAGTCGATCGCTTCTAAAATTGACAATATATGTTCGATAGTCATAAAAATTGAGACAAATGTTAGCATGAACAGTATCCGGATATAAAGGTAATTTAAGTTGAAACGGGACTGAAATCTGAAGTGTTCATGTCGTTTCTCCGTTGTTAATCTTCGCAGTTAACACTCAAAGGAAGCCCATTCAATTTTGATATATATAGATTTTCTGTTGTAAATTACCGACAGTTTTCTCACAAAGTAAAGGCATATCGTACGTTGATAAAAGTACAGCGAGTATCATTTTAATGGTTCGTTAACAGTGGTCTACACTTTCTACTTACCTCAACGAACTTGATGGTAAGGCTTGGCACGCTGTCAAGTATGTCACGTCTCAGTAAACAAACATTGGCACATCCCGTCGCGGGACATGTGGAAGGCAATGCTCTACATCTGTCATGGTTAGCCAGGGCGGTTGTACTAATAATTGGGTTGTGCAGTAATCGGGATGATTATGTGGGGAATCTTTTTCTGGTAGTACTCAAGCCTGTGTTTGATCTTGTCAAACCCGCAATCCATTCACACTCCTAGTTATTTTTACACCCTTCTTGCACACATTACAAAGAAAAGTTCATCCTGTGTCTGCGATTATTACAGAACGCTTGTGTACATGGCCAGTTACAAGGGTCTCTTTTTCTCAGCAATATCCAAGGGCAAATACCACCATTCCTGTGCATATTGTCTAGATGTTAAATGTCTAATTGAGAACACCATCTGGCGGCAGCAGAGTGTCAGTTGGCACCACACGTAGCTCCTCCTTAACAAAGCCACTGAGTGGTCCATCCAACTAATAGCAGAGCACCGGCTCATCGGGCTAAGTGGCAGAGCGTCCAAGCCAGTAGACATTGAGTGACCACACATGGCTGGTAGAGGTAGCGAACATCAACACCAAAGAAAAGCTTGTGCTTGTTGAGCCGTACCAAGCACCCCAAGACAACGGAAGAGGGCTTTTGTGCAACTTTTTTTTGCCTTTATAGCATCTTTAGTTTTTTTCCAGTGACGCGGGTCACCTGCAGAGACAACAGCTTGCAGCAGAGAAAACCACATGGTTGATCTTTCCCCAGATGGCAGTTTTAACTCCACAGCGTACTGGTGTCCACAGAGCTGCTCTGCATTCCACAATGGCCTGGTCTCAATGGACATCCACACGGCCATGTCTGACGGAGACCCCATGCTTAGCCAATAGCTGGTTCATTGCTCCCATGAACTCCCGTCCGGGGTTGACCTGAAGTAGTTTAAGCCGATGGGGTGGTCCTTGCTTGTATATCCTTTCAAGTGCACCTGCAACCCCTGTAGCTTCTTTCGATGTCAATGGGTCTGCCTCTTTGTAGCAATAGTAGGTTGTTTGCATGCCTCGAGTCGTGCGATCCATAAGTGCTAACGAGCACGAGTCTCCAAATTGCCGCGGACCTGCCCCAATATGATTGGCCTATTTAGGACTATACACAACCAGTCCAGTCGCAGCCATACTCAGGATAATCAACGTCACCTCAAGTACTTTTTTGGACATCTAAGGCTGCGTAGAAGTCTGACAGCTGGTGCTTAGAGCCAAGTGGTTCGACGGATTTGTCTATAATCAGGCAGTACTCTCGATAAATATACTCAGCATGTCCCCGGCAATGGAGCTCCTCTTTGATGAAGTCTAACCACTCTGTTTGCTTCTTGGCCCATGCTGCCTGTGCAAAATAGCACATATTACCGATTTTAATTTTGAACTAGAGCCCAAAAACTGTAACAAAAATGACACCTTTCTTCTCAGCATCATGGTTTTTAGGGTGAAAAATATTGTTTGTAAAAAGGCTTTCTTAGACACAAAAACGCGAGCAAAAAATATATGAAAAAAGGGCACTTTTCGTCTCCGCATCATGGTTTTTACGATGAAAAACCAGACGCTGTTTATCTCAACCTAAAACTGCCAAATGTGATATTACCCGAACTCAAGTATACTATACTATAACGCGTCAGTTTGATTTTTCTGGCTAAGCGTCTGAGGTGTGGCGCGTAAGATAAGGCTAGGTGTCGCACAATAAGCTCGTTGATTTTTTGGCGCTCAGCTATTACCCGAATGCCTCCTTAACCATGGGACGCTCAAGGTTTTGCACAGCGCTGCGGTTGGCGTGGGTCGAGGTCAGCGTGATTGTAAAGGCCAGCCAGGTTATCCCCGGGACAATTACGTCGTCTGCACCTAGATTTGGGAAGTGGACCAGCAGTTGTTGGTTTTAGTCAATGGTGAGGGGCTCTTGTATCCTGCGATATGGATTTAGCTTGCATCCGTACTCGTCTTGTTAACTTTATCAATGTTTAATACAGTCATATATATATTTTGATAACCCAACATTTGACGATAACATCGCAGAGGGAGTGGGGGGGTGGGGGGCTATGAGAGGGGAGGATGATTTATTCCCAGAGATACCTCTCCCAGAGGCCCCTCTCCTTGCTCAGGGTGCTATAGGAGGGAATGATGAGATGGATAAATCTATACTACCCGAGGAGTGCCTTGTTGTAGGCACCGTCAATCTATCACAATGAATTAGCTAATATTGATCACACACCAACCCTTGGCCGCAAATGTACAAATTTCCGAGCTTGTTGAAGGATAATTATGTTTGAATAACTGCTCTATATAAAGTATCGTATATTCGCATGACCTTATAATATATAGAAATGCGCCAAGGTTTGTGTTCTCCACGTGGCCAATAGATACATAGGTCTTTGTTGCATATTCAGAGAGGTCGGATTGAGTGCTCTCCGTTATTCATCTAGGTCCATACATACCAGTTTTTATTGACTTCTTGTAAATGTAAGGACAATACTAACAGAAAGTCGTCCAATAGCCGTCCCTTATTATCCCGTAATTGAACATTCAACTTATGCACAGTTTCGCTAGTAAAACACTTAGAGACAGGATAAGCGAAATTCGTTGCTATAATATCACTGAAAGAGCGTAATGGGCGCACCATCTACCATGACTTGATCGATGTAAACATAAATCGTTTTGAAGATGCTTAAATTGATGGCCCGGTCATCCGTGTAATCACCTGATAAATCAACTGCCTTCCAAGGCTGTCATCAATGACTCAACATAGTCAACACACCATCGTCAAAACGCGTCTCATCAGAAATTATGAGGCTAATAACATCAATAAAAGAATCAACTTCTAAACCAAGACTAAATGCTGTAAACTGCGGCTGAAGAAAGCCGGGGTTTATAATTGCATATTTCTTTTTTTTTCAGCAGATAATGACCGCCATGCAATGATCCTAATGTGTTTCAAGAAGAGACCAACAAATCGACACTCGTCTATGTGCAAGCAGCTCTTCTAATGTTCTCCTGGTATACTTCTCCAGATCCCACCAGAAAACAAACTAAACCTAGTCGCAGACCTCGAGGCTGATCCCATTGTTGGGCACGTGCTAAGCACAGCCACTTGAACGCTGTAGCATGTACTTATCTCCGCTATAGCATGTACTTAGCTGCGCTAAGCACGGTCTTAACAACAGTTAAGCACTGTCAATTGGACAAACAAATTTAGTAAGCAAAATGTCATAATAGGTAACAAACATACCAGACGAAACAACGAATCAATAGATGTGGCGGAGGCAACGTCAGTAGAGAGGGTGACAAGTGAACCCACAAATAACCCGAAAAAGGTCACTACAGGACGGAAGGGCACATCAGATTGTAAAGCCAATCAGGATAAGCTTCTGGGTGATCTCCGTGAGGCCAAGGCCACGCTTAGAGATGAAGCTACAGTGGCAAGGCCTTCCAACCTCATCCAACTAAAGTGGTAGAAAGGCCTTCTTCACCAAATCCCGCTACTTCATGAGCGCCTTGGGTTGCCGGTGGCGTCGAGTTGTTTGCACTAGCTTGGTGGTCGATCCTGCGCCTTTAAAGGATCCTCTTTATACGGAATCATTTCTGCTGACATCATGACAACCCCAAGTACTGATGGAAAAATGCTTGTCAATGCGCTGTTCTACGGTGCAGTTGTTTCTGGTATATCATAGGTTACTCCAAGCTCGGCAAGATACCTTTTGTAGGGCAAATCCTGAAGCTTGACTTCACACCAAGTGACCTGGCTATGGCTGTTGCCGACGTAGCGCTAGCCATGGACATACTAATTTAACAAGGGATTATACCAGTTGATACACTGAACTAAGCCGAGTTGGTTCAATGACCTCGATAGCAATGCTTGTTGGAGGTGCCCTTGTCAACACCCTTGCATTCTCCGGGAGAAACTTCTTATTCTCTAAGTTACGAGGCAGCCATGTGGACGCGGAACGTAAACGCCATGATATAGCAATCGAGCAAATTCAGTCAGTGCAGGCAGCATGGGCTAAGTAGACTTCATCAACGAGGAGCTCCACTGCCAGAGACATGAATACTTTCCGGGATGTCGATGAGGCTATGCATAAGCAACCTGATTACAGGCAAATCCGTTGTTCCACTGGAGCATAAGCCTCAGCTTTGAGACCTCTATATGCCCTCAGATGACCAAAAGGAACCTGACGTTCATTATCATGGGTATGGGTGCAACCAGCCTGGTCGCCAACAGGCTCGTCAAGTAGTTTGTATACAAACTCTTTATTAGGCCAGGCTGATTTATTTTATAAATCCAAAGACGCAATAGAGGCCAAAGCAGTTGCTCAAAAGCCCACTTCCGTAGTACTAGGGGTAGGGCTCAAAGAGCAGAAGCTCCCCTCTGGTGTTGGCATTTGCCACCTCTACCAGCCTGATGAACTGGTGCAGGACCATCGTGGTCGCGCTACTGACCCTGTGTGGTCACTCTAGGTCTACCGGCTTGGTCGATCGGTCACTAAGCCTGACGAGCCGGTGCTCTACTATTTATTGGACAGACCACTCAATGGATTTGTTAGGGAGCAGCTGCTTGTGGTACCACCTGACACTCAGCTTCTGCCATATGGTGTTCTCAATTAGACATTTAACAAATAGAACATATACACAAGAATGACGGTATGTGTAAGCAAGTGCCCTTTGATATTGCTAAGGAAAAGAGACCATTGCAGCAGTGCCTGTACACAAGAGTTATGTAGGATGAAACATGTAGTTAATCTTCTTGGTAGGGTTTGTCAGAAGGGCATAAAATCAAGTATATAGTCTGTGCGTTTGATCGGATCAACCACATCATACTACGCAATAAAATGATAGAAAAAGCATAAATATCTTACGTTGCTGCGGAGTGGAATTGTATACAACAACTATTAGATTTATAAATATATATAGTAAAATTGGTTATGACGGATAAATTTGTTATGACACATAATGAACGTGCACGCACAGTCCGCAGAGAGTACTTTGCAGAGGCAGGGGATAATCCACCATGTTCCAGATCACGGGTGGCACTACAAACACTCAACAAGTGCCTGGCCCAGGCCCGCATGTGCAAGAAAATAAGGATAGAATGTAGGCAGATGTTTTTTAGTCCCAACTACAAAAAAAGAAACAACCGGTGCCTAAACCATGCAAACTGGTACCCTCACCATGCAAACCGGAGCCTTCTGCGCTTTCATCATCCAGGTAAGTCTTCAAAAAGACACGATGTATTATTAAAAATTTCCTCCAGAGATGGATAATCTATGTCCCAGAGAGTCACACCCTCAGAAAGGACACACTGACGTTCTTGAAAGGTGTCTGTTGGCAGATGCATAATACATTTGGACTAAACAAGAGGCATTGTTCACCCAAATGGATGTGGCCCTGATCAAGGACAGTGGTGATATCCAACAACGACAGAAAAGTGGACAAAATGAGGGTCTAGCTGGGAGGTCGAAGAAGTTAAAACTCTTTGGCTTGACACATCTCGCAACCAGCCACTCAGAATTGGCTAATACATCGATCTTCCAAAAAGATAACAAATGCAGCAAATCAAGATGACAATGGTCTTAGATGGTCTATTCTGACTGCTTTGAATAAAGCAGCAATACATCCTGTGAGAATAACCAACACTATATGTACTTAACTCTAGTGTAACATGTGCTTAACTCTGCTATAGCATGTGCTTACTAAGAGCTGACAATTGGACAAACAAATGTAGCAAGTAGACATGGAAGAAAATGCAGTTCTGTCCAACCCTGTTCCCATGTGCATGAAGCGAAAGGATAAAAGAGTGCATAGGGCAGTTACCCATTGTCATGTGTGGAAAAAAAGAACTGGGTAAGTACAGGGGGCAGCCCACAATGCATGCAACATAAAGCTACGGTTGAATCCTAAGACAACGGCTGTGCCTGTAGTATTCCATACCCTACGGGGCTCTGATTCCCACCTCTCGATGCAGGCCGTAAGCAAGGTGGAAGGGAAGATCAACTGTATTTTTAACAATATGGAGAAGTATATATCCCTATCGATCGGACAGTTTCGCTTTATTGACAGTGCATAGTTCATCCTGGCCTCGCTTGACAAGCTGGTGTCTGCAAATAACTCAGACGTCTTTGCAGTGACGGCTAAGTATGAGCCTTTCGAAACGAAACGCTGGCTGCTACTGCACAAGGGAGTGTATCCCTATGAGTTTATGGATGGCTGAGATAAGTTTGATGCCTCGCTGCCGCCGATCCAGGTGTTCTACAGCAAGCTTTCTGAGCAAGGTATATCTGCTGCAGACTATGAACATACACAGAAGGTCTGGAACGTGTTCGGGTTTAAAAACATGGGCGACTATCATGATGTACTGCACTTGGCTGATGTATTTGAGATATTCCGCAAAACCTGTCTTAAGCAGTATGGCGTAGATCCAGCTCACTACTATACCAGTCAAGGCCTTTCATGGGATGCCCTTCTTAAGAGCACAGGGGTGGAGCTTAAGCTTCTCACCGACTATGACAAACACCTATTCATTGAGAAGGGCCTGCGCGGTGGCATTAGCATGGTATCACGTCGCCACGCTAAAGCTAATAACCTGTACGTGGAGGGCTTTGAGCAGGATAAGCCAGCGAGTTATATCTAGTACCTTGACGCTAACAACCTGTATGGGTGGGGGATGAGTCAACCACTACCTACTGCGGGTATTGAGTGGGTGGATCAGTCGGACAATCTAAAGATACAGGACCATCCAAACAATGCCGAAACCGGATATATACTCGTTGATCTGGAATACCCTGCTGAGTTACATGCTGATCAAAATGATTATCCACTAGCGTCTGTGCAGAATAAATGGTTGTCAGACTACCAGAAGGAACTCCTAGGTCCATTGGGGAGCACCGAAAATGGAGTTGAAAAGCCAGTACCCACCCAGCGCAATTAAAGAGAAGTATGTGGTCCACAAAAGGAATCTCAAGCTTTACCTATCTCTAGGAATGAGACTTACCAAGATACACCGTGCGCTCGTATTCAATCACAGCCCCTGGATGGAGCATTACATTTGCATGAACACAGACCTGCGTAAGGTTGCCACCAGCGACTTTGAGAAGGATCTGTACAAGCTGATGAACAACATTGTGTTACTTGACCTCTCCAAGCACCTGATGTACGACTATTATAACACAATGAAGTCCAGATATGGTAGCGACATTTGCCTGCTAAACACAGACTCGCTGCTTCTGGAGTGTATGCACGCATGAAAGAAGATAGTGACCTGTTTGATACCAGCAATTATGATCCTTCTCATCCATTGTTCCGTTACGTAAACAAGAATGTGCTAGGAAAGATGAAAGACGAGTGTGCCGGTTTGCCCATCAAGGAGTATGTAGGCTTGTGCCCTAAGATGTACTAAGATAGTAGTGAAGAAGGTTGTGGTCAAGAAACACCCACAGGGAATGAATATGCTACACAGTGATGGTCATAAGATATGGGCTGCACGTCAACAAAGTGACACTCCCTCTATTTGATTCAAAGAGGTAGATAGCCACGAACGGTGTATACACATTGGCCTATGTGTATGCTAGTTTACCTACAAACTAGCAGAACCACCTCGGCCCCGTTTGGTGAGGGGGTGGGGGAGGGGTCGGGTCCGAGGCGCTTTTCTCTTAACCTAGGGTGAGCATAAATCTTGTATAAGCTGTCACAGGGGAATAGTGTTGATGAGAGGCAAGGCATAAAAATATATGCATTTATGGATTTATACATAAAGTCAACGCACATTTTCGTCCAAAATAATTGATAATATTTTAATTTGACCATTCGAATGTGATAGTCTAGTCTTAGTAACGTACAAAGATAATCTTTCACGCGTGATTTCTTTGGATTTTGAATATAATAGCGAAAAAAAATTTTAACAATTTACCATTCGTTGACATAATCCGCAAACCGCAATATCTTCCATACAACCATATTTACTTCGATCCAAATTGCCGAAATAATGTTTAATCATGTGTGTTGTATATGTTTATTTGAAAAATTTAAATATTTGATTTATTTTTAAATTTTATTACCGAAATACGCTATTTTTCTCCTAATTTAACAATCTACAACTTTGAATTAGATCGCGAAATGCTACCAATGGTTCATAATGATCACATCTACAACAAATATTATGTTTCTAATCCATGATGACTGAGAATGATTTAAATAATTCGTATTTCGTATATATATATATATATATATATATATATATATATATATATATATATATATATATATATATATATATATATATATATATATATAAAATATATATAATATACTCATATATATATATATACTCTATATATCTATATGTATCTATATATATATATATATATATGAATGTACACATATCTAATTTCATATATATATATATATATATATATATATATATATATATATATATATATATATATATATATATATATATATATATATATATATATATTAATGTATATACATATTTAAGTATGTATATATATACATATATATGTATGCATATTTTCACAAGGCGGAGCTTAGTATATACCATGGCAGTGATAAAGGTCACAAGGCGGGGCTACGTATATACCATGGCAGTAATAAAGGCCACAAGCAGCAGTGTTTAGCGCGTGCCCAACAAACTAGCTTTGGTTTTCTGGGTGGAAGAAGCATAACAGCAGCACATAAGAATAGATGAAGTGCTGCCTGTCCAACACTGTACGTCATGCATGCACCTAGATGAGCCTCGTGTCGAACATACAACTTGTTTATCTCTTCGTCAAGCATTGATTCAATCTGGTCAACTGTAGGACGCTGCACACGGCGATAGTGGCGAGCCGGATCATCCAATTTTACCGCAGCAAGCTTGTCTCTCTTTCGAGTCATGTCGACTGAAGTTCCAGTTGCTTGCACTTGAGCTACACTGAGGTTGTCTGCTATTTCTAATAAGCGCCGTCAAAGTCTAATATATTGATGCACTGTACAAGTCATATGGAGGACCCCGGAAACTGATGACACATCTTTGGTCAGGGTGGCCAGGAGCAAGATCAGCCTGCTGATTTGACAGCATATGCGGTAGGTTGGTCTAGACTTTAGCAGTAGTTTTGCGTGATATTTTTCCGCGCATGGCGGCCACTTAAGGCCAGCTCTTTTTTCTTGGTCAGTGTGTTTTTGTCTGAACAGTCGCCAATAATGTGCAGAATGGACTCACCTTGATATTGCTGGTAGTCATGTGGTCTCTTGCCGGGATCACCAATATAAACCGCAGGGTCTTTCCACACCCAGCCCTCAAGAAGGTCGAGCATGAAGATGATTTTTGCCACACCTGGTCTGGCCACAAATAATGGCTGAGCCAGGGCCATCTGGAAATGCAAACTGTAAATAAGCAAATTTAATAGACTGGGTTAGCAAACCTGATTCCATAACTACATACATATAGATGTTCAATGTGCCAGCCGCCTCTGCTTGTTTGGTGATCTGGATGGTGACACCCTCAGACGCATTTGCCACGCACCATAGGCACTGCCAAGGAGCTGGTGGTTGTAACTCGTCCTCAGGTCGAGCCACAAATTGCGGATCAAGCGGGCCAGCTCTGGTTGGGTGACCATGTCACACTCCAGGGAAATGCTATCGATCGTCTAGTTGGCGTTGGTGTAACCTGTTGCGGGAATCACACGGCTGTAGTCGTCAAATGTGAACTCGTATTGCAGTCTGTCGCCAAGCATTCTCTGGTAGAAGGGAATGTGACTCTCAGGAAGTTCAAAGTCTAGCGGAATATAGAACCGACTGCTATAGGCGTAAGATATGGTCTTGTTCTCTAAGCTCGGTTTCAACCTTTTCACTTGCCCCAACCCCTATCTTGGTCGCATTTCTGTCATCTGATGAGTCAATACCCTGCTACTGAGCGTTTTCCTGTGTAGTTTTTCATAGGTCGCCGTAGCAGTGGCACACGTCACTGTCATCGATGGATATGACCTCGTTGCCATAAATCTTGATTCACGAGCATCGTTAATTCTGTCTAACGAAACTGTGCATGAGTTGATAGTTGAGTTGCGGGGTAATCAGGGACGACTATTGGACAACCAAGACCTTCCTGCCAGCGTTCTTCTTGAATTAACAAGATTTCAATAAAAACGACTACCTATGGACATCAACATAAAAAGACGGATCTCACTGGATATGCAAAAAAGGCCTTAGCAGTGGCTGAATATGGTGGTACTATATCAGAAGCGCTCAACATGCAAGGTAGCAAAATACTGCGGCTGCATGAACCCACAACAAACAGTATGTTGATTTCTAGAAAAAGAAGGCCGTCAGAGCGATGACTGATGGTTTGAATTCTGTTTGCGGTGGTGAGTATACTATGTTATCGCGTGCTAGAGCACTACGTATGGGGGTGTCCGCTGCAGCCCCACAATTAATTATCGTTGTTATGATAAATGACATTGTGTATGATGCGGTTGAAGATGAGGAGAGAGCAGTTTTAGTGTCCACAAACCGTTATAACGCTGCAAAACGTTTAACCCACCGATACAGTTGAATAGAGGTGATATTATCAACTTCAGGGGGATTATAGAAGAGACAAAATGGGCTGTTGCAACACTCCTAATTGAACTTGATAAATATTTATTTTTGGCCTATAAAGCCTGGTGAAGATGTCAGTAAATACAAGCGTATACGGACCTCGACAAGAAAAGATAGATGGCACAGAAGTAAACCTCTCTGAATATGCAAAGAAGACCATAACTTTGGTTGGGAGACCCGATTTCACCAAAAGATGCTGCCAATAAAAAGCATGCTAACAACCAACATAGAGAGCAGCACAGGGACCGAAGAGAACATATAAACACACGGAAGAAACTTATCAACGTTTGCTCGGTCAGCTTGAGAATGGGACTTGGGGTGTTGTTGTTCACTATAGTCATGGTGCCTATTGTGCTTGGGCTCAAGATAGAAGCTGTGGCCTGCGACATGCTCTCAGCGGCGGGAATGTTTATCATCCGCAGGCTGTTGATCAAAGCCAATAAGCTGAACAAAATAAGGGTCTTGGCCGGGAGCAAGCTGGACACGATTACAAGTTACATGTTTACCGTGCTACTGACGATGAATTAAAGCTATCTGAGTTCCGTCACATGAAAAAGGTGACCCAGGCTGAAAACATTGACGATGAGTCAAAAAAGTAGCTAATACAGCGCATTCGTGAAAAAATTAATCTTTGACGAAGATAAATCACCACAGTACATCATATATGGGCGACAGCATAGTGTAGAATAAAAAAACTTGTTAGATAAAAAATGAACTCCCGGAAAATAAACGGAAATCGTATTGCAGTGCTTGAAATTAGTGTAAAAAATGAAGGAAGAAGTAGATTATCTGATGAAAGAGAAAATAAATTTGGAGAATAAACTGGGAAATATTGTGACAGATTTTTGTCCAAGAACGATTACCTTGTGGAACGAGTGAAACACATAAAGGAGGTTGTCAGCAGGAGTGAGATACAGGCTACAACATTGGGCAATTCTGGTTACATGCTGTAGATATAATTTGTACCATGCCAAAAAACAACAACGACCAAATGCACTGCTGCGCCAGAACCGCTTCTTCTTATACTACTCACCGAGACACCATGGCTAATTGATAAAGCGGCGACACGCGCCAATTTCCTTCCCTCGAGTCAAAGTTCGCTTGCCAACATTATGCGGCAGCGCGTAGCTTCTCGCTGCTAGACTTGTCGTCTGAGAAAATTTCCTCGGCGAAAATTTCTTAGCGTGACTGGTTTGTGTGAATGCGACTACTCTATTCAAATGTGACAGACAAGTCCCCTTTCGGGGGTCATCTTCTCAAAGCAGCTTTTGCAAATTGGGGTTAAAGGGCGTAAAGTGTGGCACAGCATCATGAAGCTATGGACGTGGATAAGGCGGGAGTCGGCAGGTCAGACGGGGAAGGCGATTAGATGACTTTTCTACTTGCTTGTTGAAGAATAGACACGCTGGCGTATGGACATAAGGATGTACTTCAATGAGTGAGAATTATAGCCGCTCGCTACTGTTAACAGCTGAGGTTCTCATCAATATTTTAACCACTCTGCCGGCATACTTATAGGTCACTGTCGATATGCCGGGGTTATGAACGCGCAACTGACATTCTGAGGTTGCAGCTCCCCACCTTTTTAATTGTGAATTATGGAGTAGGCAATCACGCAAGAGTAGGGCATGGTGCTATAAGTTTCCATCTACATGCGCCACTGATTGAAGTAGCCAACTTTATGACAAGCAGTTAGATAGGGTGACTGCTGTGGGGTGTCACTCTTAGTTAAGGTAAGAAGAGCAAACTTTTCGGTATCATTATGTGCAGGGCCAACAGCGCAGATAACGTAGCATCGATTGCTCCCACGTAGTCGAATGGATAAGATCTGCCTAAAAACGGAACAGCACGTGAATGTGGCCGTAACGACGGAAACAATTATTCGATCTAAACCTGCCTTTGAGTAAGTTGAATAATATTGCCAAACTTTCGTAAGCACACATGTGCTATCAAGTCATTGTAAGTGTTTTCTACCTTGGGGTAAATTGAATTATATTACCAAACTTGAGTTTAATGAGCACGAATGTGTTTTAAATGCACGTTAAATAATTTATCTGTTCCATACGCAAACCAATGGAGAATGTTTATCGTTTTTCCACGGTAGTTGACCACAATAAGGCCGAAATAACGGAAGGTAAGAAGTTAGATAAGTAACAAGGTTCCCAAATGAATGGTGACATAGGCGAAAAGTGTCCCACCAAGCGTGCTGCACGGACACTACTCTGATTCTGAAGTTAGACATATCGTGTCGCACTTGCCGTCGCATTCTTACATATATACCACAGCTTCAATGCACCAATCGCCGGAACCATAATCTTGATGTCACCATCGAAACACCCATCTCAAACAAACACCCAACAGAATGACAAATCCAAGAGACGCTATCGAACCAATATAGATAGTATTATTTCAGCAGCAGCATTGTCAGTTTTTTACGTAAGCATCCAGTATGATGGTGTGCGGTATGTTTAATGTGCGGTATGTTTTGTGTGCGGTATGTTTTGTGTGTGCGGTATATTTTGTGTAGGGTATTTTTTGTGTGCGGTATTTTTTGTGTGCAGTATGTTTTGTGTGCCGTATGTTGTGTGTGCGGTATGTTTTGTGTGCGGTATGTTTTGTGTGCGATATGTTTTGTGTGCAGTATGTTTTGTGTGCCGTATGTTGTGTGTGCGGTATGTTTTGTGTAGGGTATGTTTTGTGTGCGGTATGTTTTGTGTGCAGTATTTTTTATGTATGGTATGTTTTGTGAAGGGTATGTTTTGTGTGCGGTGTGTTTTATGTGCGGTATGGTTTGTGTGCGGTATGTTTTGTGTGCAGTATGTTTTGTGTGTGCAGTATGTTTTGTGACCAGTACTTGTGTCAGTTTTTTGTAGGCTGAATACACTTCCCAAGTAATGGGAAAGACTTGGCCGCATACAACGTGACACACACACCTATCCACAACAACTGAGAGAGATTGTTTCGACGGATTTTCCCATTACTTAGCAACTACTGAAAAGACGTTCGTTCGTGATCAATCTGGCCAGCTTGACACAAGTGTCACAACGGGATGCGTGCGCATCTGGTGCGAATATTAACTGAATATATCCTGTCGTAATGAGAGCAATTCGTAAACAAAAGCCCCGCTTAAACATGAATGTTATATCTACGTTGAACCGTCAAGGGCTGGTAACCCGAGATAATAAACTTCTGCACAATATGCTAAAACCCGGAAGAGAATCTTCCTTTTGGTGTCAAGCATTGTGACTTTGAGACATCTTCCACAGAATTTGTGTGACGGAAAATTCTACATCAGATCAACGTATTTGTTCATTCAGGGATTCTCCTAGGTCATGTAATGTTATGTAATGCATTGCTTGAACTTATATAATGCCAGTATCCAGACTGAGCATCACATTTGCTACGAGGTCGTAATAACAGTACAACCAGCGCAGGAGTAGATAAAACTACCCTAAAGTTGTTTTAATCAATGAGATTTTAAGATGGAACCAATTAGTATAATGCAGCATGGCTGTAGATATCTGGTCAAGGACAACATCGACATTTTGAATGTTAGGTCGCATAATACCTATAGCCAATCATAACCGGTTAAATTTAAAAGCCTGAATGCAGGACTTCTGTGAAATATTGTTGCACCATTGGTTTGAATCTACCAGTAATATGGAGCTGTATTTACTCAGCGTCCGTTACAATACATACATTGTACCATGAGACTGGCAATCCTGTTTATTGCCACAGGCCCAGCAGAGTGTGACACTCGCCGGTGCCATGCATGTCAGGAGCAGTAACATGGGAATACAATCGCAATAACGCGAGATGGTCTTTACGAATCATAATTCAGTACTCTACATTGTTATTAATTCATCCACTGAGACCACAGAATTTGCCGGCGTTCACATCTGGGTGATATCATATTGAATGACATTAATTTAACTTAAGCCCCGTTACTGCTTGTCCCTTCTTATGACTCTAAACCAATGGATTCTCTAGGATTGTGCATTCATAGATAATAATATTCCCCGGTCGTCATGCTTCTTGTGTGAGCAGCTATTCCATCTGCGCAGGTGTCACGAATCATGAATAAGTACGACGCAAGTTTTACACAATAATTTATAGCTGTACTTATTTTAAAGGCAACAAATATTTCATGTGTATTGCACTATGATAGCCTTATTAGGCTTAAGCATTCAAGCGATAAAATCATTTAACGAATGATACAAAAGTTGCACGATTGCTATTCATACACTCCATAAATCCTTATTGCTTCTTTATGGACATGGACCTCCGTTTTAATTATCCCAAGGGCTGTATCTCTGGAGGCTTCTGACATTACACTTCGTTCTAGTAACCATTCTGACAGTTGTTGATAATAAATACATGGCAACATGCTACCAGTCATAGACCTATATCCTGACATTACCAAAATTTTTCAGATGAAGAGCAAATTCAACTGCACGGGGAGGGGGTCGTTGTTTGCCAACAAATTGTCAGCATATGTCATAGTTACTTAACAGGATAACAATAGTTGTCATCATGACTTGCAAACCAATGCCATACTTACATTCAAATGGTCCTTACAGTAACAAGAAATGTTATCGGCATGTATTTGGCTGTTAAGCATTCAACTAATATAGTGGGTGGTTCGTTAGATCTGTAACTCATGCAAATTTGATATGGCTCTTTTCACCAGCCTTCACCACGACACTATTTGACATAGATAGCTCTCACCTACGTGCCATACCCTTTGTACGTTATACGTGTAATTATCTGCAAGCATTAATACATCATAACATAACATATAATACATTTTTATAGCGCCTGTTTCCAGGAAATAATTCTTCTCAAAGGCGCTTTGCGTTTTAATACAGCTCCAGAATCATGTATACTAATGTGGGTCAGTTGCCTATGGTGGGAAACAGTTCTGACATGGGAGATATTATCCTATGTCGACCAGTCGGGAGATTCGACCAATGACACTGAGCTCAGAACATTCTTAGTCATCATGTCATTCACGAATAAGAGCGACAAAATGTGTTGCACCTATTTCCTCAATCTCCTCTATTTAGCCTCAGCAGAGCAAAATCAACAAGCAAAAGCAATGCTCTGCTTGTCTAACTGATCACACATAAAAGCCATGTTTTCAATGGATAGGTACATTTCAGCAACTTTTACGTCGGACAATTTCTTTTCCCCAGCTATTCCATTCTTGGTAAGTTTCACCCTCATATTAGTGGGGAGGTGGCTAGGATCTACACACGTCGGTAGAAGTATGCCTTCGAACCATTCAGTAAAAGAACAACATGGTCTTGGCTGGTAATTGTCCCCGCCCGCGGCCTCCTTGACAACAGCTTCTGCTATCACCCACTCCTCAAGTCTTGGCAAAATGCATTGAGCCTAAATCCCATTCAGCACCATGTTATTAAATTAGATCTTAAGTGTGTTGAAGGCTAATCTCAATGTGACTTCGCGAACAACATCTATACACATATTCCTGGCTATAGTCCATCGATGCTGTAAAGTTTCATAGCTTAAGCTACAGGCAAGTAATTCAGTACATCAAGCCTCCATAGGCGGTCAACATCAGCAAATATTATGGAGTGTTATCGTTTGAAATAACTGATCCATGATACTTAAAACCAGAAAGCAGACGAATTGCCTTACCCATCAACAGACTGTACACCACTTTTAAAGTATGTTGCTGGTAGTTTTCCCTTCCCAAATGCCCAGAACTGAATTGGTCGACATTCAAACAACCGCCCTTTTCATCCGACAAAATAACTCACCCGCACTCACCAAAATATAAATCATATCGCTTCATTTTAGGTCATGTCTAAATATAGATCAGCTATGCCTTATCTTCATCAACAAAAGGATGAACGAAAGGTTACTTTTGAATTAAGGAACAAAGCATTTTCATAGTTGGTAATGATTGCAGAACCATGGTGCAAGCCAGGATTAGCTTTCGATGCGACCTCAAGCACAGAGCAAGACCTGTTTGAACATCACTGCGGCTGTTTGGCGCGTATTTTCTCAGCAGCATTCACGTCGATTTTGTTCGTAGCAGTTATTCGTTACAATAGCAGGTGCTGGAATTGAAGAGGCTATTGCTTTGGTTTGTCAAAAGCTGCACCTAGAATTTCCTCTGACAGAAATGCAGCGCAATTGCTTGCAGAGTTTAGTTTAAAAGAGTAATGGATGAGTTTAGAATCATTTAATTCAATGCAACCATTAGATTTTTATATGGTTGTAATCTAATGAATTACAATACAAAGTACCCACTTTGATCCCACATGTTGCCCATTACGCTCACTGGTCAGGGACCCGTGCAATCAATGGACAGATAAAGGTGTTAGCAGTGCATGCGCACTGCCAACGACCGAAATGCCCAAAGAAAATACCAGAGGTTAAATGTATTATCCCACAATTATTATCCCGCATTATGGAACATCTACAGCAGTACGTCTCAGCTGGAGATTGTGGAATATGGCCTACAGTCTGCTTTGGTGATGGCCTTTCTTTCTGTAGAGTGCATGTGTGTAGCCCAGAAGCGAGGGTGGGAACCGACAATCTAATTGGGCAAACAGCCGAGGCGAGAGCTGCATGTTGACAGTTGCACGTGGTTTTGTTGATAAACACAAAGTTGACCGGCCTCCTTGCGGAAGTTAGGCCCAGTCAAAACATTGTGCATGCGTGCGCGAACTTGTAAAAACAAAATAAAAATGGAACTCTGGAGAAAAGTTGATCGCTCACGGGTCGTCGATACAATCATTCATGTATAGACAATAAAGGAGGATGTAGACATTTCGAAGCAAGCGAAAGGTGGATAACTGATGCATGCATAGTTTGAAGTTGTTGGCAAGTGCGGAATACGAGCATACATAGACCGTCCAGAATTAATTTCGCCCCACAAACAAGAAATGCGGTTCCATGTGAGGCCCTAGTTTACAATCACTCATAGAGAATCGCCAGCTGACCAGAGTACTGGATGCGGATCATGCGGGTCAACTCTGGTAGTAGAACCATGTCATACTCCAAGAAGATGCCATCGATTTTATAGCTGGCGTCGGTGTCACCCGTCGCGTGGGTCACACGACTGTAGTCGTTGAATGTAAGCTCCTATTCTAGTCTGTCACCGCGCACGCTCTTGATAACGGTCTTGGTAGAGAATGGCTTCCTTTGTGTACTTACAAAGGTGACTTGTCCACTTACTTTAGCATCTGTAACCCACTTTATATTTATTAACATCAAGTCAGGCACAACATGCTTGATGGGGCCCCCACTACGCTTCTTGAAGTTATGGGTTATGAG
>CM067342.1:13879644-13929644 GCA_034190875.2 Urechis unicinctus | reverse complement strand
ATTTGGTATGCACTACCAGCCATATCAATACTTGTATCTGCAATAATTGCATTTATCTTCCATTTGTGTTACTATTTGTTAATCAACAAGTCTTTCAGACGAACAGTTCCCATTATCAAGAGCCAATCTTACCATTACAATTCAGTGGTGGGTATATGTATGGCTCTGGAGGGATTTGGTTGTAGAAGTTGTAGTCCGCTGAACACTGTTTTTCATTTCAGAGCATGCATCTACACATGACCAAGATAGATGACACATAGAAGTGAAGTTTTTGAATGGCAATTGTACGATACATCATTCATCATCTGTTACTGTTTTTTGGAATATTCTTTCAAGTGTGGGTCGGCAAAAGGTAGATTTCAGACAATTGTGGGGCATCGCACGACCAATCATATCAGTTATGTCACCTACACATGGTCCAGAGAGATGTGCAAAATGCATTGAACAATATGAAAACTGTTGTAGTTATAACTGGCAATTAATCACCAGTTCTTGATATCTGTATGATTGCTCAGAGAAGAATTTGTCAAGGTAAGATGGCTTTTAGTCTTCAAATGGGCTGCATGAAAATTCAATAGTCAAAATAAAGCTTATCAAATAGGAATTATTCACATCAAAAATCTTCACCACCTAAATTAGAAATCGGCAGCTAAAAGCAGACCTCAAGCTATTTACGCAAACCTTTGTCCTCCTCCAATATTGGGTCATCTGCTCAAAATGATTTTATCTTGCTTGGAGGGACATTTATGCTAGATATTACATTTTGCCACAATTAATCTATATAATTCAATCAAGGTTAACCCAATGATTCCTCTCTATCTTTCAATTCAGCCTTGCAATATAGCGTAAGAAATGTGATCAATTCAATACAAATTGCCCAAACAGCATAAATCTCAGTAAATAATATATATAAATGAAAGCAGTACATGAATGCAAGAGACTGCGCTCCCAATACCAATAACTTGCAATTACAGTTCCATTCCTTACAAATCTGGGCCACCAAATGCCGTCGGGTCATTTGTGCGAAAAGCAAATCAGATTATATGTCTGCCGCATACTGCAAAAACGTAACCAGCTAGGGAAGTTTGTATGACAGCCGTTCGGATTAGCGACAAAGCAAAGCCTCTACCTGATGGATATTTACAGCCACAGCGTGGGACCTAAATGAGCCTGGCCTAGACATGCCCGAATGTGACTTGATTGTAATTAGCAGGCATCACAAGTCGATTTATGGAATAATCGGTTGGATTGCGACCCTCAGTCAGATGCCCTATCACGTCTGTGTATGGTTGCAACCACAGAGGTTAGCATTGGCCCGGCCGCAGCTATCTGCAATGCTGTAGATAGCTAGGCCGGGCCAATACAAACCCATGTGGCTACAACACTGCGGTGGTAACCAGGGATATCAACTAAATACTCTGCTTAAGTACTGGACCATTGGCGGTTGTATGCTCCTCACACCCAATTACCATGATGATTCTACCTCCTACACTACAAGCATTTGTTTTGATGGCTGCCAATCTTGCTCGCATACATGCACACACTAATATGTGTATGCTTGAGGCTAACGGTTCTCCGGGGTGAACAATGTCTTGATCCGGTGCGAAAGCGTGGAGGCGGAGCGCTGGGTGGGAAAGGTTGTGGGTGTTTGCATCGTTTTACTTTATATCATACTGTTTTACTTGAAGTGTGAAAGACCTTTGTTATCTGCCTCCATCAGAGCTGACCTCATCATTAGCAGACACAGCGGACACATTCCTCAACTCGCCATCCTTGGCCAGCTGAACATGGTGCATGACAACGTGGAGGAAAACGGTAAGGTTGGCTTAGAGCTTCCTCACTTGACACGAACTTTTCGTGACTCATACAAATCTTAACGAGGCGGGAAGGGGACTGCATTGGAAAAGAGAAGTTCTGAATGGCTGTAGCACGTAAATTGGTGAAGTAACTAGCACGTCATTAACCCTTCAGTCAAAAATATCATCCAGCATGGAACAGGCTTAATGAATATTTACTTGTCCGCAGTACCCGCTTTTTTGTTCGGGTACATGAGTATTCGATGTAGATACACGGTCAAGTGACAACGGAGACGTGGACGGGTAACTGGGTGCATCGCTTCTCTGTCGCCCTGGTTTATTTCTTAATGTAGCGAAATAACACGAACTACACAGCACATGGCCCGAGTGGGCAAAGTGAGACTGGAGAAGGCTGATGCCATATTGTTGTGCAGCTACTGATGGGGGATAAGGGAGAGATCAATCTACGGAAAATAAGCATCATTTATAAAGTTTTGTAAACAAGTTGATTAAAGCGATATATAGCCATGGACCCAACAATAACTTTTAATGATATATACACTCATTTTACGAAGTTATATACACAGTCAACAGACAGCAGCCTCATATCATTAAGTCTGACATAGTGAATTCTATCAACAATAACATTTGATGATATAATCAACTTTAATTAGTTTTATACATCATTATACCCCTTTTCCAAAGATTACCTGGGCTAAGCAGCCGCCTTGAAGGATAAATGAAATTGGAAATGGAAAAGATAAAAATGGAAACGATTATCCTAAGGCGAGTCACCAGGCCATTCGCAGACACGAGTCGCAACCCACGGCCAACAGGTTGCCCCCTATTAGTCGCCTCTTACGGCATGCGGGAGGATACAGTGGGTCTATTCTAACCCTGGACCATCAGGGGGAGTGGGTGGATATGGCACCAAAATCTGTTAAAAGTGACATTTCACATGTATGGAGCCGCTTTGAACTAGGAGAGAGGACGCGAAATTGAGGTAAGGGTTTTCCGATTGTTAATATTTATGGACGCGTGAATCATTGGTCCTAATTATGATGCTGGTGAGGTATTGAGAGACGCTGTCAAGTGTTTTGTCATCAGCAGTCATATATTATTGGATTAGGGCCGACCAAATGTTATACAAACTATAGACCAACAATAAATTATGATAATATGTTGGTAGATAAGTCGCCATTATCTATCTTTCATTCTGGCAGGATAATCACACATACGCCGGCTAATGGGAGCACGGGACCTAATTGGCCGCGGGGCAAATGGCGACTTCCGTAAACTGAGCTCTGTAGTTCTGGCTGCAGTTGCAAAAAAGTGGTCAAATATGCATTGAGAGGGTCTGCTCACGGCGAGTGAGTGTGTTGAGAATAAATATGGACGTTTTCCCACCGAATCGAGCTGTTTGGAGTGAGATAACATGGGGTTGGGAGTAATTTTCGGGAGTTTTCCACCGGGGATGCGTCCGATCGTTGTCTCCCTTGTTTTTTTTAGTAGTACCGGGATCATTAGATCGATTATATAAAACTTTCTCCCTTCGTTCTACATCTGTCGGGGTCATAGGTGGATAAATATATATCTTTTAATCTTCAACCTACCTTCTGATACGAATCCCTGTGGTTTGACCGGGTCTTAAGCCAGTGATGAAGTTTATCTTTTCGTTGTTTTAGGTTTGTTTTTTTATGAATCATTGTGGAATTCAGCATTGAAATGTGTCGTTGGTATCATATCCGACAAAGAAGGTTCGAAGCAATTAACGCCGACGGTTGACTTTCAAGTCGATGCAGCAATGTTGGGTCGCTGAGGTAGATCCGGCCTTTAATATTGAGTAACTCGTGGGCGGGGAGTGTCTAGTAGACCGCCAAAAGCGCAGCGCCGAGGTTTGCTAAACTGTTTGAATCGAACTTCCGCTTCTTGAGGACAGGTCAAGGCAGCGCAGATGCTTTACGCTTTTATGACAGGACGCAGATGCTTCTGAAAATTTCACGGGTTGTTTTATCATAATGCAAGGGAGATAACAAATCATGCTGTCCGAACTCGAGTGCCTGTGGTCCAACACACCCAACATAAGATAATCAGGCACAATATGTCACCTGGCTAACTCTGCTGACTGGATAATACACAATCGTTTGGGAACCTCAGCATCCCTGCTGATTGTTAGCACCTTACACATAGTAATGGGCAATTAGCATGAAACGATAAGATCCGACTGGATCAACACAAGACCCACCTGATGCACCACACTCAACCCAGAGCAACTACATCATCTATCGAATAAAGAGTAAACCGAATTACGTCCAAAAATTATCAGGGTTCTAATGAATTCTTTATTTAAACATTCATGCACCCCAGCGCTACGTCAGAGGTCTGATCCAAGGGTCCCAAACTGATCAACAGCAAAATGACAGTTAACATACATCTTACATACTGGTATAAACACTTTTTTGCGCGTGTCTCACAACTACATACATGCCTCAGTATAGAGGATGCTGGGCCAAATCTGATCATTACACGCAGCATTGGAAGCGATAGATTTAGGGATAGCGGAGCTATAATGAACTGAACCCGTATTCACCAACCACGGTGAGTCTTGACTTTTTGAGTCCTAACTCATCAGGTTGTTTTACCTTGTTCAAAAGGGAGCGCCGCTCCCGTACTTAGATCGATAGGGCTACCCCTCATCAATCCATACTGACAGTGAGCCGCACCATGACTTCACATAAACACACACACAACGCAGTGATCAAATAATGGTTTTTAACCGCTTGCAATAAGCCACATTTTTTCGGACTGATGAAACATATCAATTCAGAGTTATATATTGGTATCTGGCGCCCCGAGCATGACCCTATATCATGCTCCAAACGTGTCCCACATCCCGTACCAGACAAAACAAAGTTTCACATGTAGCCGCTCGTAACGACCACACGTTTACCAACCTTTAACCACCGATCCAAATACAAGGAACTTTGGATTTCAAGTATTTTAATCGATTTATGGATAAAACGTAATCGCTATTGAAAACTGTGATTGAGTTCGATGGCGATTTCAATGGCGGCTTTCAATGTTGCTTACATATATGGAGTCACGAGTCAAGAAAAGAAGAGAAAGTCAAGAAAAGTCAAGAAAATTACTTAACTAACTTGCGGATGGCTAGATATGTGTTTTGAGTAAAGTTTGGCACAGGATTTAGCTGTCAATGCCTTCCTATAAGGAGCTGCTACAATTAAATACCTCTCTCCTGCGACTTGTTCAGTGAGACGCCTGACCGAGAATCCAAGTTCGGTGCCTGATATTTCTTGCAACGCGTGGCCTTCAGAGAAAGTTGGATGACCGGGTTTTTATCATGTAAAATACGAAAATAGCGCTCCATAGTATTCTCAGATAATCTAGATCTAACCTCGAATCCATTACACTTGTTTCAGCAATACTTCGGTGTTCATTTTTATACCTTATGCCCTCGTTTATTCACTAGATTGGTATATACAGTGCGTAAATGTCCGCGCAATTAAAAATTATTCTGTGTTGGGTCCATATCATCCACTGGATTGTGAAGAAGCACCCAATATTTTTTTGTTATACCTTCCAATGCTTCGTCTTTCCTATCGATTGAAATAGTCTGGTATGCTTTGACAGACCTAGCCTTGATTTCCCCCTTCACTTGGGTATATATCATGACCTCAACTAAAACGATTTGAACCCATGTTCTGAGATATTACCATCTTCAAGTGCTGTCGATTCAATGTTTTTCAATTTTCTCTGCGCCAGAATGCGGATCTGACCATGTTGTTTCACCTTGATGGTCAGTCGCCAGCGATTCCAAGTAGCCCACACGCGGCCAAAGTAACACACAAAACTGTGGCAATAGGAATGGCAACCACAATTCTGCACAATTCTGCTAGTAACATGTTTTGACATAGGATTGGCGATGTTCGTGGTTATAATATCACCGAAAGAGCCACCATCTATGCCAACGACTTTAATAAGCGCAGTGGGCGCACTATTAAGTATGTTGTGCGTGGCACAAACTTGATCGAGGTGAACATAAAGTATTTTGAACATGCTTAAGTTGATAGTCCTGTCACCTTTATAAGTACCTGAATAAACCCACCGCCTCCCGAGGCCGTCATCAAGTCTCAACATTGTTAACACTCCATCGTCAAAACGCGCAGTCCCATCTGGAACTTCGAGGGTAAAAACCTATTTACAGCATCAACTTCCAAACCAAGACCTAATGATGTAATCTGCTGCTGAAGAAGGTTGAAACTCCAGAGGCCATGTTTTAAATGGATAACTAACTCAAGCAGTTTCAGACCGACTGATTTGCCCACGCGAGCAACCTACCATCCTTCCAGGAGTAAATGGGTGTTGTTCTACACCTAGCACTGGGCCATGAGGCAGACGGGGCCTGGATTACCTTCATACTGGTCACGTTTGAGGGATTCACACTGCCCGGCGTTGAGCGCATTAGTGACTGCATTAAGACCTATGTCAGGGCACTGCTGGGGGCACAAGCACGGACTCATAGCCGCATACTGGGGAACGGTAATGCGTTTGACGCCATAAAGCAGTTCTTGGTTAACGTTGAAGATGCGATTGAGTCCGCTGTTGACCTACCAGCTGCAATAAAACGGTACCAAGACGCTTTGAAGTTTGCAGGGTCCGGTGTGGCATTGGGTTCTACATGGCACCAAGCAACATGCTCCGTCAGGTAGGCCAACAAGTAGTTGAGTACAACAACCTGATTACCATTGCATCCCACAGGCAGTAGATCGGAATCAACAAGGCAGCAGCCACCGAACCCCCTTCTCCACGTATTCCGAGCGGCGCTCCTGATAAGATCTGCTTTGGCTTTGTTGTGCCTTGACTTGCGTAGTAGGTGACGGAGCATCAGAAGGATAACTCCCCCAAGTGCAACGACTGCGGCCCATACATGTTCTGCCATCAAACCAGCCACCTTTGCAACTGACTTGAGCAGGCATGATACGATGTTGCCAATGATCTCAGTTAGGGCAGCTCCTGCCTTACCGGCTAGAACCTTCAGGGCGTTTGCCAAGGAGTTAAGCTGTTTTTTAATCCATTCCGTCAGACCAGGAATGTCAGCTGGTATCGGTATTAGTGCTGGTGTGCCATCTCCACCTATCAGAGCAAGTACCAGAGTTAAGATTAGCATCCCAATGGCTGTGAGGATGGAGGCGATTGTTATGCTTTGCTCCCAGACTAGGTTGCGGATACGCTCAGCTAGCGTTGTGTCTTCGTTGAGATGTTTGTTAATAGATTCACTGATGCAGTTGATTAGAGTCCACAGCATGTTTTGGTTTACAGAGGTAGCTTCTATTCTTACTTGTCTTTCTCTTTGAGTTTCCTCGCGGCCTCGTCTGACAGCTCCTCCAGCTTACGCCCCAACTAGCTATATGATTGTCTATTTCGCTTACCCATGCTAGGTTGTTGACCAGCTCAACCCTCTGGGTCTGCATAGCCTTGTCATCTGTTGGTGTACCTAGATCTTCTGCGGCGTAATTAACTAGCCCAATTAACTAGCCTTGTCGGTCCAACAGTTAAACCAAAATAATATTGTCGATGCATTCGATCAACCCAGAACTCACCACTTTTTTTCACGATATATGCATGTTCTGACGAGTTTCAGGTGATCAGTGTCGAAAGTTATTATTTAGTTCGGTTCGAGATAATGCTTCATATTCCTATCGTCTGTGGAAAACTATATTTTCGATAACTTTTCAAGTTTACCGGTGATATTTTCTTCCGAAATACAAGCGCGGAGGACGATATCCCAGACAGCCCCAGAAACTTCCAATGTAAATAAGGCGGTGAGAACATAGGCAAAAACTATAGCTGATAGTTCCTGTCGCCTTTTCCCAACGTTTTCGTTGCTTTCTTCGTGATTCGGTGTGATTTTTGTGCGGCAGTGAATGTTAGTGGCCTTTTCTACATGTTAGACAAGGTCATTTTAGCTTTTAGCTTCGTGCCACAAATAGTCCCTGCGAACCCGCGTCTTGCGAGCTGTCTCGCCAATGTTCCGTCCCGTGTTCCAATTGGTGAAAGCTTCCACTGGTCAGTTTCCGCCGCCTCGTCGCCATGTTGCCAAGTCGGGCCCAGATATTACCGCTTGGCGTGTTTTAGGTCAAAATACTAATTCACAGGATACTGCTGTTGCTGAAATTCAACCTCTGTTCCGATAAATGTTTGGTGAGTTGATTTTATTAGATAAAACTAGATCTCGGGATGATTCCGTTGAATTACGCAGGCTAGATGCGTTGGACGCCAGAACTAAGAGGGAGTGCATGCATCACTCCCGTACTTAGTTCGAAAGAGCTATAATTAACACCCTCTATGAAGCTTGTTTCTTCCATACCACCGCCTGTTCCCTCTGGCCCGCCTGCCCCAGTCATTTCTAACTTCTCTCTGGCTTTATCAGCGACTTGTTTTACGCCTTGGAGGCCTACAACCGTTTTTTGAGACAATACATTGCGAGGGTTGCGCGCTACACAGCACCAGGACCGTCGTCATTGAAGTATGTCCCCTGCATGTCCTCACTTCCAGTGTCCCACTCCCCCTCCACTGCGGCATCATAGTCAAACGTTGGGTTATCAAATTCAATGTTATTGTATCGAAGATTTGCTATGATTTAACATTCAACATGACGATTACTTGTGGACGCAAACTAAACCCATACCGCCGGATACGTGAGCCCCTCGGGGCAAAAGGTGTGCTACAGTCTGTAGTTATTACAAACAACCCAAGCACTATTGACCAGAACCAACAACTGTTGATCTGCTTCACCAATCTAGGTGCAGACGACGTCATTGTCCCAGGGACAGCACGGCTGGCCTTTTCAAATACAGCTGACCTTGACCGACGCTAACCGCAGCGTTGTGCAAAACCTGGGTCACGCCGTGGTTAAGAAAACGACAATCAAGATATCTGGCAATTAGGTTATGTCCATCGATAACAGCGATGTGTACCAATGTTACCACGACTTTTGGCGAACTGTACAGTAGAGATGTAATGCTTAGTATCAGGGTTTTGATAAATCAGATGACGGAAATGTGAATATGATAAGAGTTGGAGACAAGGATGATACTGAGGTAGAGGAGAAGGTAATATCCGATGCCAATGGCAACAGGTTCAACGTTACGCTTGAACGCTTGATTTTGAACTCTTTGAGAGCCGCATGCCATTCTACCAGAGTGCGCTTGGTAACAGGCTGGAATACGAGCTCACATTCAACCACTACACCCAGCTACACAATTGATGGCAGTTTAGAGTATGACATGTTTACCCAACCAGAGTTGACCCGCATGATATACAACCAGTACACAGGTCAGCTGGCCAGTCTGTATGAGCGTGTGTTGCGCCACAGGAAGCTTGTATACAATAAAAGTGACACACTGTGGAATATCAACCTGAACGTGTCGGCTCGCAGCACGATGGGCATACTACTGCTATTTGAAGACCCAGCTTATACCGCATTTGGCCGTAACACTGAAAAATTCTACAACCCAACGATTACAAAGGTCGAGGTGACCATTGAGGGCATCCCAAACCAGCAGTGGGAATAGGCGATGGAGGCCTTTGCGGCAAGGAGTAAGCAAGACCCTAGTGTAGCAAAAGACTTGGCATTGGCGGACGTCTCCCTAGGGGAGTACCTAACCAGCAAGTAGGCTTTGTGACTCGACTTTAGGGCGAGTGATGACGACCAGCTCCATGGCAGTGGCAGGCGCACGGAGAATGCGTCTTAGGGTGTCACCATTCAGATCCCGCTGAGGCAGCTGGCGCATTAAACGTCTATATGTTGTTATGGATGCACAGCTTAACATTAAAGATGGCAATTTCGTCAACCAGTCTATCAGCGACTTTACATTTACATAGCGGCCGCCATGCGCAGCAAAGTGTTTGGGCCCTCACCAAAAAGTACAACTCTGTGCTGAAGGACCTACGTGAGCAGACCCACTGGGTGGTGCTCTTTCACAACAAGGAACGATGATGTGATACCAACAAGAGAGGAACGTGCCGCGGTACGCCAGCTAATAGCAGAGACCAGAGTCTCCATTACCAGTCTCACCTTGACAGGGCCACTTCAAAATCTACTTGGACGAGAGACTGTTGAGCCATAGTCTTGGCCAACATGGGTGGCGCCCTGGGTTGTCGGTGGCGTTAGGTTGTTTGGACTAGCATGGTGGTACAGGCACAGTCTCGCACCCGTAACAAGTTGCTGCATCGAGCAAGCCTCAATAAAGTCAAGGCGTTCAATGAAAGGATCCTTTATACATGGAATGAGAAACAAGCATAAGAACAACGCCAACTACCGATGGAAAATGCTCGTCAACGCGCTGTATCCTACAATTGTTTCTGGTATTCTCTGGAAGCTATGTTTTTTTCTCTAAGTTACGAAGCAGCCGAGTGGAAGTGGACATTTCCTCCTGGCCTTGCTTGGAATACTGGTGTCTGCAAACAACCCAGACGCATTTGCCTGATGAAACGATACGCCGGCTGCTACTGTGCAAGGGACTGTATCCCTATGAGTTTATGGACAGCTGGCATTGGCTTGATGTCTCGCTGCCACCAACCAAGGAGTTCTACAGCAAGCTCTCTAAGCAAGGCATAACGGATGAAGATTATGAACATAAGAAAAAGGTATGGGACGTATCTGAGTGTAAAAATATGGGATACTATCATGACCTGTACATGCGCACAGACGTGCTGCTCATAGCAAATGTGTTCGAGATATTCGGCTAAACTTGTCCGAAGCAGTGCGGTCTGGACCCAGCCAGCTTCTACACGCATATACACGCATATATATATATATATATAGATATATATATATATATATAGATATATAGATAGAGATAGATATATAGATATAGAGAGATATATATAGAGAGATATAGAGAGAGAGATAGAGAGATCTAGAGAGAGAGAGAGAGAGATATCTATAGAGAGAGAGATAGATATATCTATATAGAGAGATCTCTCTAGATATCTATATATCTCTCTATATATCTCTAGATATCTCTATATATCTATCTCTCTCTCTATATATATATCTCTATATCTGTCTGTCTCATCTCTCTTTGTATATACATATGTATCTATAGATATGTCTCTATATATATAGATATATATATAATATATATATATATATAAATAGACATATGTATGTGTGTATCTATATATATATATATATATATATATATATATATATATATATATATATATGTATAAAATATGCTATAAAGTTTGCAGCTTCCAGGGTGGGCTGTGTATTCGGCATCGGTCTTGTGGCAGTCAGATCCTTCCGTGTGACAAAACTACAGGCGGCTGTTCAGGCACTTGGCAGTCACAGCCATTTGTAAGGAACATGTCGGTAGGTAATCTGCTTGTTGCTGGTGGTATTCTGCTCACAGGTGGACAATTTTTTTGCTATATTTAATGACTTTGCCAAACACTTGAACGAACCATTTTCAACAAAATCTACTTTCGAAAGTACCGGTCATATTGCCCAATATCTGGCATACACCATCATTGATGAAGACACTGGTGTTATTTTTACCACAGAAGATGTTGGTGTTGGGGAGGTTGCAAATTCCAATGCCATGTAGTTAGGCTTCCAGCGGTGTTTGTGTGTGACTGAGTGGGCCTGTTGCAATTATTTTCTATTACAGCATGTTAAGTTGCTAGTATTGTGTTAAATTGATATTTATGTGGTATGGAAGAGTAATTAAGTCATGACACATGTGTTTATAGTATTCATGAGTGACTGCAAGAGTGTATGCGAGTTGATTATCTTAAAGTTTGCTTATTTGTAGTATAGTTATATTGATGTGACATGATTTAATAGAATAACATGTCTCTTACCCTTGACTAGATGCATACAAATTCTATGTCTTGGGCATGATAAATAATTTGTAAAACAACCATATTATACAAGGAACGCTAATTAATGTCTGTAAATTAGAAGGATAAATGTTAGTGTAGATGTCTGTCAGCAAAATGTGAACATATATTTGTCAGGTTAAAAATATTCCCCCAGCACAAATTCTCAATAATTTATTATGGTATTTGGAAAAAAACCCCATTATTACAAGTTGTTACATACAGCAAGAATCATTGAGTGCCTTTATCTTGGCCTGTGTATTGTCTCGTTGGCTCAGGGACTTTGTGTCCTATAGTGGAAACGAGCATGAAGGGATAACCCGTGGAACTTGTTTTCCAAGGTTGCTATGAATCCAGCAGTTGAATTGTCTGTATGCTTGAAGTCTCAGGATCCTGCAATAAAAGGTATACATTTTATTCATTTGGTGTTATGATTCACTTCATTGTTATGGTCATAAATGAAAGTGAATTATATAGAGCCACTATAATAAGTAGAATTACTCTTTTGTTTTAAATTTATTACATATATGGATTCCAATTGGTGGATATCATATGATAAAGTGTTAGCACAAATAATTTACAAGTGATACATACTCGTTTGTCAGAGGCTCTTATTATGTCGTTTCTTGCGACAAGTGCAGTTCTTAGTACAGCTGATGCGAGGCAAACTGCTCTGAAGTTAACCCCGGTCAAACGGTGATATTTATGTACTCAGACGTCCTGTAGGGCGACTCTGAAGTCTGGGTTGTCACATATACATTCTAGGTCGGGCTTTGCTTCTGACATTTCTTGTCAACGCAAATTTTCCAGAATAGTGAGCAGTTTTTCACAGCATGCACAAGAGCACCACACCAAGTTATCCAGTCGCCGCCTCTCCGTTTCGACGTCTCTCCCGTCTCATGTGCTATCGTCGTAACTACCACTTTCATTCGCCATTTGTTTTCGTTTTTTCGAACCAATCGACTTCTACTTTGGTTCAAATTGATAAGTCTGTAGTTGTCTATTTTCAAACAGCGACATAATGCATTAAAATAGTCTGTAACAAGTCAAATTCTTGTCGCTCGCAAAAAAAGTCACCGATCGACGTCGCATTGCTTGTAAACAACGTTACTTCTCGGTGGCGCTGTTGGCTCCACTGACGTCCCATCACAAAAATGGCGGCGACTATGCAATCAGGGCCGGAATAAACGTTCAAAAAAGAGAAGAAAACTATCCTAACTATAGTTGTCGCTGCCTTTAGAACCCCAATATATTCAATAAATGAGTAAAGTCTATGATATTATAATCTCGTTCAGTTTGCTAGAGTATCACTTTAAAAGTCTACATGCATGTGATGATGGACGCACAGCTAAACACCAAGGGTGGCCGGTTCGTCATTGCTGTCAATCAAGTTTGTGTTTCCAGGTGGCGCAGACTTAGCCATCGTTTGTGGCCAGACTGGGTGTCTTTATACTCGACTGACTTCAGGGTCCCTTCAATGGTGCCTTCTAGTATATTGTAATCATTTGCAATACCATCCGTTCCAGCCAGACGTACAGAGCTGCTGCTGAAGACTGATCAACCAATCGCATATGCTGTGGGACGATGAAAGTAGACACAGAAATCACTTTGCTCGTCCCCCCGCTGATGACGGATGCCTTGGTGGCATACCAATGCATTAGATTACGGCGGCGTATATTGGAATCAACGCGTCTGATTGCAAGCAAGATGGAGTCTGATAGCATCCTTAACCAGCTCCCTGCAGAGCCATACATGGCTACTGTCCCAGCTGACGAACCCAGCAGCCTCTGTTGACATGACTCGCAAGAGAGTCAGGACCGCCGGTACCTTGGTTCGCAACTTCTCATAGTTGATTAGTTTGAATCAATCACTTAAATTTTCGATATATATATATATATATATATATATATATATATATATATATATATATATATATATATATATATATATATATATATATATATATATATATATATATATATATATATATATATATATATATATATATATACTATATATATATATATATATATATATATATACTATATATATATATATATATATATATATATATATATATATATATTAATAGATGGATAGATAGATGGATAGATGATTAGATAGATGGATAGATAGATAGATCGTCGTATGCCCATTTATATATCAGGCCTTCCAGAACATTTACTTGCCACTTTCATTAGTGCATACACTAAACATGCATTGCGGTCCAACGCAGCATTTTCCATGTGTGTGTGCGTATGTAATTTGGTATATATATATATAAATATCATACATTGATACTTATATGAATGTATATATAAACATACATATGATATGTATATATCTATATATATATATATATTTATATAGATATAAATATATATGCATATATATATATATATATATATATATATATATGTGTGTGTGTGTGTGTGAGAGTGTGTGTGCGTGTTTGTGTGTTGCTGTGTGCGTACGTGTGTGTGTATTTCTGTGCATTGATGAAAACGTGATATTTGAGCAAACGATGTCTCGAGATCTGACCTTGAATAAATGTATGGTATACCACATGTAGGTTATGAGCGAATGACTACGCTAGCTGTTGCGCCTGGAGTGTGGATATTAAATAAACGCGAGTAATAAAACACAGGGTCCATTTTGTTCTTATTTGCCGCAAAATTTCAGGCCACAACACTTGACCACGCGAATAGGGCTAAACGTTGTACAAAATAAGTCTATTATAATTGGGTTTATTTAAAGCGCTACTTTGATATGACCCTGATGATGAATACTTTTTGTAACGTTTTATGCCTTGTCTTAATATGGCTTTATTCGCGAATTCCGTACGATATCATACTTTGATTACGATTTAGTCTATCAGATTGATGATTTCTCCTTCCCTGGCCTCATCAAAATGGCTTTAAAAGTGTGACAGTCAGCTCTCTCTAAAACAGAGTGTACGCCAACCATCTAAGCAAGGTGAAAATATCACTGCCCTTATTGTTGGCACGTGTATTTTTACCTATTGTGTTACCCACTGATGGCTGCATGCATGCAACAAAGATAAGCACCATGAGTGTTCCATTAACAGGTTCCTTTTACACTTGTTACCGATATAGACATAATGATTGATAATGATATGACGCCTATTATCATTAAGAAATGTCTCCGACATATCATCTCCACAGCCATACGAAATAGTGTAACACGAGATACCTTTGTCGCTTCTTCTTATCCAATGTTTTTAAGCATCAATACATGTTACATTGTTGTCCAAGTAAATGCTCTTAACAGTACGGGCCTAGGTTAGTATGGGATGACTTAATCGCATTTGATCTATAGGTTGTGACATTCTCCCGATTGAACGTTTAACACATCTCTTCTCGCCCACTTGAATAAGTCAGACAACCCTGCGTCAGTCTAAAGATGCGGGTAAACGGCAATTACTCTGCCAGACTATGCTGCTTCATCGGCCGTTTAAATGTTCTTGCTCTGAACGTGATTGATTGCACAACTCATCTATTGCTATCATGCCACCTAAATGAGAAGGTACGGCGATGATTGAGCGACGCATTATCACCCCCTCCAAAACTCACAAAATCTTCCGAAAAAACCATTCGGCCATTTGCACTTAATGGCTCGGATGAGATATCCAGCTATCTAAGAAAATGCTGCGAACTATGGCACGAAGCCAGTGTGAGATAGACAAGAACAATCGTTATTGTAGACTTTCGCTCCGCGGAGCACCATCCTTTTAGCGTATAAATGAGTATACAGCGACACCCTGAGATACAAATGGTAATGAGCAACAGCGAAAAACATAAAATACTAAAACTTAGATTAGGTATATTACTGAATGTATTGCAGATGCAGGCATTTGCAAACTTCACGACCTATAACTTCCTTACACTGATTTGAGCAGAAACAGCCAAGCTGCAAGTGATTCACAATGACACTGGGTTGATGGCTGTGAATTAGCCGTGTATAGAGCAGTTGCGGTTGCCTTATGCAGTCGGATCCATCAATGTTATGTGTCCATAGAAATCTGAACGCTGATCTTGAGCATGTTTAAACGTTCTGCCGAGTTCCGCTGAGTGACAACCAATAACCGCAATGCCCATCAAAATCACTTCTGGATATAACAAATGACGACGTCTCTGAGGTATGATTGTATGCTGGAAAGTGTGGATATATAGATGGTGTTATATATAGATTATATGTCGATGGTACTTTTATTACTCCAGCACCCAAAAATGCCGTATGCGCACACTGTCTTGAGTTGCTGTAGCTCCTACACCTGGAATTTACACGGCATGTGTAAATTTTACAATATATCGACATGTTAGCTTTAAGCGTCGATGCCGACGCGCACTATCACACGAAGCGGTAAAAACAGTTCCCCTGTATTCTGTTATGGTGACTGACAAAAGTGAGTTCCATAATTACCATTAGAACGACATTAGTGAGCAGCGGTCTGACCGATGAACGCGACTCTGTCCGGCGAGGGATTATAGGCGGAGGTAATGCCTTCCACTCCACATGTGTCGGTGCCTCTAGTTACGACGTTATGCAGTTAAGCATTTCATCACCGTCGTGCAACGATGGTATTTCTTAATGTATAAACCATTGTGGCGGGTTTGGTGATTTTAGCTTATTGGCAATCTGTGCATGCTTTGTGTACAGAAATAGGAAGCACAACATATGTAGTAACTGACCTGCACAAAGGTGGCAAGACCGGAGAAGATTTTTCTCTATTTACCCCTAACACGTGAATTTATTGCAACATCAGTTCGAACCGATGAAGATATTCTGGAGAGAAACATTGTCAAAGTTGCGAACCCGTTCTCAAGTTCTATTCATAGTGCTGTATAAAAGGCTTGCATTTCGCAAGAACAATGGGCAAATTTTTTGACGTTAATGTACTCCCCCCCCCCACCCCCACTTCCCTTCCTGAGGTTACTCCGCCTTCAATATAATTCTACCATCATCGTAAGGTTGAAATCATCCGATCGCTTCGTATGAATGGACAGGTCACTGAGGTCCTGTTGACATCAGAAGCTCGAATGAGGTTCAAGCTAAGACCACTTTCAAATTTAAGACACGCACGTTTTATTCGACAGCACTGAAAGCCCCAGCCAAAGTAGTAAACAACATAACCCGCCGAAAAATTCCAAACAACAGGCTCCGGTGTTTTGAATGTATTACAAGAAAAGACATGATGATATAATGCCTGCAAGTGAATCAAGGTGGGAGGGACCTATCCTACAATTGTACTCTATTTGGAAGTTAATATATCAAGTCCGTAATAAGATTTTAAAACCAACGCGCCTAAAGGGAATATGTGTGTTCTCATATGTTTTTGGCTTGGTGTTGGATCAATCACACTATTCAACACCAGCACATACAATTCCTGAACATACGACGACAGTTCTGCAAATCTAGAGTATTTTTAAAGTATTTTCGATCATTCCCGCCCAATAAGGTCTCAAATAATTTGGTAGCGCAATTGGCAACCACCTGTTAAAGCGAAACAGCCTGCCCACAGCTCACCATTATACAAGTAAGTAAGAATTGCAAGTAAGGAACCTGCCTATTCGTTATCCTAATCACCACCGCATTAGCCACTTGGACATTTCCTCTTTCATTTTAGCAGTTTATGACTGACATTTTAATCCGGCAATGCCAGTATAAAAAGCCGGAGGCTTAGCCGCAAACTGAAAAATATGCATGAGATTCAAATCCTGGTTAGGGGCGTTCAATGTAACCACCTAGTTAACTAATAATTTTTTGTAACGCAATCATTCTCTTCATGCACAGGTGTAAACAACACGAAATAATGTTTCAGTACCAAGCGCTGCTATAAATAAGAAATATATGCTTTTTATTCCAATGATTTTCACCAAATCAAACCGTTAGGAGGGCGGGGCCAGGAAAACTCGAAGCAGCCAATCACCAACTTGCAGTGCGAAGGCCTAAATAAGGAATGATACTAGCACATGGGCACGCTACACGCAGAATGCCCACGATCGGACAAAGGATGTTCCTTATTAGTGTTTGTCGTATCGACATATTTTTAAACAAATATCGCGATGTTGCCAAAGATACTACTAGTCTAGTAGTATCTTTGATGTTACTATGAACTGAGGGGTACTCGCAGTTACGGAAACCTAACACTGACCTAAAGGCAAATTGATAAAGCAGCATACCACATGACATTAACTCATTACCTAAACGATGGTTGATCATTAAATCGACAGTTGGTTTGTGTAAGGATGATGGCCATTACGGAAGCCCATTGGTGCCACCTGAAAATTGTGCGAAGTAGTTTAATTATCTGGCGGCCGCCACATACTATCTGGCGGGCGCCACATAACTATCTGGCGTCCGCCACATAACTATCAGGTTTTGCGTGTGCTAAAAAATGTAACACAACTTGTGCGAAAGATTTCGAATGATTTCACCGTAAGCTGCTGCCATCGTCAATTATAACGCGCATCAGCATATTCTCGTTGATGTCTACCATACACAACTCGATTTCTTTATTTCGAACACTCGAGCTGACCACAAAATGGCATTTGCCAAACCCTGTTTCGTCGAGCATGAAGCATTGTACAGATTTCTCCACCGGTAACTGTAGTCCGACGTTATTTGTCTTGGTAGATGCATTATGCAAGCTTGAGGAACATTACCGCAATATCATTGACATGGCAATGTACTGTAAGCAAGTGAAGGCTAGCGTTGTAACCATTCTTGCTAAAGAGGTCAAATTAGAGCAACTCCAATGTTAATCATTCAAGAGCCATGTTGCTGTAATATGTATTATGGTAAAGAACAGGTTGCATCATTCCTTAAGAGAGACTCACTCTAAATTTAGGGTCCATAAGGTGAGACAAAATCGGTAGACATTGAAATTTTCCCATTGATTTTTTGCTCTTATTTCTATTGATTGCTGATGTATGCGTAGATTTCCGTAAAAATCAAATATTGATGCTTGAAAGCCCTCTATGGAATATGTAAAAGGACTATACCCTTAAATTGTGGTGGTAGGGGGATCTTGTTGAACGAAGGTGTCCCAAGATACATTGTTAGAATTTTTGGTTGCATGGTACTCCAATCAGATTTGTGTGTTAGATGGGCCAGAACTATGTCTGGCTGATGTTGTGTGTCTAATGGCATAAGACAGAGAGGCATATTTGTGGTTGGTCTGTGTCAAACCCATGCCTATATGAATGATGACCTTTACATATATATATATATATATATATATATATATAGATATATATATATATATATATATATATATATATATATATATATATATATATATATATATATATATATATATATATATATATATATATATATATATATATATATATATATATATATATATATATATATATATTAATAAAAAATTAGTAATATTCGTAGGCTACCTATCTTTCTCTTCGATGCAGTATTGGCCGAATCATTAGCTGTGTCTTAGGGTGTGTGATCTTTATTTTTACAGCTCTCTTATACACTTTGTTGATATACCAATAGTCATGCTCTGTCTATGGCAAATCTTACTCCGTTGTTCCTTTTAGATACTCTTGCTTTGGACTTTGTTCTTTGATAAGGCGCATGAGTTAAAAACATAGCGGTGCTTCAACTAGCCATTCCTGCAAACATGAGAAACACCACTAAAGCAGTTTAGTCCAAAGAAACAATCATGATATTTATCTTACCTTTCAAATGAAAAGAAGGAATTCCTTCTTAACATTAAATACACCTTAGTTGCATCACCTGACAGGTGATGTAACTATTAGAAATATAAAATGTTTGCCAGTTCATTTTGATACCATACAAATACTTTTGCATAACGTTTTATACCTTAGAGATCCTTTACTAGCACAGGAGTTGCCAAAGGCTGAATAGGGAAACTGCCTTCTGGAGTTCGGATATGGGCAATATGTTTTATTAAATACTTAGCCAAATCTTAAAGTAATAAAAATATCTAACTACTTACTGTCGCACTAGGGGACGGTTTTGGGAGCACCCTAGGAGAGGGTTCTGGCCAGACCTGCGCTTTCTACATGCCTATAAAATATATATCCAACTCGCTGCTAGGCTACTTAGTTGGATACAACACCAACGCCAGGCAATAGGGAAATCCCCACCGCCAGGGGAATCCCCAACACCACCAAGACAGCGGCCAACATAGATAGAGTTGTACACCAAGCTTTTTTGTCCAGAGCAACCAACGGCAGGATACAGTTTTGTACACATAGGCAAAGCTACCAAGGGTCGCAACAAGCCTGTACATCTACATAGTCTCAACTTGTACTGTGGGAGCAACGTGTTAAACAAATGGGACCACTATAGAAATACCATGCCTGCCAAGAGCGCACTACCGAAGAAAGCCTACCAAAACATCGTTTCTAGAACAGTAGGGCAACGAGAGGCCAAGAAACAATACCAGATAGGGGCCCGCAGATACACTCGCATCAGAAATAGAGAAGAGACGTACACTCGAACGCCACAAACCCAGAAGTAATTTGTACAGAACCAGCCGCTCCCCAACAACCTAGTGGAAGCCATCCAGGAAAGATAGGAGAAAGAGAAGCCCGAAGGACCTACTGCACAAGCACAAAAACCATTAACAAAAATCCGCCAAGACGAGATCAAAAAAGTGGTCCGCGACGATAAGGTAGACCAAGAATGGTACAACTAGGCCCACAAATACACACCCAGCTTGTTTTGGTACAAGGAGGAGCGTGATGTTCTCTCCTCCATGCGAGATACCTTAGTGCACCTTGTCGATTTCCCCCGCCAGGTCCGTTAGCTATACCAACTGATTTTTCACCAAGCCTTCCGCAGGAGGTACATAGATGATCTCCACAACAAACAACTTTCTCGGCAGGATGTGTTGCATCCTACTCACACCAGATAATACCAGAAGTCGAACGACACCACGACTGCAGCGAATCCTGCTGCGAAGAAGAGCGATACGATATACCAGCGATCCATTGGTAACAATACATTGGTTTGCCCTATCCATTGGTCTACACCAAGCAAGCGATACATTGGTCTGCCATATCCATTGGTCTACACCAAGCAAGCTATTTATTGGTCTACCCCTAGCAAGCGATACATTGGTCTGCCCTATCCATTGGTCTACACCAAGCAAGCGATCCATTGGTTAGCCCTGTAGCCTTCAACGGCTATCCAAAATTGGTGATACTCTTTTTCTGGAACCTCAAATCGAACCACATCGCCGCCCTTCTTTTTTCTCCCAGAAAGCTCAATATGGCCTGCAATGGTCTGCCCTCCGCCTATGGTCTACAATGCCTCTACCAATGGTTTCTTTGGTCTGCCCCAAGCGATATATTTGTCTGCCCTATAGCCTACAATGCCTTCCTACCGAACCTAGGATTTTGGCCACTCCAAACCAGGAAACTTCCTAGGACTACCGCACCAATACCAGTAGCAGGAATACCTAGGACTGTCCTATAGCCTACTATGCCTTCCTACCGAACCTAGGATTTTGGCCACTCCAAACCAGGAAACATTCAGGAATATCTAGGACTACACAGCACCAATACCAGTAGCAGGAATACCTAGGACTGTCCTGGAATTTCCACTAAATGCAAATACACACAAATGTACTTCGTATCACAACATGCCGCATGCCAACGACCTATCCCAGAACAAATACAAAAAATACGTGATCAGTTTCGAAAAAGCGACGGTATCCCTTCACTATGGAATAGCAGAAGGGTGTTTTTCCCGTCTGCCGCCGTACTCTTGACCCTTTGGCGTCTTTTCTTCTGCTTCTTCATTGTTGCTGCCTTTGCCGCTTGAAAGATTTTGTTGGCTTCTTTATTCCTATGGCAGTGGTCTCCGTGCTAGTAATTTGTTTGAGATTCACCTCTTGGCTGTATATAGTGTGCAAAAAAAAGTATAGCTGAAATCAATATAGTTGGGGGGAGATAGTGTGCTATTATAAGCCATAATGTTACATGTAGTATGGTTAAGCAGCGATGCGCCAGAACCGCTACTTTCTATACTACTCACAGGATTAGTTGTATACTGACATAACGTAAATAAAATGTGAATGACTTTGGCCGCAAACATCAAAACCACGGATAGCAGCTGAAAGATAAATATTGATGACGAGTAGTAACTTATTCCATGGGTGCAGTAGAGGGCAGCCGGAAATCATGTTACGCATAATCTGCACCATCCGTCTTTTTAATGACCCGCTAAATGCCTTCGGTCTTTTAAAACCGGTTTCCGAAACAAACGGGGCAATTTTGACTTGAAATTGTATACGTCCTGCTGATCATTGATTCTAAGGTCACAAACCAGATAAAAGCTGCCCATTCAGAACTCTTTTTTGATTGCTCTGCCTCCCAAACGGAATATGTCCTGAAACGTTTTAAGCGCCTTATTTTGGCATTATTTTATCGCACTGTAAATAATTAAAACTAGCACAAGTCAAGCAATAATTTTATGATGGGATTGGCAAGTTACATGTTATGATTGGTGCAGGTGAGCAATGTGGAGTTAATGTCTTCCTGTTGAAATGTAGTTCTACCTGTTGACAATATTTCCAAAAGCTTTATAATGCTCAGTTCAAAAACTTGCCTTGGACCCTTGGTCAAAGATATTTGTTTTTGTAGTGGTTTGTCTTCATATAATCCCTAGCTCTGTGGGGGTTTGGTAAATAGTGCAATCGTTACGTCACAGCAAACCATTCACAGTGGTCACATGAAAAGCAAGAGTGATAAATTGTGATGGAGATTCGTGGGTTGGCGTCGGGGTCTGGAATCAGCTAACTCAATGAGGCTCCTTGTGTCAAAATCGAGGAAATTATCAGTTGAACATAAAAACAGGTGCATCTCTAGATAGCAGTTGAACTATTCTGTTGTAAAGCAGATTATAATATCTATGTGGTTTAACATTGCATTGCTGTGGTCAGGTTGCACAAGTATGCGTGCTTAGAGTTAATGTTACCCAAGTCAGCTTGTAGAAATTGAGTTGGACTGTATGTACCTAGTGTTTTGTAATTCCCACTTCATGGTTCTTGACCGATTCAAGTAATTTGGTAAGGAGTCAATTGTGTTATCTGTTATGAAATGATCCTGGCGGAGCAGAGGTTGGAATGCAACACCAAAAACACATCTACAACTTAATCGATGTCATACGCACTAAAAAGACTATAACAATTATGAAACAAAAAAGTTGATGCATTCAGTTTCATTACATTATTGCGATTAATATAAATCATAAATGAACTTGCCCCGTAGATTCACCATTTACACTCGAATATTCCACGGGCTTCATTTGATCTATCTGTAAATTACCTTTTACTTCGTAGATCTTCAACTCCCTTTAGTAAAGTTACAATTGCAAGGGTTAATGTACAGCTATCAAGCCCTATGTACGCACTTTCTTCACTGTAAGGCAATCAAAAAGCCCTTTTAGAAATATTGGCGGCATTGGAATATCAAAGTCAAATACTGTGTATTGATCAGTATCAATTGGAGATGATACTCGCTAGTACAGGGGAATAACCAGGCTATGTGGAGAAATCGTATGGGCATTTCTTTCTACATCATGCCCTAACTCATGGCGGATGTATGGCTGTGCAGAGCCGCGGGTTTGGTGTTACGAGCGTATGGACAGTAATACATACTGCATTGAACTGCTTTTTAAGCCTGCTGGTTTAGTAATCAGAGCAAACAGATTGGTTGGAGTATGCAGATGCAGAGAGCCGTTCTATAGCTTGGGTGCATTATTTATCAATAGCAGTGCCACTTAACTAGTTGTCAATCCATATTCTCGCACTAAATGGGCAGGACATGACTAGGCAAGAGATGCCAACACATATGAACATCAAAGTGCTCTATGTGCTCTTTGTTTGCCAAGACTTCAAAGCCATATGCATCAGTGCAGTGTAACATGTAATCAGTGATACGTTAGATCCAGGCAGCTTTTTGAGGGCGGTATACTTGCTGAGTTACGTCGTGCATGTTTGCCGTTTTATTACTAAACGCTTCCAATTAACCAATAATTATGCTCTGTTTTGTGATCTTCGAATCAATACTCGAATGTGCGTTTATGAATCCCTTACGCCCAGAGAAGATGCTACATGATTATACTGATCATAAATCATCCCATTAAATAGAGCGATGATTTTAAACAAACATTTATATACGCATTATGCGTCGGCTCCTAAGCACTCTACTATTCGACTAGTCGAGGCGCATCTGACTGGAAAACGCGCTCACCGACCCCTCGTTGTACTCTTGGAAGAGAAAAAGTGAGCGGACTCACAGCAGACTTGGATCGGCCATAGTAAGTGAGGACAGTGCAGAAATCGAGAGTAGTTATGTGGTCTCTTTTTCTCAGCTTAGTAAGAAGTTGTGTGACAAAGTTCGGGGCACGTTTGAGGAGGGACTGGACAGCCACGATGAGTTCAAAATGCATCCCATCCTTGTAGCCTAGACGCGATGTAAGAAGCGTGTGTGCTTCCCTTTCACATGTCGGTGATGAGGTGTTGTCTCATTGTTCCGATCTTACGTAGGTTTTGTTATACAGATCGACATTCGAATTTTAACATCATTAAGGCATACGTGTATTCTACATACTTGTGTAACTATTGTGACTGATGTTGTCAGGTTATCCGTTTTTTTCGGATTGTAAAAAAGATAGATCGAGATGTCGCCGACATAGCCCTGACGAGCAAAGTGTGTATGATAAGAGAAGAATGTAATAAGGGGTTGTATTACCGATTCTTGTGATAAGATATACGAGTGACATTTCAAGGGAGCTAACACCGTTCACAGAACTGACGTTTTTTTATTCAGTTTAATTGTTCAGCGAATCCAATGTTATATCGGTGAAACTTACCATGGTGCAAATTAGGATATTATGATCACAATCAAAAGCTGCCGACAGACCTAATATAAGTTATCTATCTGTCAATATTAGTTTGCATTTGAATGGGGCTCCTTCCTCACAAATGGTAGATTGAAAACGGCAGTTATTTCTTAATATTATTAACGTCCTGTCCAGTCTTCTCGTGTAGCGGAGTAATTTCAGCACTCTTGATGCATTTAGATATTCTTCCAGATAACAGCGGGACATTCGCAGAAGCCGTTAGATGATGTATCACAGCTTCAGGTACCGTAGGTGTCATCAGCAATCAAGTCGACATATCTTCAAGTGAGCACAAAACGCTGGACTATTTTGTATGGCTCGATTGACTCTCTTGTCATCACACCTGGAAAGGAATTCAGTCTGTCGTTTGGTGGAGATAGTTCACAAAGCGCTATTCGCTTTTTATTTTCCTCTTCACCCAATTCCGTTCGGAACTTGTCTTGTGTTCTATAAAAAATAGAGCACAGGCGTTGTTGTTTATTTAAAGTGATGGGAAGGGATCTGATGATGGTAGGGTCAAATAGCGAGTATACTTTTCCCATATGTACACTTAACATTAAATTAATAGAATTTATGGCGGTAATTCATTAGGAGCATTATATTCCCATGATCAAGTTTGCGTTTAATCACCAGGGCATGTGTGGTTCATTGTACGTTGCAAAGAGTGGTTTTACTCTATAGGCCATCTAGCTGACATTTAGGTTACCATTGACATTATAGTAGCCACTTCAATCGGCTTTTGTAATTGGGGCATATAACAAATACAAATCACTGAAGTATAATATGAAGGTGAACTTATGCTGGGTATAAACCTTACAACCTTCTTCAATGCACCCATTCAACTACCACCATTAGCATAATCACTTTGCCGAAACTTAGAGAAGCATTAAGTACATCCCTAAAAAAGCAGCTACTACTGTTTTAAGTACACTAATAATTACTGTAATCCCCGAGAGACATATGCCGATGCAGCAGCATAGCAGGCGCTTGGTTTAGAGCGAAATAACAACCCACTCCGTCTATGAAAATTCGTATTTGTTGCCGTTTTTATGCCTTCTACGAAGTGCAACTTACAGAACGGGATCATGACGAAATGATATACCACTGTGTCCGTAAAAGTTCAATTAAGGTTATTTGCTTTCACAAACCTATATATATATATAGCGTCGTTATAAGAATCCATGCTGTGTAATGTTTTATCGGAAGGTATTTTCAAAACGGCATGTAATACTTTTGATACTCCGTTTTCAAGTCGTTGCTTTGATACTTCATTGAATGGTGTGGCTTTCCTTTATTGTTATGTTTGGTCATCTCCCCGAGGACAACAACAAGAACATGAAGTGTGTTTCACCCTTTCCACCCACATTTGATCGTCCGCACCATGTGTGTTTAATGTCCATAAAACATGCACGCCCTGTGCAGTATTAAAAGGATATAGTTTTGATCACTGCAATCCAAACATGCCAATGTTTATGGAACATCCACGTTCTACCACCATACGATCATTGAACTATGCACAACAGCAACCCATGATATATCAAACAGGCGGAATTTATGGTATGTAGGGCGCACCCCGGTCTCTCGGACATTGTAGACACCATGCACTAGAAACAGCAAGCTTCAACCAAATGAGGATATCGCGTTGTACCATGTGAAGAGTTTCGCAGGCTCTTTTGAATGATGGAAAAGTTTGCCGGTGCTTAAATGCATAGACAATGCAATGACAAACCAAGACGATTCAACATCAAGAAAAATTATCGCGCGATTCAGAGAGTCATACATGTAAATCCCGATTCCGAGAGTCATACATGTAAATCCCGATTCCGAGAGTCATACATGTAAATCCCGATTCCGAGAGTCATACATGTAAATCCCAATGATACAAGTCCCTTGATGCTGATAGAAGAGAGACATACCCAAAGAGAGTTGTGACGGGCCAAGTGATCCATGCGATGGCACAGGCCTTCTACATCGTTACTTGTGCGGATTGTCTTGCAATAAAAACTCCAAGCAGAAGGGTGCCACAGGATGCTGGTAGTCCATGTCACATCAATGTAAGTGAGGAGCTGGCTAAGTTTGGTTGATTGGGGAATGACGCAGAAACATCACGGGTGTGTTTGGCATGGAGGAAGGGCAGGCCTAGGAGACGACGGCTAAACTATCAAGTTGCGTATTCCTTGTAGTATGCCGGTTGTAGTTTTGTATCTTGTGCCACACAGCTTGTGTCCAGTGGAAGACGCAGCCACGGATCCTGACTTCTAGGAGTTCGTTGGGAAGGATATCACGAAAGACTGACCACATTGCTGCCTCAAAGTCCAGGATGATGGTTCGGAGCTTGGGTGTATAAGGTACAAGATCTTGTTGAACACAGCTTTGTGGTCGTCTTTGTTCTTTTCAGACATAAGAAAAAACACCAGGGGCACCTTTGCTTTGAACAGTAGGGTCGGCAAAATCCGGTGACGGTGCACTCCAACGCGGGCGTCGGCGCGCAGTAAACCCTAAGTAATGTGGTCGTGATGGAGGTGGAAGTCAAAGTTTGTGGGGTCTTTAGGACGGTTGGACTGACGCTGGCAAGGTTGGTTGGGGTTGAGCAGGTCCTCAGAGGGAGCATTTTCTTCTATGTTGTTATGGATGGCCTTCTGGACGATCAGTGCTGCAGACTCGAAAGGACGTGTACTGGCATCTTTCCTGACCTCGGCCTTGACCTCCAAGCTCCAAGTTCAAAAGGCTATCCACCAAGCAGACCTGTTTACGCTTGATGGCGTTAGTGAAGTATATGTGACAGGCTCGGTTGTGCCAGTAATGATGTCAGCTGGAGGGTCGGGATCAGCAGTCGACGATTCATAATAGTCAGGAGGATTGGCAATGGGTGGCAAAGTGTTGTCTAGTTGACTGGGATCGGGGGCAGACCTATCAGCAAGGTCATCGGTTAGGCGGGTACTCTCGGCGACTGGTTCACTTAAAAGATCGTTGGAGAAACATTCACTACAACACCAGTCGATCTCTGCCTAACCCTTGGCAGCCAGGCGGTACTGGGTACTAGAAAACCAGTCCCGCAGGTTCTCTGCTGCCATCTCTGGCATGCATCACACTGGAGGGCCTCTTGCCTTGGTCGAATTTCCTTACGCTGTTAAAGTCGCCGTCATAACAGAGTTATGTCAGCTAGATTATGCATTTGCCAGGACTAACTTTGCGATGATACTCTGTGTTACCTCAGTAGTCCTAAAACGGTGAATCGATCATATTAGCCGAAGTTTGGTGTCACAGGGGTGCTGACTAAGGGGTGTAGGCTTACAAGAGCTGAATAGTTGGATCTGTATGAACCACTAGATGTAGCCTCAATAAACCAATCAACCTCGCATAATAACGAGCCAGTCTTTATCAACTTGATATATCATTTCTGATGTCTAGGATAACTCTGCATACACGAGTCGCCTGCACTGGGACGTTACAATCATCAGCGTGCATCATGCCCTACCGGTTACTGGAGCAGAACATTATATTGGCCGTTGATATTTGTATACAATAAAGCCTTATGTGATTCGCCACGTAATCAGCATATTTGTCCAGATTCTTAATCACCGCCCCACTAGTAGCTATATTTATTAATATTTGACGTACTCTGAATTAGTACCTTGCCGATATATCTCCGATCGATCGAAAAAGATTACTATCCAGCCAAACGTTTTGTCAAACCTTTTTGTTATTGATTACAACCAAACAGAAACCTCTACGCTCAATAATATTTCACACACACACACACACAAACATGCGTAAACAAAAAACACACACACACAAGCAAACCCACATGCAGTTGAAGAGATAAATGATTTTAAAATCGCTTTCTGATCGTGATTAGGCATTTACCGCATTTCACACCATCACTCAATGTTTTGCATGGCTAAAACAAACTATTTTCCGATTGAGAAAACCTAAATTTGTTTGCATAAGATAATATTGACCCCGTTCTTTGCCGCCTCAAATTAAGGATATTTGCCAAACCAGCATGTTGTTCTGAAGAAGGTAGAGTTTAAAAAACTAAAAAACAGATGTTTGACCAAACAATGGAAATAACACATGAGGTACCATATGAAAACAAAGAAGTCGTTCATAAACAAGTGTTCGGTATTCAGCTCACCTTATCCGGGGCTTCATAGCTACAAATTTAACAGAAATTTCTATAGATTCTGCAATGTGAGCAATGAGGTAATGTTGTAGTACATACAGTATGTAATTGCATATTGTAGTTATTAGCATATGTGATTATCATATAATTAATGCATATGTACAAGACGTCATTTGTAGGCCACTGATCTCCGCCTCCTGCGAGGTGGATATGTAGGTCACTTTCGGCTGATGCGCCTCCCGCAGATAAAGCGAGGTGGATATGAAGATCACTCTCGGCTGATGCACCTCCCGCTGATAAAGCGAGGTGGATATGTATGTCACTCTCGGCTGATGCACCTCCCGCAGATAAAGCGAGGTGGATATGTATGTCACTCTCGGCTGATGCACCTCCCGCAGATAAAGCGAGGTGGATATGTAGATCTCTCTCGGCTGATGCGCCTCCCGCAGATAAAGCGAGGTGGATATGTAGATCTCTCTCGGCTGATGCACCTCCCGCAGTCACTCTCGGCTGATGCACCTCCGCAGATAAAGCGAGGTGGATATGTATGTCACTCTCGGCTGATGCACCTCCCGCAGATAAAGCGAGGTGGATATGTAGGTCACTCTCGGCTGATGCACCTCCCGCAGATAAAGCGAGGTGGATATGTATGTCACTCTCGGCTGATGCACCTCCCGCAGATAAAGCGAGGTGGATATGTAGGTCACTCTCGGCTGATGCACCTCCCGCAGATAAAGCGAGGTGTATATGTAAACTCTCGGCTGAGGTGCAGATAAAGCGTGTATAGGTCACTCTCGGCTGATGCGCCTCCCGCAGATAAAGCGAGGTGTATATATATGTAGGTAACTCTCGGCTGATGCGCCTCCTGCAGATAAAGCGAGGTGTATATGTGTCACTCTCGTCACTCAGATAAAGCGAGGTGGATATGTATGTCACTCTCGGCTGATGCGCCTCCCGCAGATAAAGCGAGGTGTATATGTAGGTCACTCTCGGCTGATGGCCTCCCGCAGATAAAGCTCACTCTCGGCTGATGATGCACCTCCTCCCGCAGATAAAGCGAGGTGATATGTAGGTCACTCTCGGCTGATGCACCTCCCGCAGGCTGATGTCACTCTCCTGCGCCTCCCTGCAGATAAAGCGAGGTGGATATGTATGTCACTCTCGGCTGATGCACCTCCCGCAGATAAAGCGAGGTGGATATGTAGGTCACTCTCAGCTGATGCGCCTCCCGCAGATAAAGCGAGGTGGATATGTAGGTAACTCTCGGCTGATGCGCCTCCTGCAGATAAAGCGAGGTGTATATGAAGGTCACTCTCGGCTGATGCGCCTCCCGCAGATAAAGCGAGGTGGATATGTAGGTCACTCTCGGCTGATGCGCCTCCCGCAGATAAAGCGAGGTGTATATGTAGGTAACTCTCGGCTGATGCGCCTCCTGCAGATAAAGCGAGGTGTATATGAAGGTCACTCTCGGCTGATGCGCCTCCCGCAGATAAAGCGAGGTGTATATGAAGGTCACTCTCGGCTGATGCGCCTCCCGCAGATAAAGCGAGGTGTATATGTAGGTAACTCTCGGCTGATGCGCCTCCTGCAGATAAAGCGAGGTGTATATGAAGGTCACTCTCGGCTGATGCGCCTCCTGCAGATAAAGCGAGGTGGATATGTAGGTCTCTCTCGGTCGATGCGCCTCCTGCAACAGGGCAAGTAAATCCACTCTTTGATTTCAAATGAATATAAACGTATGTATCCCGGTTTTTATTTACACTAGACAGAAATCTGTAGATTTGCAAGAATTTTCACAAGATGGTACAAAGAGGTGAAGAGGTGCCGGTAGTCAAATGAGCACTCTCTTGTCACTGATGGTATGTCATGTAGTCACATTTGTATTCTCTGCATGGTAAGGAGCTATCATTATTTCTCCCTTTCCATACGATTAAATTGCTCAATGTCCGTGACTAGCATAGTAACAACATTACATGATAACAGAGTATGTAGATGACAGCATATAAATCGGGTTCATACGGCTAGCTCGGTAACAATACTATCAAGGCTTGATTCATTGCTGTGCCCATCAAGGGTCAGCTTGATGTGGTATTGATTATGTATTGATTGCATCGACTTTGACCAACATACGCAGAGAGGGAGAGAGACAGACAAACATACAGAGGCAGTGAGAGGTAGATCGTAAAAGTTGACATATGTTTAGCAATATGCCAAGTAGGCATATTTGATGAAAGGTTACAGCCAACCGGCAAATGTCACGGACTAAGTAATATTTACCAAATGCAAATATTAGACCACGCAGCACTTTAAATCGACCACAAAAAAAGCCTAACTATTACAATCATAGTTCCAGCCTTATTATAAGATAACAGGGCAATGTGTTTGCGATTACGTAGTTGCACTGCTCAACTGTTGTTCATGACCATAATTACATTTCATGGTTGTAAAATATATGATGGGACAGGCGAGGGTTATAGTCAACTTTGTGTTATATTTCAAGAGGTTCAGAATAACCACAGAACAAACCCATCGTCATGCAATTGCGACAAATTGTTGTTTTCGTAGTTAGATGCTATGGCCTCAACCACGTCTGGGTTTAAAAGGCGTTTTCATATCGTGGAATTTTTGTTAGACTGTCAATGTAAATGATTGGGACTACTGGGGCTATGGAAAGTCAACATGAAATATACGCAATGCTAGTTATGTCTTTGTAATCGCATGAGTATATTGATGACCGTATTGTAATATCAGCGATTTCTACTAGGCTTGCCTTTTGCGGGATTTCAGACAGTATGGGATAATCTTAGTAAATAGATTAGCCAATACTCTTCCAGTAACAAATTAATGAGTAAAATAACTTAACTTATGCATTACTTAATGTCCATGCCCATTCGTGGGCTACCTTATACAGAGGAGAGCTGTCTTAACTGAATACGATCAAATATTGTGTCCACATATTAACGGAACGTGAATAAGCTTGTCCCGCAGAGCAATTGTTTAGAACTAAACAGAAACTGCGCGTAAATGTAAATCTCGGTTTGATTACTGCACACATAATTATGATTATGACGCGTCATAGACTATTCGGTGCTATCGTAACCTAATATATTGATATGTGTCGTACCCCTTGCTATTCCTATACTGCAAAATACTTTCATGTAATCTGACATATTAATTGGCAGTATGTGTCGGCGCTAATGGAACTATCAAACGTGGTCCATAGCAGGATGGCGGTAGACGGGCGAGCTCGGTAATAGTCGTGCTTCTGGTCGGGAATGGTCACGCTTCAGGTCAGACCTGGTCGTGCCTCAGTGTTGATTGTGTTAATTGTTAATCTTAGTATTTCATATCTATTGAAAGCGTGGGAATTATATCCTGATTATCTCAGTTAGGCATTCTTTCTGAGTGTATGTATACCGGACACTTCAGTATTGTGTCTCGTGCTGTGTGAATTCACGATATCTAATTCTGATATTCGAAATAGAGTTCATGTCATGTGCCTACTCCAATTAACACTGAAACATTAATGTATGACAAAAGCTTCTCCCTAAGTAACTAAACCAATCAGTGCTGGCACGGTGGCACAGAAATTGTTCTAGTAGACGTGACAGGTATTGCGACTTGATCCCTGCGCTGATGGAATGTGGCTCAGACATTTTCGCAAAAGATATATAACCCAAATCTCTTGCAATGCAAGCATAAATTACTGCTAGACATTTCATATACATCTGTACATCATTAAAAAGAAAACTAAAGGCTCTGGCAATTCCCACAACATGGAACGAACAGTGCAACATTGCATGAGGGAGTGGCACGCAAAGTATGTCGACGGTAATCATGGCTTGGCGACCGCACTCATGGTTGCCCATTGGCCCCATTGTTTGATATATTCAGTCTGCATGGATCACCTTTCAATTGCTTCCCTATAGACCGTGACGCGAAGGTCTTGAAAAATATTCGTAAGTTGGTTCGACATCTAAATTGTATGGTTGTAGCGCTTAGGCAAAGTTGATAAAGCAGTCCCATGCCCGAATGTATGATAACTTAGTAGAGCGAATTCACGGGACAGCAGAAATAAACAGTATTACTTCCGTCCGATCACTGTCAAAACAATTATATCGCATACTTCGGATATGAGACTTTTGAATGACCATTGCTAAACGGCGTTGAGATGGTTAATCTTGATTGACCCGTTGACCCCAGCATGACATTTCTTGATTGACCCCGGCACGACATTTCTTGATTGACCCCGGCACAACATTTCTTGATTGACCCCGGCACGACATTTCTTGATTGACCCCGGCACGACATTTCTTGATTGACCCCGGCACGACATTTCTTGATTGACCCCGGCACGACATTTCTTGATTGACCCCGGCACGACATTTCTTGATTGGCCCCGGCACGACATTACACCATCGTGATATTCCTTATCCCCTGAGATATACCGATTGAAGTTGTTTATCCAATCTAAGAAAATCAAGATTTATTAACCTTCGGTAACGTACACATAATGTTTGGCTTTATTCTTTCGCGACGCAATCCATATCGTACCACAGCGGCAAGGAAACTATCAATGATGGACTCTAACTAGTGATAGGTTCATTATATAACATACCATAACGATTGTCTGGCAGTCATGGTTTTGAGTGATAAACGATTTGTACTCTGAAAACCATTTCTCGCATAAGACCATTGCGTAGAATAAACCAGTTTAAAATATTCCCCCACCAGCGAGCTTTAAGCTCAATGCAGGGTGCTGGGCAGAAGCCCACATCAGCCATCTATCTCATATTACAGTCCACATTGACATTTATAAAGCCGCTTCCGTAGGATTTTCTAACGGGTGCGGTAGTTGACAGATGAGAGTGTACTAATCTCAATCAATTAACAATAATCAACAACTGAACACCTCAGACATTTGGGCGATGGGTACAAATACTCCTGGACCAAGTCATCAGAGACCAGCAGCATGTCACCGGTAATAAAAAATCTTGCTGTGCGCATTCAACTGACACGGCCAATTTAATCCATACTCGTTACTTGAATCGACAATGCTCGTGGAACATCAAGATGTTTAAAAACAAATTAACCTTTGTATAAAAAATAGGTTGCTATTAACACAGTACCGAACAATATATATGCATTGAAGATTCAGTTTCGCCACGTTTCGCATTAATAATACAGTAGTACTCTATTTGTGCAAAGATTACGTCATTGCTGCGATATGAAGAGCAAAATAATTGATAATAGACGTAATTGACTGGTAATGAATGTAATTATATCAGCCACACTTATCTTGTATCTCGGATTTATTCGAGTTCCTTTTTTCTCGTTCTCTTCTATTTTATGACCGAACTTACCATCACAACAATTCATGAAATTCTTAACAACCGATATATATATATATCCCATCCTCGAAGTTATATTTGATGTCGTAGCAACGTAGATACTGACGCAGCGCTGGTATCACCCGGTCTAACATGTGTGGCGCTATGATTCATCATTGGGCGTTATGATGTCTACCCATATGTATTTGCTGTCTTTATAATTGGTATCGTAACATGTTAAAAAATACTAATCTTATGCCAATGTTATCAATCATTGCTCATGGTTTATATTCGGAGATGCATTAAGATTGCTAAAATTCGTCTAAATCATTTAGTACAACTTAGTAATTGTCCACAGTGCTACCTGGACTTAATTCAAACAACCACACCAACACCTCCAGCTGACGTCACTCATGTACTATGTATGCATATGGATGCAAAGATAAACAGTTGGCTACGGAAAACGCTTGCTGGAATGGCCGATATGAAACGATACGCCCAAAGACATTCGTACATGCGTTGATCCCGAAGAGATATCCGTCACATATTCTGCAAAAGAGGGTGACTCCGTAACGCATTGCGTATTATGATTAAATGGCAAAAACAGCAGTCCTTTAAATAGCGTCAAAGACACTATATCACACCAGACCTCTCTTTTAAAAAGTGACAAAGACACTATATCACACCAGACCTCTCCTTTAACAAGCGACAAAGACACTGGATCACACCAGATCTCTCCTTTAAAAAGTGACTAAGACACTTTATCACACCAGACCTCTCCTTTAAATAGCGACAAAGACACTGTATCACACCAGACCTCTCCTTTAACAAGTGACAAAGACACTATATTACACCAGACCTCTCCTTTAAATAGCGACAAAGACACTATATCACACCAGACCTCTCCTTTAACAAGCGACAAAGACACTGTATCACACCAGATCTCTCCTCTAAAAAGTGACTAAGACACTTTATCACACCAGACCTCTCCTTTAACTAGCGACAAAGACACTGTATCACACCAGACCTCTCCTTTAAATAGTGACAAAGACACTATATCACACCAGACCTCGCCTTTAACTAGCGACAAAGACACTGTATCACACCAGACCTCTTCTTTTAAAAGTGACCAAGACACTATATTACACCAGACCTCTCCTTTAACTAGCGACAAAGACACTGTATCACACCAGACCTCTCCTTTAAATAGTGACAAAGACACTATATCACACCAGAACTCTCCTTCCAATGCATGACGCCTCGTAATGCAATCAGCTGCTGTTTAGGCGGTCATTGCTCGCATTATCATTGCAATGCATGCTGCTGCATGCTGCTGCATATTGCTCTTTTGTTTGTTTCATGTCCATTTCGCATAGATAAGCGTAAGCGCTAGTTACGCACATTTGGCCCTTCGAACCTATTAATTTTAGCTGTGTGGTACACATGGCCAAAATAGATTTGTTGAATCTCAGATGCACTGAATAACATCATGCTTGTATTTTTTCGCTTAAGCTGTCTTGGTTTTCTAAGTCGGGTGTAATGGCGATTGCAAGAGGCAAAATTGATATTGGCCTATAGTGAGTAGCAAGTAACGTGTGCAAATAAATAGGTAAGTTTGCGATGACTTGATGATCACTCCCGAATATAAAGCCAAACTTATGTTCATTATAAAACTTCGCTCTTGAAATATTCTCGGCGCGATTGTTTGTCAGAGATCAATTACTGTTGACAATAATCAGAGTGATAAACTCGGCCAGCTTTTTAGTGGCTAAATTCTACAATGAGACGCACAACTTAGAAATGTATGCTTGATCGCGGCCACGATAAGTATAAATCGGTGGTCAATTTATGCTTACAATTCACGGATGTTTGACGCACCTCTTAGTCGACAATGTTAAGCGCATACTGTCAGTTTAAAACGTCAATTGCATCAGTTTCAACTGTCTCAATAAGTCACTAACCCTGTGTTCGTACTTTTCGGCCAAAGATTCTATACAATGAGGGCATATGACTGAGCACCGAGGCACATGCTTTCAAAAGAGATTTGATGCAACGTAATGTCAGTCCCGATGAAAGTAGCCTAGCGCACGTACTAGTTTGTCCAGCGTGCCGCTACCTGCGTTCGGTTAGCATTGGATTCGTCCTGATGTAAGGCGTTGGCTTGAATTGCGTTAACCTTGACGGCATATCAGTCTGCGTCACCCGCTCGTAACAACAAACTTGGAACCAATACAAATCAACTGTTACATGAATCTTAGAATAACATTTCAGATTGCCGGTGTTTGCAAAAAAAAACAAAAATCATGGGGTTAGCAGCATGGATCCTGTTCTTTTGATTAGAGATCATAATATTAGTGTATAAATAAACATATACTCGTATGCCAAACATTACGTTAGTATTACCAAACCATGCTGTTCCGAATCGATAGGTTGGGATACTCCACAAAAGTTGAATGTTATTGAAAGAATGCCGTCATATATGGCTACAAGATGCCGTCATACATGGCTACAATATGCCGTCACAGATGGCTACAAGATGCCGTCATACTTGGCTACAAGATGCTGTCATACATGGCTACAAGTTGCCGTCATACATGGCTACAATATGCCGTCATACATGGCTACTATATGCCGTCATACATGGCTACAAGATGCCGTCATACTTGCGTAATGTGGCTTTTAAACTGATGTGTAAATAAGTGTGCCCAGTGATATCTTGAGCTATATTTTACGGCGTTAAATGCCTCAATGTACCTTCTAGCATCAGGTAAGCTATTAGGGTAACAACCGGTTTGAAGATGGGTTCAAACCATTTAACATACATTACAGCAGAAGACACAAAGCGTTAATTGTGACTTAACGTAAAGATCAGAATGCTTCTATGTAAGCTGCGCTATTCAAGTAATCATTATCATCGCCCACACTCCTCGAGCTAGTATGCTAGTTCGCTATTTTCTATTTTTATGCGCCATCATCTACTGCTATCCATTCCTCTACACAGACACATGAGGTGTCATCCGAAGGAATTGGACCGGAAATGGAGCTACCATAGAGCGGATAACATTACAGGATTAGAGGATCAACTCTAACTCCGAGTTTTCAATATCAGCTTATTTGTTATTGTTTCATATTATATGTATCGTTTGAAATCGTGAGGGCGGGAGTGAGATCATTTGTTATTTCACGCTATATTTATATGGTCTGACATATCATAACTTTATCAGCGGAGGGCTGTCGAGGTGAAGTAAGATTGCGGCGTAAATAACGAGTTATGTAGTGCGATTATATTTCATAAGCACCACTTTCGCAGTTCAGAGCAGGAGCTTGATTACCCAATTTCTTAATATAATGCTTTCTGTGTGTCTTTGCACACCTGTCGTTGGTATTGCTACTTTTGGCATGTTGGAACAATACCGTCTCTCTCTCAACAACTTACATGGTGACGGCGTCTAGGGGGTCGATGACCGTTGTACGCAGACACAACATGGCTAGATATGGGTCCGATCCTGACTCCCGAGCTTAGGTGAAGAGGAGCTTGAATGTCTGTTCCATGTGTTTGATGAAACCATTGGATTTAGGCTACAGTGGTGATGACGTCACATGCTGGAATCCTTACGCGGTGGTGAATCGGCAGAACTCCTCTGAAGAGTATTGTGTGCAATTGTCAGATATCACTCGCTCGGCTACGCCGTGTTCCTCGAATATCCCTTTGGGATAAGCGATCACTGATGTGGAAGTCATGTTGCTAAAGTTCCGCACAATGGAAAACTTGCTGTGCACACAGGCACTGAGGAAGTAGGTATTTTTCTCCCAGTGAAATAGCCAGCGTATACCATGCTCGAGGTGGCACGTCGCGTGGCATCAGTGGCTCCCTTGTGTTCCTCGAATGGCCGGGAGCGCACGATTGCATCTCTCGGTTGATGCCGTCCCAGAACACCGAGCCTTTTGCACATAGCTTGCACTTCTTGCTGCCTTGGTGTATCATAATGCAGTTGGTTTAAAACAGCCGGGGCAAGGATAATTCTGAGCCCTCAGGATGTTTTCGTCCGCGACGCCAACTCGTCACGTTAGTTCCTGTACCCACGGAGGCTGGGACATTCTGACCGGGTTAAGTAAGTTGAGTGAACTGAGTGAGGTTAGTAAGTAGAGTAAGTAGAGTAAGTTGAGTGAGTTGATTGAGGTTAGTTGAGTGAGTTGAGTGAGAATAGTAAATTGAGTGAGTTGAGTGCGGTGAGTGAGTTGTGTGACTGGAGTGAGTTGAGTGAGGTGAGTGAGGTGAGTGAGTTGTGTGACTGGAGTGAGTTGAGTGAGATTAATGATTTGGGTGAGGTGGGTGAGTTGAGTGAGGTGAGTGAATTGAGCGAGTTGAGTGAGTAAAGTGAGTTGATTGAGTTGAGTGAGGTGAGTGAGTTGAGCGAGGTGTGTGAGATGAGTGAGTTGAGGGAGGTGAGTGTGCTGAAAAACTGACGGCACCCAGTTCATATGTGTTGTGCGATGACGGAGCTGGACTGCCAATATATCAGCGCAATCGTCAATAACGGTGGAATTCATACCAACCTAGAAGCTGACGCCGATTGCAGTTTCAATTTTGACTGAAAGGCATTTCAACCAATTGGGATAGCAGCAGTGATGCACACATCCTTACCATCAATCTGTAATGAGGACCAGAATTCCAGAAAGACGTAAGAACTTCCATATTCTATATTTGTCTACAACATGAAACCGGATGCAAGGTACAGAACATTTGTCCAGGTCAGAAATAGTAAGTGGATTGCTAGGTAATATAATGATACCTATGTCAGAAAACATTACAATGCATGTGATACAAACAGATTCAATAATATAATATCTACCTTAATTAGATTATATAACGTTCACTTTAGTATGATACAAGCGAATTGGTGTCCTGTTTTTTCTTCGCTACATCAACCCGTCCGTAACGAACCTGTATTACCCCACTGCTAGTCAATAATATTCTTGTTTGGTCTCCTCAAGTTCATCCTGTATATCGATGTTATACATATCACCATTACAGTGTTGGTGTTAGCACTGCGGTTGTGGTGACGATGTTATACATATCACCATTACAGCGTTGGTACTGCGCTGATAGAGCTGTATCTTAAGGAAGACTATGGCTATGTGAAACATAATATATGCATGCTCTAAAGCTGCCACTCCTAAACACCTCCTTTCCAAATCTTGTAGACCAAAACGCACGTATCAATCTTACGATGTCTCGTGACAATTCATGTATCACATTAACCAATATAGATATCTTGCAGGTGGCACAAGCACGCTACTTTAATGCCATGTGTCATATTCTCCTGGTGTTTAGCAATTGTTACTGAATTGATTGGGGTTACGTTGTGCATGGCAAGCTAGGCACACTAACCATTGCCCGACGTTTACTTCTCCACATTTCCACCAACATAACAAATTCTCGAAAATAAATGTAACAAGAGAATAGCCTAGACATACCATTGAAAGCACCCGTCAATGAAACATAACTATTTTACAATGATGCTCGTTGTGCATAGGAAGAAACATCGTCAGTTGGTTGTCTGGTGTCCTTACAATTGAGTTGAACTGATGGATCCGTTGTCAAATTGCGTATCTGTGTTTATTGATGCTGCATTGAGCTATCATTTCATACATATTCCGTGTTCTGCGCTTACTGATGCTGTCTTATCATCGCATGTATCCTCAGTATTCGCAGGTCATTGAGTCCGTTATATAATCTCCAATCACAGTCCGCGTGAATTATTCGTCAAGTTCGCTCCTTCTGCATGGAAACCTTGTCATGCTTCGCATTTTAGTATACAGAATGATGTTATTTAACTAGATATCATTATGCATTCGGATCAAAGCATATACCGCTATTTCATCAACTTCTTATATGCCGAAAGGTTTACTTATGGCATCGTATACCGCTTTCGCCTGATTGTTATATGAATAATGTAGCCGTTAATTGCATTGCCTTCTTAGGTGGCCCCATCAATGATGGATAACGTGTTACCAACGAGGGCTGGAATGCGAATTTATTTAATATACAGTTGTCGTTCCATCACAGCACAAGGCAACACCGGGCACTTCGCCTACGCTTACACGTAATGTCGAGCGACTCTTTTGTCGGATAAAAGTCTTTTGACGTCTCAACGCCCCGCGTGCTGCTTTAGCATTGCTATTCATCTAACATTCATCTTTCGTCGTCAATTTATTGCACATTTACCACTGATACATCGCACATAGGTTTGTCATGTTTATATGCGCATAAATAAGTCGTCGATGTATCATTCTTGGCATGCAAAGTAAGATAGAGGTCAGCTACCAGTTCCGTGCCCGTAGAGGATAGAGTTCATGCACCAGTTCCGTGCCCCTAGAGGATAGAGGTCAGGCACCAGTTCCGTGCCCGTAGAGGATAGAGGTCATGCACCAGTTCCGTGCCCGTAGAGGATAGAGGTTTTGCCCCAGTTCCGTGCCCCTAGAAGGATAGAGGTCAGGTACCAGGACCGTGCCCCTAGAGGATAGAGGTCATGCAACAGTTCCGTGCCCCTAGAGGATAGAGGTCAGGCACCAGTTCCGTGCCCGTAGAGGATAGAGGTAAGCTACCAGTTCCGTGCCCCTAGAGGATAGAGGTCAGTTACCAGTTCCATACCCGTACAGAAAAGAGGTCAGGCACCAGTTCCGTACCCGTACAGGATAGAGATCAGTTACCAGTTCCGTGGCACGTAGAGGATAGAGATCAGTTACCAGTTCCGTGCACGTAGAGGATAGAGGTCAGCTACCAGTTCCGTGCCCGTAGAGGATAGAGGACCGGTACCAGTTCCGTGCCCGTAGAGGATAGAGGACAGGTACCAGTTCCATGCCCGTAAAGGATAGAGGACAGGTACCAGTTCCGTGGCCGTAGAGGATAGAGGACAGGTACTAGTTCCGTGGCCGTCGAGGATAGTGTTCTTGTTGATATATGATATGAAGACTATCGAAAAGAGCTTTTAACAATGTTAAAACTTGTTTTATTCTGGCTATCATAGGTTTCGATCGGGTGGTGCCACGTCGCGGTTTTTCGCACCACGTCGGTGCTAACTCGAACTAATCACGTGACCCAGCTATTACTGTTTGCACGAACATGTACGCTATATCGAATGATGTTCTCTAATCGACCAGCTACCTCAAAAGACAATAGCCCAAAGACTGTAGCACAAGTTGACAAGACAGGATGGATGAAGGCCAATTTCCATCTCCACGATTGCCTTCCAAATCGAATATCAGAGACAGATGAGCCTCTACAGAGACATCAGTAAAAGACCACGATGTTTGTGAAGAAAATGGAGAAGGTAACAACGGAACTGCTACACATTGTGAAAGGCAGTCCACCTCTATCCGAAAAGCCGCAACGTGACGCAGTCGTTCCGTTTGCTCACTCTCTCAGAAAGCTGGGATCGGCTTTCACAGAGGCTTGTTTCACGAAAAGTGACAACATCGTCAATAAGCAAGGATCCTTAAATATTACCTCTATTTCCAGCACGTCTAATCCCCAACCGTTAAATGTGGGCAGACATGAACAGAGTGCCATTCTATCAGAAATTGAAATTTGAGACACTGGGCTAATGAGCCAGGCGGAATTACTCGGTGATCCACAATATATAAATATAATATATATATATATATATATATATATATATATATATAGATATATATATATATATATATATAGAGATATATATATATATATATATATATAGATATAGAGAGAGAGATAGAGATATATATATATATCTATATATATATATAGATATATCTATATTTATTTAAGAGATATATATATATATATTATATATATATTTATTTATATATGCATATATATATATGCATATATATATATATATATATATGTACATATATTTAGAATCTATATATTATATATATATATATATATATATATATATATCTATATCTATATATATATATATCTCTATATATATATATATATATCTATATATATATATATATATATATATATATATATATATATATACGCGCGCACACACACACACACACACACACAAACACACACACACTCATCGGCCATTCGATTGTTGGGACGGAAATAAATGAGGATGTTGATATCATTGAAAATATGTAGGACGAGGCCTTGAGCAAAACAACGCTGTTCATCAAAACTAGCAAACAAAAACGGCATTCCATGAACGATATCAATACACTAGCTTGTATATCGACGCATTTACTACAGAGGTATAGATGCTTATTGTTATTTGATACTGACATCAGCAATGCTATAGATACATTACAATGAATAGACACGACAGGCTATTATAGATCAATAAGAAGGCCAAGTTTGAGATACAAGTGTACCCATCAGAACAAAACAGGTCCTTCCACCAAAGGACGATGCTAAAGGCTAGTAACTTACATCCTCTCGGTCTTATGCTTGCCATAGCTGACACATTGTGGCCCTAACATATAAACTGTACACAGCTTCAAAGCCTAAGAATACTGCAGTTTCCCCTTAAGTAGTGATCAAAACGGATGACTACATTAGCTGCGTGTTGAGCATTACCGAATTCAACAACTGCTTCAAATTCCCATTAAAATAGCCTGGGTCACCGTTTAGACTAGACTCTCTAGTTATCCGTTTTCAAATTGAAAGATAGCTTTTCTGTGCGTGCTTTTCACGTAAAAGATGTTCGAATGAATTTTCAACTCTAATTTGTTTGATGCGCCAACGTACAGTTGTTGCATGTTACGGTAGCACTAGCATCACAATGGCATCGAAGCGCTCGGAACCACATCTGGTGCAACCAGCCATGCGGCCTAGAAAGTGGGAGCCTAGTTCGTTAAATAAAATATGTAATTCGTTGCGACTGTGCCCTAATAAGCCAAGAAAATCATGTTATGCTGTCATGCATTATTTATTTGGCCAATATGCAAGCATGTGCATCGATTTAGAAAGCCATGACACCCATTTCAAATGCTAGTGAACGAAAACTCACGAACCAATGGCATTCTTAATAACTACAGATTCTATGATGTAAAAGTATCACCCCTTTTGCTAGAGAATGTTAAATACAAGACACCCACGCATTGGTTACGTAGAGGCGTCCATGTATAATGCAAGAACTCCGGGGAATAGCGCATGCATTACAGACACCTAACACAAGCTGCATATGTACATGCCGTTCGAAACACAAAGCACCCACCAAGAGGAAAGATGGAATGAGCCGAAGTCTTCACTGTGATTTATTCCTACTAGTCTTTGTATACTCGCAGAACCAAGAAAGACCCATATTTTCTGGTTCATCGGATCTATTACTTAAGCCAATAACTGAGGTACTGGTAAACTCATTTATTCTTATGTGTCCGAATAGTGATGCATCATCTAAGAGGATCTACAGTAACGAAGATGGTAATATTGGAGTTTAACGTCACTTTCAACAAATGGTAGATGCCGCAACGGTGATGAATGAGGATGATTTTGACGCTTGTACAGCTCCCCTTAAGTGCCAGCGCCCACTTGGCACAAACCCATTGCCCTGAACGGGAGAGGGTTCAACACGATGCTATTGAGATGGAGCCGCCATTAAACATGATCAACCAAGTCACGGGAAACCAGTCAGGTTTTTACACCTTGGTATATACCCACAACCTGTGGATCAAAAGGCTGCGCAGAATACCACCACACCATGGAAACCGGCTTCAGAATACCAGCACACCACGGAAACCGGCTTCAGAATACCAGCACACCACGGAAACCGGCTTCAGAATACCAGCACACCACGGAAACCGGATCGCATGAAACAGCTAACAGCCGAGCGCCCAACCTTTAATTTAAGACGCAGTTAACCTTCCGAACCCCGACTGAGATCGTCGGTGATTGTTTACTCCAAACGCAGCGATTATTTATCAAGACGGTCTTCATCGTAGTACTGAATATACAGATTTATATGACCTTATCGGATGTCCCATTGGTATCGTTAATTGGGCGCTAAAATACCGTCGCTAACTTAGCTGACAACTTTTTTCACATAACTAACGCTGCAGTGTGACGGTTAAGTTTAATGATGCATCCCCATTTATATGTTTTCTGGTCTTTTATATATAATATAACTGTTTGTTTCATCCCATCCTCTCCAACAATTTCATTATCCCTTTACGGTGAGTCACTAACGGTTTTCCGCTTGCCCGGGACAAGTCATTTGGCCTGTCGGGCAAGCAGCTAGTCCAGTCAGCTTGTCCTGCCGGACAAGTGATTTTTATGAGCCAGGCCTGCATTCCGCGGCGCCGTGATAATAGTTTAACACTGAGCGGGGCCTTTATCACACGGTCTGACAGTCTTGTTGCTTATGGTTCGACTTAGAATTTACGCAGACGCTAACAATGAGAAACAGTGCTGGGACACATTATGTTTGCTCATGCTCGGATTGTCAAATTTGATACGGCTTGCGGGGGCAATTACCATGTACCGCAAATAATTTAGAACCGTAAATAAAATATTGGGGGTTTAGCAGTGTTTAGGGCACTGAGGTAGACCTAAACCACAACAAGCACGGATTTACCATGACTTTCAGCAGTACATGAGCTTGGTTCGAGACTTTAAAAAGCAAACTTGACAGTGATCAGAATAAAGTCCACTATTTGATTCAATTACACGATGCAACGGTTATGTCCCATATAGCTACATTTCTATATATTCTGAAAGATATTGTAGCTTTCAACGAGTGTTGTTGTCTAGATTATTGCATGTTTGTAATTTTTCTGTGATAAGGTGTCAGACACGAAAAGAGTGCTATGTCGAACGAAGAACCACTTTTCGCTTACCGTGCTGTTTTAGGACACTTTACAGTCCTAGATGATACCAATTAAGAGTACAGATAACTTACGATATTACATGCTTGTAACTCAACTCACACAGGAAAAGAAGCAAAGCATTAGTTTCATATTTCGTTACTGTATATCTAACCATTTATAGTAAAAAAATACGCCTCCGTTGTCTACTTGCCCTAGCATTCTGGCACCGATCGGGCGTTTCTTAGTATGCACAGACCAGTGTCAAAATGTTATTCAACAGCACATAATCAACGCTATTTTCAAATTATGTTCTATAGATGTCTTTATGCGTGTCATGTCAGAATTTGATACAAACTAAAAGGTACTCAGCGTTAACCTGCAGGTTTTCGGTTGTTGTTTTTTTAACAAATTTCTCAAAACTAACATGATATAAACAACTGAGCGTGCCAATCTATGACGTGAACGTCAACGACATGCGCACCTTGACATCGCACGCGCTGCCAGTAATGACGCGAGCTGACCGTCCTTTTTATAGACATATCAGCTTGAATGAATAAGGACATTGAGAAACTGCTTGCCATGCTTTGAAACCTCAGTGTAAATATTCTCGCAAATTCATCAAATTAATAGTTCTTCTTTATACATATATTCTCTTGATGCATAAGCTGGAAAAAAAATGTTACAATCTGGAAAAAATAGAGACGGTGAGCCCAGGAATGAAAAAAAAAACACTGTAAAAAATAATATATGCAACTATATAGCCGTGCACGACATCTTATTGGTATATATTTAAATTACCGTCGGGCGCGGCTAGCAACTATAATGCGATCTGGTTGAACATTCAATAAGTCTGCTTGTCACACACGCAATAGTGATAAGTAGCTGTAATGCTGCTTATCTTGCTTTGAGACATTTTCAGGGAGAGGATTCTCATATAATCACTGAATAAGAAAAAAATGCTGATAAGCTGAGGGAACATAGCTGGTCGACATATGCACCAAGACTTGTTTCAGCCATAAGGACAAGTTATCTTCCTATACCTGCACGGGGGACTGACAACTATTTTCTCATTCCCCTTGGCGTAGACTGCAAATTGAAATCAATTAAATATTCCAATTAAAGATTATAAATATGAATTAAATGAATGTACAGCAAGCTTTTTGTTTTAAAGACCACGCATATCTGTCCATTAGTCACATACAGGACGATGAAAATTTAAGCTTTTAATCTATTGGTTGACAACTTATCTTACATATTTAACTAAACTTTAATATCTATTTATCTTCATGGATTTTTCATGGGAAATTAAAGTCATTGCATACACTACCTGCAGAGAATTGTTTGGTCTTTTGTTGACAACCATGCAGTTCTTGTCCCATTTGTTATAGGAAAACAAGTATGGGTCTGGGTGGGCATCTGTGGGAGTTGATCAGATAGAAGTTGATCAGTTATTGGCCTTATAGATTCCAGAAACGAAGCGTAAACATTTGCCATAGCACTCTCAATTGCCCTGAAAAGTAGCTTCAGGAGTACACTTTTCCCCGTTCCTGGTAAATGCAATACCACAGAGTAAAATGATAATCCATGGTAAGCAAGATACAAGTTGTAAAGGGTGGATTGAATGGTTTCCTGTGTCAACTTCTTTTTGAATGGGATATTTCGAGGATATTCATCTGGAGTCAATTGCTCGATAAACTCTTCACCTATTTGTGACATTAGGAGTTAATCAATGTTTTCCTCGGGGATAGGGACATTGACATCAATGGTTAATATAACTGGCGATATCTTATTCCAGCGAACCAAATTTGAATAAGTCTTGAGGGACGACTGACAACAAATGTACCGTTATAAGGTCAAAATAACCGCGTGGGCCACCCCAGTGGCAGAGTGGATTAGATAAAGGAGTTATTCAAGCCAGAACTTTTTTAAGCATTAAGTTATACTTTGTTAAGCACACGGAAAGTGTAATGCGTCTGAGAGTTGATAAGAGGTGCACTGACATTGCTACGTGTGGAATCAGTTAAGATCAAATAAAAAATAGCGATCTGTTGAAATATTCGTGTTGGTATATCAGCAGACTAGCTAAAGCATCACGATAATGTTTACCATTGGATCGCTGGACACGGAATATCATCGAAACTATTCACAGATCGACTATTATTTCGCTAAATTAGATGACGGCTTGCTAGGCTGACGGCATGCTGGAATGACGGCATGATATGATGACAGCGCGCGATAACGGGCTAGGATGACGGCCTGGGACGACGGCCTGATATGATGACAGCGCGTTGGGATGACGGCCTGCTATGATGACAGTGCGCTGGGATGACGGCCTGCTAGGATGACAGCCCGCGGGGACGACGGCCTGATATGATGACAGCGCTCTGGGATGACGGCCTGCTATGATGACAGTGCGCTGGGATGACGGCCTGATATGATGACATCGCGCTGGGATGACAGCCTGCTCTGATGACAGTGCGCTGGGATATCGGCCTGCTAGGATGCCATCATGCTTGGATGATGGCTCGCTGTGATGATAGCGTGCTGGGATGACGGTTTACTAAAATGACGGCTTGCCGGGATGATGGCCTGCTGGGATGTCATAATGCTGGAATGACGGCATGCTTGGATGATGGCATGCTGGAATGACGGCATGCTGGAATGACGGCATGATGGGATGACGGCATCCTGTGATGACGGTATGATGAAGTGACGGCATGCTGGGATAATAAATTTATCAACCAAAAGCTTCTATCTTATCCGTTAAGGCAAAAAGCCGCCGTGAAAGAAATTAATTTAACGATATTTCAACGACACAGAAGTGCCATTGATATCATCTGGCAACTGCAGCACCAGACAAAAGAACTGCTTTAATACCAACAGTATAAGCAGATGGGCTTCAGAAGAAGGTCGACTCATGGAATTCTTTGTGCAGCTCTGATACTTTTAGTAATGTAGTTCACAACAGGAAGCATTGCAACTCACTGCAGGCATTCCACTAAATGAAAGCTCTCTTTCAAATCCGAACGAATCATAATGTTACACACACAAAAATGTTGCTGATCTAAGAGGCATTTTTTCGAAGATTTGATGCAATTGTTACTGTTGTTTACACTGTTGTGTACCTACTAAAATGACTAGTTTGAAATCCTTTCCTCTCATTGATAATTACGGCGCATTGAAAAAAGTCTCCGATGTTTGTTTACAAGAATATTAAAATCAGAAGCGGCATGGACTAAACAAATGCCATAAAACAGACAAAGTCACCGATCGATTTTTGGATATCATTACTAAACGTTGCCAGGAAGCCTTACCCTTACCCATATGTTGATGTCACAACACTGAGACAGCATCGGAAAGAAGCCACAGCAACATCTATAACAAATGACGTTGATGAGAAAGTTAAACAACCAAGCGAAAAACTCAAGACAACATAAAATACGACGAGGCAAAAGCAAATGACAGACTCCGTAAATAGTAAGAGAGGAAAACGGTGCAAATGGAAATTGCTATGCTACTTCCTGAAAAGCCCAGGTAGGACAAAGGGAAAGATATGAGAGAACACAGAACCAGAAAAAGAACATCCATTGAACAATGCGACGCACTGCCAGAGAAGAAACCGTCATCAGGCAATTTACAACAAGCAAAGGTACAGCACTAAAGAAGGGGATGAGTATGCAGAACGAATATGTAAGGAACCTTCTGACACTTGCCAGTTGAGCATCCTTATTAAAGTATCATAGGTGATCGCGCTGTTATTGAAGCTGGAATCGACGTCACGCGTTAAACGTGTACAAAGTATGATTAGTTAGCTGAGCATTCACTACGACAGATAGCTAATATGCTATATTGTTATTCATTCATAGCATAAGCCAGTTGCGAAACAAAGCTTTATGCACTTGCGACTGAGCTCTACAAGCAGGTATTAACAAATTTCGATGTTATCTTTCTGTTATAATTGAAGAGTGGGATGGCGGATGTTTTTCATCGGAGTATAATTAAGTATCAAGGAAATTGTAGTGTATCGCGGACGTATGCCGAAATTAATATATTCTTGTAGCATATATCTAACTAAGCAAAGTTCTTTGTATATTTGTGTTACGGTGTTCATGCACATTTAGCTATATCCTGATATCACCAATGGAGCTGTGTAGGTGTGGTTGTATAGTTGCATAGTTATATAACGTAATTACTATAACACCGTCCGCTTTACTGAGGAAATAACAAATTCATCGAAACCTAACATTTCACGTGCTGATAAGTCGTTGAATAGGTTCAGGTCATCGCAACATAACGAAACACTGTTCGCCTGGCGATGTTCAATATAGTGCGTGATTTTGCTTCCCTTTAAGTCGCAAATCAATGCGTGCTTGTGCACGCATTGATTTGCGACTTAAAGGGAAATAATGAGCCGCTCACTAAGCAAGCTTACCGAAATAACGCTGTCGCGTGGCAGTAGCATGTGTTGCATTGGTAAGCGTTCACTAAGAATTTGTTATTGCTACCAAGCTTCTATTAACATCGCAGATAATGTCAATCGCGATTCCATTCCCATTATATCTCACCACAATCATAACCATCAATTTATCATCGACTGTTTATAACAAACATAGTAATCATATTTTAGTTGGTAATGTCACCGACATAATGGTATTGTAATGGAGTTTTGTTGATGCTTACAAAGGTGCGCTAAAACAGCAAATGATGGCTGGCTCAAAAACATCAAGTCAACTGGAGTGCAGTACATTCGATACTAGTACCTATTCACATTATTCTTGGTTATAACATGCCAATCACCATTACAGTGTCACCGTATTATGTGTATACCAAAATGATCAACTACCAAACCCCGCCGCAAAAAGGATATCACCAGATATAAGGCAGTGACTCATTCAATGCTACCATTCGACGTCGACAGAATTGATCAAGTTCATGTTGTTCTAATTCAAACTGTCGGAATAGAGTCAGATGCTTTATAGTCTGATTTGCCAAAGTTGAGTCACTTTTCCGGAAGGATTGACGTACTTTTTCTGTATCTCACTTAGCCGCTGAAGCTACTGAAGCCTTTCATGCAAAATATCTTGCATTCTGCGACATTGCCTGTTTTGT
>CM067342.1:13822144-13877144 GCA_034190875.2 Urechis unicinctus | reverse complement strand
CAATAAGATGTCGTGCACGGCTATATAGTTGCATATATTATTTTTTACAGTTTTTTTTTCATTCCTGGGCTCACCGTCTCTATTTTTTCCAGATTGTAACATTTTTTATCCAGCTTATGCATCAAGAGAATATATGTATAAAGAAGAACTATTAATTTGATAAATTTGCGAGAATATTTACACTGAGGTTTCAAAGCATGGCAAGCAGTTTCTCAATGTCCTTATTCATTCAAGCTGATATGTCTATAAAAAGGACGGTCAGCTCGCGTCATTACTGGCAGCGCGTGCGATGTCAAGGTGCGCATGTCGTTGACGTTCACGTCATAGATTGGCACGCTCAGTTGTTTATATCATGTTAGTTTTGAGAAATTTGTTAAACAAACAACAACCGAAAACCTGCAGGTTAACGCTGAGTACCTTTTAGTTTGTATCAAATTCTGACATGACACGCATAAAGACATCTATAGAACATAATTTGAAAATAGCGTTGATTATGTGCTGTTGAATAACATTTTGACACTGGTCTGTGCATACTAAGAAACGCCCGATCGGTGCCAGAATGCTAGGGCAAGTAGACAATGGAGGCGTATTTTTTTACTATAAATGGTTAGATATACAGTAACTAAATATGAAACTAATGCTTTGCTTCTTTTCCTGTGTGAGTTGAGTTACAAGCATGTAATATCGTAAGTTATCTGTACTCTTAATTGGTATCATCTAGGACTGTAAAGTGTCCTAAAACAGCACGGTAAGCGAAAAGTGGTTCTTCGTTCGACATAGCACTCTTTTCGTGTCTGACACCTTATCACAGAAAAATTACAAACATGCAATAATCTAGACAACACTCGTTGAAAGCTACAATATCTTTCAGAATATATAGAAATGTAGCTATATGGGACATAACCGTTGCATCGTGTAATTGAATCAAATAGTGGACTTTATTCTGATCACTGTCAAGTTTGCTTTTTAAAGTCTCGAACCAAGCTCATGTACTGCTGAAAGTCATGGTAAATCCGTGCTTGTTGTGGTTTAGGTCTACCTCAGTGCCCTAAACACTGCTAAACCCCCAATATTTTATTTACGGTTCTAAATTATTTGCGGTACATGGTAATTGCCCCCGCAAGCCGTATCAAATTTGACAATCCGAGCATGAGCAAACATAATGTGTCCCAGCACTGTTTCTCATTGTTAGCGTCTGCGTAAATTCTAAGTCGAACCATAAGCAACAAGACTGTCAGACCGTGTGATAAAGGCCCCGCTCAGTGTTAAACTATTATCACGGCGCCGCGGAATGCAGGCCTGGCTCATAAAAATCACTTGTCCGGCAGGACAAGCTGACTGGACTAGCTGCTTGCCCGACAGGCCAAATGACTTGTCCCGGGCAAGCGGAAAACCGTTAGTGACTCACCGTAAAGGGATAATGAAATTGTTGGAGAGGATGGGATGAAACAAACAGTTATATTATATATAAAAGACCAGAAAACATATAAATGGGGATGCATCATTAAACTTAACCGTCACACTGCAGCGTTAGTTATGTGAGTTGAAAAAAGTTGTCAGCTAAGTTAGCGACGGTATTTTAGCGCCCAATTAACGATACCAATGGGACATCCGATAAGGTCATATAAATCTGTATATTCAGTACTACGATGAAGACCGTCTTGATAAATAATCGCTGCGTTTGGAGTAAACAATCACCGACGATCTCAGTCGGGGTTCGGAAGGTTAACTGCGTCTTAAATTAAAGGTTGGGCGCTCGGCTGTTAGCTGTTTCATGCGATCCGGTTTCCGTGGTGTGCTGGTATTCTGAAGCCGGTTTCCGTGGTGTGCTGGTATTCTGAAGCCGGTTTCCATGGTGTGGTGGTATTCTGCGCAGCCTTTTGATCCACAGGTTGTGGGTATATACCAAGGTGTAAAAAACCTGACTGGTTTCCCGTGACTTGGTTGATCGTGTTTAATGGCGGCTCCATCTCAATAGCATCGTGTTGAACCCTCTCCCGTTCAGGGCAATGGGTTTGTGCCAAGTGGGCGCTGGCACTTAAGGGGAGCTGTACAAGCGTCAAAATCATCCTCATTCATCACCGTTGCGGCATCTACCATTTGTTGAAAGTGACGTTAAACTCCAATATTACCATCTTCGTTACTGTAGATCCTCTTAGATGATGCATCACTATTCGGACACATAAGAATAAATGAGTTTACCAGTACCTCAGTTATTGGCTTAAGTAATAGATCCGATGAACCAGAAAATATGGGTCTTTCTTGGTTCTGCGAGTATACAAAGACTAGTAGGAATAAATCACAGTGAAGACTTCGGCTCATTCCATCTTTCCTCTTGGTGGGTGCTTTGTGTTTCGAACGGCATGTACATATGCAGCTTGTGTTAGTGTCTGTAATGCATGCGCTATGCCCCGGAGTTCTTGCATTATACATGGACGCCTCTACGTAACCAATGCGTGGGTGTCTTGTATTTAACATTCTCTAGCAAAAGGGGTGATACTTTTACATAATAGAATCTGTAGTTATTAAGAATGCCATTGGTTCGTGAGTTTTCGTTCACTAGCATTTGAAATGGGTGTCATGGCTTTCTAAATCGATGCACATGCTTGCATATTGGCCAAATAAATAATGCATGACAGCATAACATGATTTTCTTGGCTTATTAGGGCACAGTCGCAACGAATTACATATTTTATTTAACGAACTAGGCTCCCACTTTCTAGGCCGCATGGCTGGTTGCACCAGATGTGGTTCCGAGCGCTTCGATGCCATTGTGATGCTAGTTCTACCGTAACATGCAACAACTGTACGTTGGCGCATCAAACAAATTAGAGTTGAAAATTCATTCGAACATCTTTTACGTGAAAAGCACGCACAGAAAAGCTGTCTTTCAATTTGAAAACGGATAACTAGAGAGTCTAGTCTAAACGGTGACCCAGGCTATTTTAATGGGAATTTGAAGCAGTTGTTGAATTCGGTAATGCTCAACACGCAGCTAATGTAGTCATCCGTTTTGATCACTACTTAAGGGGAAACTGCAGTATTCTTAGGCTTTGAAGCTGTGTACAGTTTATATGTTAGGGCCACAATGTGTCAGCTATGGCAAGCATAAGACCGAGAGGATGTAAGTTACTAGCCTTTAGCATCGTCCTTTGGTGGAAGGACCTGTTTTGTTCTGATGGGTACACTTGTATCTCAAACTTGGCCTTCTTATTGATCTATAATAGCCTGTCGTGTCTATTCATTGTGATGTATCTATAGCATTGCTGATGTCAGTATCAAATAACATTAAGCATCTATACCTCTGTAGTAAATGCGTCGATATACAAGCTAGTGTATTGATATCGTTCATGGAATGCCGTTTTTGTTTGCTAGTTATGATGAAGAGCGTTGTTTTGCTCAAGGCCTCGTCCTACATATTTTCAATGATATCAACATCCTCATTTATTTCCGTCCCAACAATCGAATGGCCGATGAGTGTGTGTGTGTGTGTGTGTGTGTGTGTGTGTGTGTGTGTGTGTGCGCGCGCGTATATATATATATATATATATATATATATATATATATAGAGATATAGAGATATATAGATATATAGAGATATAGATATATATATATATATATATAGATATATACATATATTATATATATATATATATTTATAAATATATGTACATAGGGATATATATGCATATATATGCATATATATATATGCATATATTTAAATAAATAAATTAAATATATATATATATATATAGATATATATATATCTCTATATATAAAATCCCTCCTCTTATATATATATATCTCTCTATATATATTATATATCTATATATATATATATATAGATATATATATATATATATATATATATATATATATATATATATATATATATATATATATATATATATATATATCTATTTATATTTATATTGTGGATCACCGAGTAATTCCGCCTGGCTCATTAGCCCAGTGTCTCAAATTTCAATTTCTGATAGAATGGCACTCTGTTCATGTCTGCCCACATTTAACGGTTGGGGATTAGACGTGCTGGAAATAGAGGTAATATTTAAGGATCCTTGCTTATTGACGATGTTGTCACTTTTCGTGAAACAAGCCTCTGTGAAAGCCGATCCCAGCTTTCTGAGAGAGTGAGCAAACGGAACGACTGCGTCACGTTGCGGCTTTTCGGATAGAGGTGGACTGCCTTTCACAATGTGTAGCAGTTCCGTTGTTACCTTCTCCATCTTCTTCACAAACATCGTGGTCTTTTACTGATGTCTCTGTAGAGGCTCATCTGTCTCTGATATTCGATTTGGAAGGCAATCGTGGAGATGGAAATTGGCCTTCATCCATCCTGTCTTGTCAACTTGTGCTACAGTCATTGGGCTATTGTCTTTTGAGGTAGCTGGTCGATTAGAGAACATCATTCGATATAGCGTACATGTTCGTGAGCAAACAGTAATAGCTGGGTCACGTGATTAGTTCGAGTTAGCACCGACGTGGTGCGAAAAACCGCGACGTGGCACCACCCGATCGAAACCTATGATAGCCAGAATAAAACAAGTTTTAACATTGTTAAAAGCTCTTTTCGATAGTCTTCATATCATATATCAAACAAGAACACTATCCTCGACGGCCACGGAACTAGTACCTGTCCTCTATCCTCTACGGCCACGGAACTGGTACCTGTCCTCTATCCTTTACGGGCATGGAACTGGTACCTGTCCTCTATCCTCTACGGGCACGGAACTGGTACCGGTCCTCTATCCTCTACGGGCACGGAACTAGTAGCTGACCTCTATCCTCTACGTGCACGGAACTGGTAACTGATCTCTATCCTCTACGTGCCACGGAACTGGTAACTGATCTCTATCCTGTACGGGTACGGAACTGGTGCCTGACCTCTTTTCTGTACGGGTATGGAACTGGTAACTGACCTCTATCCTCTAGGGGCACGGAACTGGTAGCTTACCTCTATCCTCTACGGGCACGGAACTGGTGCCTGACCTCTATCCTCTAGGGGCACGGAACTGTTGCATGACCTCTATCCTCTAGGGGCACGGTCCTGGTACCTGACCTCTATCCTTCTAGGGGCACGGAACTGGGGCAAAACCTCTATCCTCTACGGGCACGGAACTGGTGCATGACCTCTATCCTCTACGGGCACGGAACTGGTAGCTGACCTCTATCTTACTTTGCATGCCAAGAATGATACATCGACGACTTATTTATGCGCATATAAACATGACAAACCTATGTGCGATGTATCAGTGGTAAATGTGCAATAAATTGACGACGAAAGATGAATGTTAGATGAATAGCAATGCTGAAGCAGCACGCGGGGCGTTGAGACGTCAAAAGACTTTTATCCGACAAAAGAGTCGCTCGACATTACGTGTAAGCGTAGGCGAAGTGCCCGGTGTTTGCCTTGTGCTGTGATGGAACGACAACTGTATATTAAATAAATTCGCATTCCAGCCCTCGTTGGTAACACGTTATCCATCATTGATGGGGCCACCTAAGAAGGCAATGCAATTAACGGCTACATTATTCATATAACAATCAGGCGAAAGCGGTATACGATGCCATAAGTAAGTAAACCTTTCGGCATATAAGAAGTTTGATGAAATAGCGGTATATGCTTTGATCCGAATGCATAATGATACCTAGTTAAATAACATCATTCTGTATACTAAAATGCGAAGCATGACAAGGTTTCCATGCAGAAGGAGCGAACTTGACGAATAATTCACGCGGACTGTGATTGGAGAGATATATATATATATATATATATATATATATATATATATATATATATATATATATATATATATATATATATATATATATATATATATATATATATATATATATATATATATCTATATATATATATATATATATATATATATATATATATCTATATATATATATATATATATCTATATATATATATATATATATATATCACCTACTGGCGTGGACCAAACACAGTGGAATAAGATCCCCCAAAGCGAAAAGGAAAGCACGGAAAACTTACGAAATTTGATGAGTACTTGGGCATACTCATTTATCTTCGGCAAGAATTTGAGCAAAGTGTCATTGCTGATCTCTTCGAAGTTTCAGAGGCTCTAATGAGCAGCATGCTCATCACTTATATTATTGTGCTGTACCAAGTGATGAGATAGTGTTTAGAATGGCCTTCCACTGACCAGGTCCATATGCACCTGCCTCAAGAATACCTTGCTAAATACAGGAATACTCGTGTCATCCTTGATTGTACTGAATTTGCATTAACGGACCAGGAAACAGTGATGCACAAGCAACGATATTTAGTACCTACAAGCATCACAACACTGCAACACTGTTGAATTTCATTTATGTAAATGGGTTACAAGTTTATTGATATAAAATGAAATGCAAGAAAAATCACAAGCTAGAAAAATGCTATGCGAATCTTGAATGATATATTAAATGGGATTTGGCCAACAAAGCCAATATAAATGCATCATGCAAACAGCATGATGGAACAAAAAATAATCACAAATCTAGGAGCTTGGGCGCAATTAAATATTCATAGAGTGCCTTATTGAAAATGTCCTCCCGGAACTCTATGTCCAACACTATTCTTTCCACTGTTATACAGGGATCTTTTTGAGTGTAGAGTACAAAGTCACACCACTCGTGGCCTGTGACACCAAGTTAAGCCTGAATCTGGTTAAGATGGACTCTCTTGTCATCTCCAAACTACACATGGTATTGCTGATTTGTTATTTCGTCTGCACTGCGGGTCTTTTATTTCAACAAGCCCTGTTCCACAGCAATTACAAGAGACAATCCCATCAGGGCTGGCACGAAGCATTGGGTGCGTAGCAATGACTTTCAGTCCTGTCTTGTGCATCTTAACCCAACTGTCTTTGACAATTTTTTCGACAAATATCGATTGTAGAGCTTGCGAGCAACATGTTTCGTTTTGCTTTCCATGTTTTGTAGTAGCAGATCCTGTAAATGTTGACTGCCTCATTATGCTTTTCACAAAATAATTATCACTTTCCCCTTTAGTGTACTTTGACACGTGGTGCATAACTAAAGCAGAAGTACAGCCATTTCTTTGTACGTGCCACTGTTTTGCACTTGTCTGTGCTTGGGTAAGGCGCTGTATGTCATCTCGGTTATCTTCTGTTACTTGTTGATAAAGGAAGTCAACTGAAGGCAGAGATGACCTCATTTCATGTTCAGGTGTAATAGTTATGTGATAGAACACATAATCTGTGCTGCTTACTATCTTAAGTAGTACAACATTGTCTTGTGTCAGTCTCACTGAGTTAATCTTTTCCGAGGCTGTTTCCACTCAACAAGTTTATCTGTACATGTCTCTTCATTAGGCGGTAATGCTGGATTAGATTGTGCATTGGTATTGAAGTCAGCCACTGCAAACATCATGGCCACAACAAGTTCTCAACCACCATCATCCCTGCACAGAAAGATGAGAAAATAAATAACAAACTTTTTACCTCTCTTCAAACAAACCACAACACCACATAAAACAAAACACAAAATCGATATTGTACCAGCAAGTATTCATAGGTATTTATACATATTTATAATTTATTATATTTCTTACCCTGTGCACTCACACCCAGCAGACTCTATGATACCAGATGGGGAGAGGAAAATCCATACCCTGTATGGCTGCTCGGACTGGGACTGCTTCCTAACACATTTCCCCATCAGATAACACCTACAATGATTCAGGGATTTATATTCAACTCCATGTATGTGTCTGTTGAGGAACAGCTGATAACTCCTTTCGCTTTCAAATGATGCCACCATGCTTGAACTCCATTTGTACTTGTTCATCAAATAAATAATGTCGGCCTGCCATGCAGAAAGTTTGTTGCTCCAGAATGCTTCATTAATGGTTGATTATGTGTTGAGAATGGGCCTTTACATGGCTCCATCAGATATGAGACTCGCCTTTGGAAGAGTAGCTGGTTACGACAACCTGATTACCATCAAAAATGAGCAACAGCAAATCGGCTTCGGCATCAACGTGGTTGCTGGGCATTATATTGGAGGCACACTTTAAAAACACAGGACCCGCCGGACGATATGGAAACCTACAGCACATCTGCCACAGCACCTGTTGCACCGACTGACCCACACTAATTATGGGCAGAATTGCGATAGGCCTAGTTACGTTTTGGCTTATAACGTAGTAGGTCATAGGTCATTAGGAGGATCACTCCCTACAGCACAGCGACTGCAACCCAGATATGCTCTGCCATTCAGCCAGCCACCTATGCATCAACGATATGATGAAGCCAATGACACCTGGGAGGGCACCTTACCGGCTAGACCTTTCATGACATCTACAAAAGAGTTAAGCAGTTTTGTATCCACTCCTTAACACTGCCCTTGAAAACTAGCTGCCAGTCAAGCATGGGGTCTCTGTCAAGCATGACTAGGCTATTGTGTTACACTTTAACCGCACTCTTGCTGAGCGTCTCGGTGGACACCAGCATGCCGTTTAGTTATAACTTCCATTTTGGTAACAATCAGCTGAGTGAATTCCTCGGCTGTAAGCTGTTGTCTCTGCAATAAATTATAAGTTGACCCGCTTGAATGGAAAAAAACCCTAGGACGCTATCTAGCTGTTGCTCAAAAGTCCACTTCCGTAGTCCCAGAGGTTGGGCTCAAAGAGCAAAAGCTCCCCTCTGGTGTTGGCATTTGCCACCTCTGCCTGCCTGGTGAGCTGGAGCAGGCCCATCATCGGCACGCGTCTAACCCTATGTAGTCACTCAAGGTCTACTGGCTTGGCCTGATGAGCCTGTGCTCTGCTATTTGCTGGACGAATAACTCTGTGGCTTTGTAAAGGAGAGGATGCTAGTGTTGCTACCTGACATCCAGCTGCCGCCAGATGGTGTTCTCAATCAGACATTTAACAAATGGACCATAACACAATAATGGCGGTATTTGCAAACAAGTGCCCTTGGATATTACTGGGAAAAAGATACGCTTGTAACAGGCCCTGTACACAAGAGTAATCTTCTTCAAACAGATGAAACACAGAGTTGTTAACATTCCGTGTAGTGTGTGCAAGAAGGCGATAAAAAACGAAATAGACCTGTGGATTTGACGCGATCAACCACAGGCTTGTGTACCATCTGAAAAAGAACCCCCACAAAGTCATCCCGATCAACCATATTACTGCAAAACCACCATATGTGAACTGACAATCCACACTCCAAGACTGCACAAAAAGCTCTTGAAGGGCGCCTTGCCTACGACCAGATGTACAATGAGATATTTTCTAGACTTACAGTTGCAGAAGGAAATTTTGATCCACAGAGTTGCAACTGACTCATACTTCTAGCTGGAAACCTCTGTTGGTCCGCACCTGCAGCTCAAACTGACGCTAAATCACGTCAAGCTCCAAAGCTCAGCGGGCATGTTTCTTCTCTCTCGGGTAAATCGAGTTCTTATCACTTGGCTTTGTACTCTTACTAGATCATATTGAGTTCGAGTATATATATAAATATGTATCTGGTATATAGCTAGTAGAACCGCTCTCCTATTACGCGCATAGGTTGGGTTCCGTGATGGGTGGGACGCATTGGCAACAAAAATGTTGTTGCTAGTATGGATTCCCACAACATTCTATTCCGCAAAAATGATAAATAACGCTGATACTGATTTAGAAAATTGGCTAGGTGGAATAGGAAGAAATGCAGTCATAGTATTGCAGTCTGTTGATTGTCTCTTAGATGAATGAAATACCTAGTTGCTTCTAATGATGCATTTCCGAGTTTTATTTCTACAAGTAGTTTTTATCATACCTGCATATCCATTGTGGACAATGCAAACCATGCATACTACAGATTACCTACTCGTCACCTGTGCTGACCGGCCATTATATCATCTTCACACGATTCACTGGCGGTGATAAGATCGAGAGCATACCTCTGTATCCCGCATCATTTGGACCCTTGATTTCAAAATATTGTCAGTTTCAAACTTATGTTTAACCGATGTTGCTCGTTGCGTACACATCCTGGTCATCATATATCGACCGTAAAATCCATTGGTCCCAAGAAATTTACGTCCTAGTTTTTATTGTCTTTACACATTTACTACATTCCTAATCGTGCATTTTTTACCTAACATTGAAACCCACGGCTAATTACAAACGATCTAATCATGTGTATCTTATCGCCCCAAAATTTGTAAATATCTGAAGTTGTCCATGGCGTTTTGCCTTTTCTTACCGTGGCCCTTTGTCAAAGCATTGTCTTTGATAAGCAATTAATTTCATCGACGTCTTCCTCACTTATATATATTCTAATATATTGTTTAACGTGTTTTGTACAATATACACGCGGATGAATCATATTTGTCAGTGAAACATTGAATGTTGCATCTGATTTATTCCATCTGCATGGTTGCTCGCTCGTCTCCTAATTCAGTTATAATAGAAACAGCACCAGTGACACATTCCCAATCACGCTGAATTAATAATTCATGCCTGAAACAGACAGCGTTGCAGATAGCAAACAGTCATATATGAGGATTCACAATTGCTTTCAGCCTCGACCACCACACCCACGTCAAGTCATTTTTCGCGGTGTTTTTTTTTAGTTGAAGCAGAACTGAAGTCATATGGACGCTATGTACAATAGGCTTAGACAAATATATATATTGTTCTAAAATATTGCATTCTACTCTAGTTGTGGACTGACACAGGGCACATTTTCTGTCCAATCTTTTCCGTCCATTCCCGTATGGTCATTTGTATTTGCAACATTCTTGCAAGGTTGCAGAAGTAAGCATAGTAATGTTATGACACAGGTCACCATTGTGGTGGATATTGAGGGCCACATACTTCACAACTCCAGTAGGACGTGACGGAATGTGTTCCCCGTAAAATTCATTAAAAAAGATGCTTTTAGGTATATCATTGTCATCAACTTCATGAAAGGCGATTAATATATGAAAGTGACTGGTAATTAGCGACAGTGGCCTAACTGATTGCATATATGGTCAATGACCTGCTCATTGCGCTCATTTATTGTAATCCATTAGTTACTTCAACCCATGGACTGTGATTTGAAGGAAGTGACGGATGGCGGATGTTTTTTATAAATCAAATTGTGTCACGGTCAAAGATATCCTGCGCACAGAAGATGCAATACATATGACATTATGAAATATACAAGCACCATATTTATTATCAACACAATGCAAATATGTGATGAATATGCAGACATAAATTCTTAGATACAGTTGATGAAGTTCGGCATTGACAGATATACATTGTCCTATTGACATGTATCTCCTTTGTGACGCAACAATTTATAGACAGCCAGTTTCATGACGCTGTGGATCAATGAAGTTCATTAGGCTGGTGACCTGATCAACTCGCCTTTAGGATAGTCTATGTTAGAAATTTACAATAGATAAATACTACTTTCACGTATGGTGCACTGTGATTCACTGTGGACGGACAGGACCTCCACTCAGAATACGCTGCGCACTGATGCTCACTTCCGGTGCCTCTACCCATGACACCGAATAATTTTAACGACCATACTGCCATAGCTCTCTACTTATCTTGAAAATTCATCGAGGCTGTATGAATTGCTTCGCTCGGTAAAATAAAGTTTGTTCAATGTGGAGGAGAGAGTATTGAAAAGGTCTGTCGATTCCATTGGTGAAGCAATTTGGAATTATTTGAAAGGTGTCGGTGCAAACAGCCCTGTCATTTCTTCATATTACCAAGGTCATTTTTGAGAGAAGTAATTCTATTCAGTGGAAATACCGTGTTGCAACATTTTAACGTTCCCAATCATATCATGTTCATTGATACAATAAGCATTTCAGCCATAGGTCATTTGGATATCGATATCGTTCCCGAGGTGCTTGATGTCGCTTGCCTGCTTGGTAGATTAACACCTTAGCAAATGTTCCCATACGTGTAACCTATCATTCAATGTATTAAGGCATCATCGCATAAACACGCGCATCTACGCATGCCGTGTCTTCGTGACCCCGTGGAATGGCTATTTAATGCAAACTGTGAATAGTTATGGTGATATGACACCACCTTGTTTGCACTATTTGATATATTGCACTATTTGCATCATTATTTGCAGCTAGCGGATTAACTGGCACCAGATAAACAGCGAAACACTATGCGATTTCCTTGCTTGTTGATGTATTATCATTATTTTGAATGCAGCATAGCATCAAATTGCAGAATAACCCTCACTGAATTCCAATTGGGGATCAGATATCTAGAAGATATTCCAATGGTTCGGTGATGTAACAAACGTGAATATGTTGTCCGTAAAATTGCGACTTATCAAGCAACATCTCCCCAAATCATCCTACGGCAAAATAGAACCCAAATAATGACGTGTCAAGACAAACATCGTTTCGGTGATTATATGCTTTTAAAGCAACCTCCTGCAATAAATAAGGACAATATCAAAATGTTCCAAACAGTCGTGTGCAGTAATTTATATATAATTGTATGATTGGTCATGATTATGCATTACATGTGGCATGATTTTGGCTTTATTGTTGTTTGACTTATATACTTACGTATTTATCGTTTATGCATTACGCTTCCGTCAAGTATTACAGGAATAACATTGTCAACAGCGAAAATAAAACACAAAAGACATTTAGCACCACGAAAGGGCAAATATCATGTAGGGCACTTTTCGAACAATCAACATAAGCTGCCGCTGTGGTTGTTTACTAATATACGGAATAAAATATCTTGGGATAATGGTATGGTTGTCCCAGTATCACTGTTTTCATCACCTCCATCCATATAACGAAGACAATATCAAATACAGAACGAAAAATATACAACCCAGCGCATACCTAAACGGCACGCTCCAACAATTATATGATGATTAACACAAAGCACCCGAATCCAACGCGTGACAGGTAACCACCTTGGCAACAAATGATTAGGCAGTCAACCTGCATTAGTTGTTGGATATCATGCATGGCGAAAGGATAAATAGACAACAGTTTGTAATCAATTTTTGTAGATATAGGCCTTATTCGAGCACCTGGACATAAATAATACTGCTATTTTGTCTATTTGATAACTAGTATCGACGTATATTTTGCATGCCTATATTTCATTTGTTCGTCATGTAATGATATGGTGAAGAGACCTATGACTCTAATTGTGGGATAACATATGTTCGCCCCTTAAAGGAAGCAGCATGACAACAACGAACCGAAATACTAGCAAATGACCCCATGCATATTGTAATAGTGTTTCCGAATGCTAATTACTGTTAGAGGTAAACATGATTTCGAACAGAACAACGCTTTTGCAGGTTTTTACATGGAATCTCGCGCAATACTAATCATTGGGCTACAATCTGTTTAATCTATGGTGCGCGAAATCATTGTACACTAATCATAAGCTCTGTATCTGGCCAGTAGTATGACACCGAACATCACCAGGGCATCGTTTGTGGCCTTGTATATACTTAAATGTCAAAGAATATATATTCACAACTACAAACAAATGAGACTTAAAGTGTCTGCGGTTCTTGGGTATATGATCCATAATCAGGTTGCAGGTAACTGCAGTTATCAAAAGGAGGATGAAACAGTCATTCGTGCACCTCACCATACTCCATTCACTCAATACACGATATACTGTTTTTGAACCGCCTTTAACTCAATCATTCACAATTCACACATGATGTTCGTTCATCTAGTACATAAAAGCTCGCAATACACCAATTTACAGGTTTCGAAACAATATTTAATTCCATTATCACTCCTGTCACACTCACTGTTGTCACACTCACTCCTGTCACGCTCACTCATGTCACACTCACTCCTGTCACACTCAGTCCTGTCACACTCACTCCTGTCACACTCACTCCTGTCACACTCACTCCTGTCACGCTCACTCCTGTCACAATCACTCCTGTCACACTCATTGTTGTCACACTCACTCCAGTCACACTCACTCAAGTCACACTCACTCCAGTCGCACTCACTCCTGTCACGCTCACTCCTGTCACACTCACTCCTGTCACACTCATTGTTGTCACACTCACTCCTGTCACGCCCACTCCTGTCACACTCACTCCTGTCACGCTCACTCCTGTCACGCTCACTCCTGTAACGCTCACTCCTATCACACTCACATCTGTCACACTCAAATCAGCACCATTCAATTCAAAGACAATTTACAAACAAGGCTGTGTTCATACATACATTTTAATTCTGCACCTTTAACCATTCAATACTCGATTGTGGTAGCTTCACACGTTGTTACCAATTGATATGGTAAGACACTTATGCATAAATTACGTTGGCGGTTACTGGAGGCGGTGTTTCTCAGTAGCAGAGTATCGTGCCTGCTTGGTCCGAAAATAAAATGTCAGATTTATTCCAAAGGCCCTGGGATGTGTACACAACTTAATCTATGTATTGGTGCGTATAACACCATTGACTGGTCTAGTCTGATACTTATGCGATACCAATGTACCTAAATCAGCCTTGTACATTTGCTTTTTCTGTTATACAAATACCTCTACTGGTGCCTACTAAGATCTCGACCGTAGTAATTGCCACTAATTTAACATATGCAGTCAGCATTAACAATTCCGTATGATAATGATTTGTCGTCACTTGAAGTAGTCTTGTGTAATAGTGCTGGCAGGTGATATTTTCTGACGTGGGTTTCATAGGATGTCTAAGGACGAGATCCTGCAGTAGCATTCTACTTTGCTACCAATAAGCGTTCAAGTTCTGGGGGGGGGGTGGATTATCTCTTAGTATTCGAGCGAGAATAGAGTGGTATATCTCCATTCTTGTATCTAATGCAACGTAGCTAATTAAGCAGAAAGATATCACCTCATCAGTTAACGTTTCTCGGACACCAGGATCGATGTATTATAATATTAAAATGCCATTGCACATTCTTACCTACATAATTAATATAATAATAATAACATATTTATTCCGGACACAAAACAACGCCTTTACGACTATGATATAGTCCATAATTTCTACCATATACAATATTAAGTGAGGTAACATTACGAACAACAAGAAGCAAAGACAGAAAACATTAATGATTTATATACACAAGATTTATCTAGAGGAGCCTCATTCTGGACTTATAACGAGTACATGAGCTAAGTACCGCCCGAACTATTTGGTACCTGGAGTTATCCAGATTACATTTGAAACAGAATATTAAATTCCTAATTGGCAACACTGGACATCTAGTACTGCACAGCGAAGGCTTGTGCTCCAAAATTTGAACTTGAAAATATTATGGTATCACACATTCAAATAGTTTCACCGTAAGTTGGCACTATATATCGGAGCTCAATAAGAACGGATAAGAGTGAAATTCATGTACCAATGAATTGGCTTGGATATAGAGATGTCTGCATTGTCTTTTGATGTCATTATCATCGGTCAAGTCATTTGACACAAAGTGCCATAATTATTTGGTAGTGGTTACTCAATTTAACATTTCACCATTCAAATAGAACTTTGGTAGAACTGAATTTTTTCGACCAAAATATTGCACTCTTTTGTGAGTTGTATTTGATGTCATGATTATTCACTAAAGTTATCACAGACTCTAAGTATCCTACTTAGTCCTGCCAATGATGGCGCATGTAAAACAAGGTCATCAGCATAGATTAAATTATTAATAACCTGATCACCAAAACAACAGCCAACATTGCACACATTTAAAACAGAACTTAAGTCATCCAAACAAATATTAAATAAATAAGGTGATAGGATGCCTCCCTGTCTTACACCATTATTAACCCCAAATTGGTCTGAAGTGCCTTTTCCCCATCTGACACACATCATTTGACTGGAGTACCACACAACTAAAATACGTATAATATATGCAAGAACTCATCGCTTAACAAGTTTATCGAACAATATATCATGATATACTCTATCAAACGCTTTGCAAGCATCCAAGAAAAGGGCAAATATGCTACCATTTATCATCCTGTGAGCATCAATAACTTCTTTGAGGACATTAATAAGGAGATCAGTTCCATGGATTTTTTAATCCATTCTGATTAGTATTCGTTAGTAAGATGTCAGATATACGATTGAGTAATAAAACTTCTACAATTTTACTGAAGGTACTGGCAAGAATAATTGGACTATAATTATCTTTGGAAGTGACCTAAAGTACAACATAGATAATTGAGCCAGGGAGGACCACATGCACAACAAAGACTAGATATACATTTCCTAAGAATGTGTGGGAGCCCAGCAGAGGCTCAGCAGATATACCATCCATATCACAAGATATATTATTATCTAGTTGAATGGCAGCTTCAAGATCGGCTGGTGAGACTAGAACACCGTCATAATCAGTGGTGAGATCAGATCATATGATCTGACCAAAGGGGACCTTTAAATGAAATGGTTTTTCACAAATTAATAATAGCTTCGTCGCAAATAACACCATCTATACTGGTTGGCAAAGAGGTCTTACTATTGTTGACTAGCTTAACTTCCGTTCTGAAGGATTTTACTTTAAGATTAGAGAGTGACTTGGCAATATATTTGTTCCTCAAGGCATTTTCATTAGATTTGATGAAACGTATAGCATATTTACATCTAGCCTTGGTCCTTTTGTGTAGTTCGTATATATGCCCTTGTCTAGGCTTACATGCATCACGCCATAGTTTGAGGGTCTCTTGATGCCTTGTAGACATCAGATATATAATCAGACCACCCTGGCTTATTAAAACGTTTCTGTTTCTTACTAACATCAGGAACCTGCTCTTCTGCAGTTACCAGACATGTTACTATTTCCTCATAAAACATTTTAGTTTCATCAACGTGTATCGGATTATTACAGTTCAAGTCATTGCATTGTAGAGACATAGGCTTATTCAACTTAGATAATGACCATCAGTAAGATTACTTAACTAGATAACTTCTCGGCGGTGCAATCATTAGAATAGGCAGAGGTTAAAGATAGGATACTTGGAATTTATATCAATATACATTTTGCACAAGTAGTAGATTAACAATTGGCGGACCCTCTGCAGCGCCATGAGTCATGCTATAATCAATGGATATTGATATGTCAATAGATCGGGGGGCTTGAGGGGTGGGGGGAGTTCTTTTCCTGTGGATTCGTTAACCCGAATAGACAGAGTGGATAATCGCATTGTCAATTATTGGATGGAAGAAGTTCAAGAAACAAGGGATACCGCGCAAGCTCATGTTCAATTTAACCACATCTCCTATGATGCAAGGAATTGTTGGAATTTCAGCATTTGTAAATATTTGATTATAACAACCATGCTATACTGGAATATAATCGAGATACGGTAGCATTTAAAAGTAGCCAATGTCGTCGATAACACCGTAATATTTGGTTTAATTGTTCACGTGGAGGTGGTTAGCAAGGTACATTGAATTGTGTGCTCCTCTGCGTCATAATGGAGGATTGAATGGAACTTTTATATAACTCAGGGTGATGATGCCTTTGACTTTGGCAAATAACGAAAACGTTTAACATTACTATTCACTCATGTCCTGTTATCAAAGCATTGCATCAAGTTATGAGAACTTTCAAGATATTGAAACCGAAGAATAAAAATATAACTGCCATATCCATTTAAAGGAAGCTGTACATGATATAGATGCATGTGTGGTACTCACTCCAGCTGAATGCGATCATGCCTCTTTTATGACTTACGTAGAGGATAGATATACAAACAAGACTGGTGTGGCATTTGCATACTGAAACTCACTGGAGAAGCACAAGAGCACGCGTTTGCTGCTGTCTTATAAAGAAATGCTTCTTTTGAGCCGAGGTTGTCCCTGAAAACCATATTTCACAATCGTATTTGAATGTGTTATGCATGAGCTATTTAGCAAAGCTGGCAACGTTAATGTTATCTATGGAGCACTCCCTCTCCGCGACGAGGTTGCATTTGAATGACTGCTTCGAGAAATTTGCTTCGCAGGGTTTGCTGAGCAAGATGCATTCGCGAATGATTGCATGCGTTTCCCCAATGCACCACCTGTAATGGGCCCTTTGCGTTCACGTCATTGTAGAAAATCTCCATTATATACATCTGTCACCTACGAATAATGCTATGCGTAATGGAGATACCAAAATATAATAAAATACATAATCTCGTATGTACGTCATAATGCAGAGATTTGTCTGCGTTGCAAAACAATTGAAAATCCCAAAGCTGTCATGTAATGGCTGGGTTGCTGATTGTGTCATATCCTACATTACTGCTGTTATTTCCACGATTATACGACAACTTAATCAGCGTGTTTATGGCGGCATCCTTCGCAGTTCTTGTGTATGGAACGTGACGTTTCCTCGGCAGTGATGCTCTATCTTGCGATTTTGTTCCAGATTTTGCATATGTGTCAGTTATTGCATGGTCACGTGGGCGACATGGGGGAGCAGTAGTATGGTCGACCATACTTATAGACCTTTTTCCGCTGTATCTTTTAGGGGACCATACAAGCTCATAACCCTTATAGAGAAAAATTCTGCCCAAATCGAAGCTTCGCAGCATAACGGTCGACCATACTGAACAATCTTTTGAGTGACTATACCAGCTCTGACCCGTCCCCACCACTTCATAGTGCAATTTACCTTACAAAAAACATCAGACGCTGACGCGGAGTTTTGATAAGATAGTATGGTTTGAAAAATAATTTTTCATTTAGATGAACGATATGTATAAAGCAACAATGCCTGCTAAAGCATTAAACCGCTGCCCGTGGATAATGCTTGGGAAGACAAGCACTTGTGATTGCACAAAACGTACGTGTACCACACAAAGACACCTATAACATCTGTGGGTCGGAATCAGAAACCAGTTCGGTATGTGTCATGGTCATAAGCACCCCTGCTATCTTTACAACTACAACGCCACGAGCGCGCCACACCAATTGGAAATGACTATTGTTTGTCTTTACTTGCCGATCTTTTTGCCCGCATGCAATACCACGTCGCTTATTGCTAAAAGCAATCTTTGAGACTAACGTAAGTTCATATCATTAATCACGAAACACTCTGATAAGGCGCGGTGTGTAAGAGAAGCGATCAAGGTAGAAACTGGCGTGAGGCCATACTATCCACGGTCTGAGGTTGCCTTACGAGCACTACAAAAACGACTGGACGAGATTCGCATCCAGAAAGAAAGCTTGGACGATGGCGGCGACCAAAAATTCAGATCCGAGGTCGAAATCTCCAAAGAGTTGTGGGCCGAAATACTGGAATTCACCAAAGATGAGTTCGACGACGCTGTTATGATTTATTCCACGTGGAAAGCACTCACCGCAGACGCCACATTTAACAATGCGAGTGCGACTATGCTCCTAGAGGATTTGCCACACGGGGATTACGTATTATGTATCAAGTTAATGGGCGAGCGAGCTGAAGGCGACTGGGGTGTGGAGGACAAGGGCAGACACGTCGTTATTTTCCGCGCCAGGACTGCTGGTAGGCATCAATTAGTACCAGAACGCCTATCTAGTCACCGCAGTGGTGTACGGCTTGTATATTATTCGTGAACCAGACCTCACCAATCTGGATCCGCTCCGAAACGCTGAGTCTAACTGCGTCGCCAAGAGAAGACTACTATACGGGCGCTCTCAACGACCACAGGCTCACAGAGACGTAGAGGCAGACAATACAATAATACGAGGATCGGGTCTACCAGGCGCCACCATTCACTGTAGACCTCGAGAGGATCATAAAACGTGCCATCGTCTTAAAAGACATACCAGCAATGCCTGAGCGGCCAAAAGAGTACATTGCCCACAACGTCCATGCCTGGTCATAGAACCTACAAAACCCCGCTCCAGGCAGGTTGAGATTTATGAGGGAGACATCTGGCAAGCCATTCAACAGGCCAAGAAAGACCAGCCGATTGCAGTCTGGCTACTGGGTTACGGCGACAAGCAGCTCAATGAGAACAAATTTGTACTCCAGGACGGCAGAACCTACAGAACTTTGGATCACCACAGGAAACAGCAAAAGGTCTGCACTCCGCTGGGTGAGGCGGTCCTAGCCTACAGGGTCTTTGAAATCAACTACGCTGCAAGTATTATGGCCGAGAAAAGAAAGTCGGACGGCCCGTTCACGGCCATAATGGGTTGTGGAACTCAGTGGCGTAAGACACCAAGGGCATTGTCAGCCTCGACTTGATGAGCTGCTACCCATGCCAGTATGCAAGACCACGGTGAGGCAGCACCCTACTTAACGTGGTTTGGCCATACCACCCAATGCTTGACGCACGTAGCCATCAATGGCCCGCTGCCACATGACATCAGTACCGGATTTACCAGGAGTGGGAGTTCAGGGCGGGTATACACCAGATAATCTTGGCTCCCATTGTGTTACTGGCCTGCCTAGTCGAGTCAAGCCTCCTTGGCCACCTGCTGATTATCTCTTTCAGCAAACAATAGGAGTTGTGGCTTCCACACGACTGCGATCACAGCTGCAGCATAATCGGCAAGGTAGCAAGGCTGACTGTAAAAGTCTCCCTCGTAGACGTGTGACTGACATCAGCGCACTCGACTACCTTGTCAGAGATACCGTACAGAATGGCACCCTGGTTGGGGCGCCAAAGAAGTGCTCGCTGGGCCACATTCTCACCCACTACGATGGACTTAGGCAAAATACACGCACCTGCGTGCATGTATGCTGGTCTATGCCCATATTAACTATGTAATAATGCTTCAGCGTATCACGCATGATGAGGCTGTGCGCGTGGCCACTGACAGCATCTATGTGCGCCGGACTGCCCTCCACACACTTTCCACTGTAGAGGCCTACATGATCCCGCGCTTCTGTAGCTGTGGTAGCGAGATGTGCATAAACTGTATGCTAGGCACATTGTACCTCCAACCAGTCCCCACAGTTCATCCATCTCAAAGTCAACAAGTTCCAGTGTCGGGAGATGCGAAATGCTTTGACAAACAGCCTGGATTGGGATTAGTTCATGGACCGGTGGACCCCAAAAGACCGCATACTCACCAGCCGCCACAAGGTTCGTGAATGGACATTGGTGCTGTTATTGCAGAAAAACAAGACAAGATATCCAGACTCGTCCGTGCTTCTACTATACCACCCCAAGGACACCAGGGAACAAAAAAAATCAAAGTAACCATCCCGGGCACAGACCATACAGAGGTACTCGTTCTCAATGACATCGTCGCGATGTCCATTAAGGCATCAGAGACCGCAATAAAAACAGATCACAGGGCCTCACCAAACTCGCTGAAGGTCTGGATCATCGACTACTTCTTGCAATGGTCCAACCTAGCCTACCTTACAGTGTTCCGTGTGGAGTATATGCACCAGCCCCGGGCGAGTAACCTTGCCGACGGGAGTAGTGTCCAAGGTCGCCAGCCAGCCAACCAAGACAATTAAGCTGAAGTTTATCGCCTACAAGCGCCAGGACCGGAATAAAGGCATAGAGTTCAACCTGAAGGTCGACCATAACCTGCAACTTAGAAACGCACCAAAAACCACTGTGCAGCATGCAATATCAAGATGCTATGGTCTCACCAGCCCAATCGACACTCAGCAGTTCAACGTGGATCAACTGCACAATTACAGAGGACACTGTCGGTGAGACGTTCGACTGACCTGCCAAGAGTGTACCCTAACAAGAGGGGTTGCACACATCAATGGCGGCAGCTGAGTGTCAGGAGGCACCACAAGCAGCTCCTCCTTTACAAAGCCACAGAGTGGTCCATCTAACAAATAGTAGAGAACAGGGTCATCGGGTATAGTGACAGAACGTCCCAGCCAGTAGACAGTTACCCTACAAGGTCAGTTGCACGACGGCAGCCCTGCTCCAGCTCACCAGGCTGGTAGAGGTAGCGAACGCCAACACAAGTGTTTGCTCTTTGAGCGCTGCCAAGCGCCCTGGGATCCTAGAAGAGGGATTTTGTGCAAAGTGTTTTGTCTTTAAAGCATCGGTAGTTTTTTGTCCAGTCAAGCAGGTCATCTCATTGCTTATTGCAGAGACAACAGCTTGCAGCCAAGAAAGTCACACGGTCGATCGTTTCCCTTTAATTGTACTTTATCGATCTGGCTTTGTTGACTTTTATGGCCGACAATAGCAGCAGGGAACAGTCTGAATGTTTGCTTTCTAAACATTCTTGCCGAAATTGACAGTGGTTGGCTGTTGTTAAGGCCGTGGCTAATGGAGCTAAGTACATACCATGCAGGTAATATAGCTCGCAAGTAGCAGTGCTTATCGCTTGGCTAACAAATGGGTCTGCCATGAGGTCTGTAATTAGCTTTGGTTGGTGTTTTAGTGGGAGTGGAAGAAACATTCAAGCAACACCTGGGTACAGCTGTAGAACTGCTTGACCTAGAGTGCGCGTCATGCTAGCACCTAGCCCAGCCTCGTATCTCAAGTACAGCGTGGTGTTCTCTTTATCAGGCCAGCCCCCCCCCCCCCCCCCCCCCCACCCTCCCCATATGACAGCAGCAAGCCTAGCTCTCGTAGTCTTGTCCGCTCTGGTTTCGTCAGCTGGGGTAGGCGTGGGAGCACAGGCTGTAGGGTCAAGGGTAAACACTCTGGGAGTTGTTCGATGATGCTATCAGGATCCACATTGCATATGCACTTTTAAAGTCTAAACGTTGTGGAAGACAACTGTATACTACCCATACAATATTATTTAACCCGGCAAAGCTAGGTCTTGGCAGTGACGCAGCTGCTGTCAAGCTGGTAGGAGAAAGATAGTTTTATTTGCGGGCAACGACATATACAGTAGGATGATCAGTCTTCAGCAGCAACTTTGCGTGCTTGGTTTCAGCAAGGAGCTGGTGTACTATGCTCCGTTCCAACAGGGCGTCTTCAAACGGGTCTCAGTCGTTTGTGTGAGAGAGCACAACCCAGCATGTCCGCTCATGTAGGTTCTTCAGCACAGACTTGGACGTTTGGATGAGACACTTTGCAGTGTCAGTTTGGAAAGCATATCGTTCTTCTTGGCCAATGCTTTTGTGGCCCAGCAGACATAAATAATGTTATATGCAGAATCGTCCTCAAATTGTCATGGAGCTGCTCCCCGGGTTCAACCCCGTACACCTGAATTGGACCACACCAAGCACCATGTCTGGTAGGTTGGAAAGAAATGAATGATGTGGCAGAGGATCACAATATGCTCAAAGGCACTGAAGAAGGCACCTTCAAGTAGGTCGAGCATGAAGACGGGTATTCCACACCCGGTCTGACCACAAACAATGGCTGAGCCAGGGCCAATGATCTAGGCCTTTGTGACGACAAGGGTAACCTCGCTGGTGATCATTTGGCCATATACTGCAGAATCAGCCTACACAAACCTCCAAGAGTTAAGAAAGAATTGTCCTTCCGGCGATTGAACGACATTGTCACTGAAGACTTTGCCAGGGATGCAGCTGCATCAAGGGGGCTGAATGACACAGACAAACCTCTCGCTGCATTAGTTGATTCCTACAACTCAGAGATTCAGTCCTCCCCTATGTGTACAATAACCATTACTCTCCGCCCCAACATCCCCTGGTATACAGAGGAGCTTCGTGAGGCAAAGCATGAGAAGAGGAAAAGGGAACGTACATGGAAAATTACCAAGCTCACTTTGCATCGAGAGCTTTAACGTGAACAGTGCAGACTGTAAACTCTATGTTACGCAAAGCTAAATGGTCATTCTTGTAGAGAAGATAGCCGCGTGCGAGAGGAGCCAGAAGAAGCTGTATAAGATAACAAGAAGCCTCATGGGAGAGAGTGGTGGCCTAATATTGACTACGCATGAGCTGGAATTGGCAGAGAAGTTCAGTGAGCTTTTCACCTCAAAGATCTCAGCTATCAGATCCTCCATTCACCTTGCTGACAATGACAGCTGCCACAATGTGTGTTGGCAAGATTCCTTTTTCAGGTCAACAATTAGCTGAGTTCGCCCCAGTCACAGAAAAGGAACTCCGGAAGATGCTGTTCCAAGCACCAGCTAAGTCATGTGAGCTTGATGCAATTCCAACCTCGCTACTCAAGCAATGTCTTGACCCTCTACTTCCCATCATGACGGGCATAATTAACAAAACCCTTTCTGAGGCAACAGTTCCTGCAGCGTTACAACGAGCTATTGTCCGCCCCCCCATCAAGAAACCCGGTCTTGACAAGGAATGTTTACAGAACCTGAGCTTCATATCCAAGGTCCTTGAGAGGGTGGTTTCTGAACGCCTAGAGGTCCACCTCCGCACACACAGTCTTCATGACCCATCTCAGTCCGCCTACAGACAGTACCACTCGACGGAAAATGCTCTGCTCCGAGTCCAAACCGATATACTGGAAGCTCTAGACAAGGGCGCATCAGGGGTACTCATCATGATTGATATCTAAGCAGCGTTTGATACCCTGGACCACTCTGTCCTCCTAGAACGGTATCACTAATAAGGCTCTAAGGTGGATACAGTCATATCTGGCTGGGCGGTCTGCCATCGAGACAACCACATCACGCGACTGTTTACTTGGATTTGGTGTGTCACAGGGCTCAGTATTAGGCCCAAAGAAATACTGCATGTACACACGACCAGTAGGAGACATAGCAAGACGTCACCATATGCAACATATGAGCTATGCCGACGAAACACAAGCGTATGGCATGCTAGTCCTTCCATCCCAATGGTCAGAAACATCGACCCGAATAGTAGCAAGTGTGGAGGAGCTGCAGGCTTGGATGGAGAAGAACATGTTAAAACTCAACCAGGATAAGTTTGAGTTCATTATTTTTCATCCTAAACATCATCCCATCCATCAGCAGAACTTCATCATCACCAATGGTGAGAATACTTTCATGCCATCATCTTATGTCAGGAAACTAAGTGTTTACCAGGATAAGTCGCTCACCTTGGAGAAGCATGTGTCCTCCATCATCAAAACATGCTATCATCAGATCCGCTCCATTAGCAAGGTCAGGAAGTTCATTACTGTTGATGCCTGTCACTCTCTGGCTCGTCCTTGATAACATTACGACTGGACTATGCTAACATCTTGCTCCACAACCTACCAAGGTCATTGCTCAATAGACTCTTACTAGTTCAAACTACATGTGCTCGCCTTATTACAAAGTCATCGCCTAGAGACAACATCACGCCAGTTCTAGCTGAACTCCATTGGTTGCCGGTGGAGCACAGAATTGTGTAATGGACATGCACCACAGTACATAAGGGACCTCCTCGTGCTATACAAGCCGACCAGGAACCTACGTTCAGCTATGCGATCCCTCCTCGTTGTCCCAAAACCAAGGACTTCTACCTACGGTGGCAGATCGTTCCGAGTGACAGCACCCCAGTTGTGGAATTAACTCTCTGAGGACATTGAACTTTCACCCAGTCTAGTCAGTTTTAAGCGTAATCTAAAGAACGATCTTTTTAGGCAGGCTTATTGCTAAGTTGAGCTTGTGGTCAGGTTTATCTACTTGTGCTATATTTTATTACACTAATTCATGAACGGACTATTGTCCTTATTTTTAATAGATTTTATTGTTTTCTTAAAGTTTGAATATACGATTTGTGATGTAATATTTAATTTATCTGTGCTTGTGCAGCGCCTTAGAGATATTTACAGACAAATTAGCGCTATATAAATTTGGTATAATAATAATATAATAATAATAATAATATATGTAGAATGTCAATAATTACTCGGCAGAGTTTACTGGTATTGCCTAGATCATTTGTTGACGATAATCACCACGTCATGCTCGGATCATTTGTTGATGGCGATGATCACGGTATGTCTGGATCATTGGTTAATGATAACCACGCCATGCTTGACACACTTATTAACGTTGATAACCACGTCATACCATGGTTATGTATTGATAGTTGTAACCACGTCATGAATGGATGATTTGTTGATGGAGGTAACCACGTCAGGCCTAATTTATTACGACGCCATTCATGTTCTGTCCGCGTCACGCCTTATTTATTTGTTGAAGGTGTTAACCACGTCATGCCTGGATACTGTGAGATGGTGGTAACCACTGAATTCACGGATATTTTTAACATTGAAATGAACAATCAGTTTGTTTAAAGCCAACATAAATTATCTGACATTTGGTGCGCGTAGCTGATCGGATGCACAACTGTCTACAGCATGGTCACGCATTTCCACAGCTGTCTACAGCATGGTCACGCATTACCCACAACTGTCTACAGCATGGTCAAGCATTACCTACAGCTGTCTACAGCATGGTCACGCATTGCCCACAACTGTCTACAGCATGGTAACACATTACCTACAACTGTCTACAGCATGGTCAAGCATTACCTACAATTATCTACAGCATGGTCGGTCACGCATTGCCCACAACTGTTTGCAGCATGGTCACGCGATACAATAACCCTGACTTGTGTAACCAAAGTATCTGTAGCTAGAGATTAATAGCATGTATTATGCAATATCATGATGCGATCATTTAAAAGAATGTTTAAAACGCCAATATTGTGTCATGGTGCAATGAATAAATGTAACATATTGCGATATACATCTTAAAAATATGTCTGAGCCCATGAAATTTTGCTAGCTCAACTCTGTTTAGACACTGCTGGATTGGAAGCCACTTTGTGTTGCTGTGCACGCTATTATTATAATCATATACATGCTAACAACTGTTGCATCTCGCGAGCAAATTGCGGCCGATATAACGGAAAATATTTTGTCGTAATTTGTCTAGATAACTTATCGAGAGACTGCAGTGAGCACAGTGGAGTGGAGTTTGCTTTATTTAGGATAGTAAACGATGAATAGTGGAGTCCAGTTCTGTTCTCTGAAATCCTGACGCGTTCCTATGTGGATATAACCCAAGGGCGACATGTATTTATGGCTGTAATTTTATCATGCCGGCCATATTCGTCATGAGCCTTTCTTGCAAGCTGTTCATTTTGTAAGCGACTCCCACCTTCTAACTGATGGAGGTTGTGTATGTACACATCTCGTGATGTGTGATAGTAGAAGCATTAGATTCTGATTTTGTTTTCAGCACCGAAACGTCACTTGTTAATGGACATGCCAAATGGGCTACTTGGTGCAATTGGGCAGTACCGAAGCATTATCCTATTAAAGTTTACCATTAGTTAATAATGTTACCCTCGAATTAATCAATGATCGGTCAACGTACATGAAAACTCCCCCGATAGGTGGTCATCGTAAGTATAGTCTCTATGTCCTGTACATATATCATCAACCAAAGATGGCACAAAGCTCTAAACGCGTACTTCATGGTTCGTGCTGCTTATATCAATTCACACTATTGCCCTATAATTCTAGTCAAAGCCAATATGCAGTTTCAGTCAAACTTATGCTGAGCAAAATTGACTTGTTTTCGGGCAGAATTAATCATATGCGATGGGTAATAATTATCCTTCATCGACGTCGGTTCTGCAAACTTACTGCTCGAAACGTTCCTGGGTTTTGGTTGCCACAATATCTAACGAATACAACTGGCAATATAACACGAAGATGTTCACAAAGCGTCAGCTAGCATTCGCTAAATAAGTGTCGTCCGACAATAACTTTATTGCAAAATACTGTCCTCGTGCGCGTTGGGGAACTATTAAGAGTTATATTGCAGATAAGGATGGGGTATGGGGCCAGTCAAATGACTGCAGATCGCATACTTGTGGTGGTACTTGAGCAGCTAATAGTTGTTTTTGTAAGATTATATATTTTGAGCGCCACTGTCTTTCGACGAATCTACCTTGTCTTCTTTGTAAGTTGCCTTGGTATGATATTGTAACCAATTGTGTGGTCTGTTAGGGATGTTCCTCGGATGTCATCGAAATCGAAATCAGTCAATCAGAATGCATGTAACTTCGGTGATACTGATATATTTAATTATGCAAGGCTCTGATTGGTCATATCTTGTTTGTCTATCCCTCATGGGACAATAACAGCTTTGATTATGTAGTTATTCTTAAGCATTCAGGACAAAAAAAAATGATCGATTCAACTGTTAACATGGACAAGTCTTTTCATCGATACCTTTATATATTACAGTTGAGCGCATCTGGCGTGTTATCAAATTAGTTGTAAATTTATTTCAAAAGGTACGTTATTAAATGTGAACTACATTTGATCACAAATATGACGGTTTGGTACATATGTAACTTATATCCAGTCATCACTGTGTCAGAGCTAGGGTAGGAGGAGTAGGGTTTGAAGACTTTGTATATAATTGTTTTCCATACTTCCGTTTAGCGGGTAAAAGATTATTTATATATTTCCATTAATCATTTCGCCAAAACACATTAGATGGACCCAGTGAAATATAACCCGTACAATGATGCTTGTGGTATAGTCAAACAGCATATAACTAGGCCAAGAGAACTAACTCAAAATATATGAACACGACGCAATTGCGCAGCATATTCCGTATCATAGTGTCTCTTAAAACCACATTGTATTTTAGGAGAATCGGTCGCCTCGACCAATCAGAACACTTAAGACGCAGATCACCAGAGACATTGGATCAACAGTCATATGTTCTTGTGAAGATTTTATGGTAGTGTTTTACTAATTTGAATACTCAACACAAATCGGCTATCTGTGCAGCAATCTTTGCTGCATCATGCCTTCATCTGCGGTTATTACGTTTGTTGTTGATTAAACATCATTAGGTATACATTCTTCATTGGCAGCTAGGTTACAGGCTTAACATCGCTAGTTATTTGCGAAAAATGAATAAACTATACCTTCTTTTGAAGCGCAATTCAAATAACGATTTTTCATTATTAATGGCAAAATAGCGGATGATTTTGAACCAGCTCAGCACTTTATGAGCGATGAAGAGTTAGATATAACACTCGTTTCTTAGGGCGAAGTTCCATAATATCTACAAACGCAAACATCAGGATTACCTATGACTATTAAAATTACCACAATATCCTCACCCCTTGCCAACCCCCATTTGAATTCATACAGTCTGTTTAGAACAGGCAAACACGCGACGTCATCTTCAAATTGTCAATTTCCATGTGTGTCCCCCCCCCCCTCCCGCGAAACGGTAATTGGACTATTGCAAGCCACTTTGTTCCAAAATACTCACACTAATTAAGCTGATTAGATGCGCAAGCGTTATTCTTTAATCAAGATCCCTTCGCCTACACCCGTCATTAGTGTATACGCAGCATGATTTCAAAGCAAACTTATTTTGTCAGACATAATCACAGTATTATAACAAATTGACCATCAAAACAAAAGTGGCTGATCATAATATTGGTAAAAAAAGGGTTTTTTCCTCGAAATTGCATTAGAGCCTTTATATTAGAATCTCATGAAAACCGTATTCATAATGTGTTTGGTTATTGGTTATTGACATTACATATACAACATGAACCCAGATATCATCATAGAGATAACAAACGCCATTGGAGTGTTTATTGATAAACAATCTCCTATGCTGCAAAGTTATTTGAATGGTAAAAACCGGGTTTAATTGCAGTATATTGACATTGTACATGAGCATTCCTAGATTATGTTATTACCTTGAGAGATAATATGTCTTACAGTTACTTGCAAAACAAGCATTTCAATCTAAACTATGGATAAATGATCCGACTAGGAATTAACAGAATATAGAGCATGAATAAGTGTTCGATTTATACTGGTGTTTTATTTCCGGTCTATTTGTTGTACATTGTTTATGCCACATTTAATTAGTGATGTAAGCAAAGTCGACAACAAGTATGGAACGATAAACACCCGCCCCTCTTGACACTAAACTTAATACAGGAAATACCGTCGCCCGAGCACACAGATTTATCAATAATGAACGTACTTTCAATTAATCGTCTTCTCATATGTTGCCAATAAATGACAATCTTTGAGGTCAAAATTTAGTAACTGATCAAACACTTTATCGATTCCTTCATTAATTGTTGATGCCCAATCGGAAACCTCCACAAATGCTGACGACTCTAAAAATGGCCGATTATTTCACACTCAGAACATATTCGAAGCCTTTAGACGGGCTGTCATTTTCGACGGAGTTACATTTATTCAATAGTTTTATTGGAATATAGAGGAATAAAGGGATATGGAATCCGTAGTAACCTTAAATAAAATAAATATACCGTTACCGTCACACCTCAACAAGGACCAGTGTCTCCTCATTGGTCATTCAGCTAATTTTACACGGTGATGCATTTTACACACAGCGAAAATTTTAGTGATGTATACGACACATGACGATATGGAAAGTACGTTCATCAGTCATTCATGTCTCAATCTTATATTTAGGCAAGCTCATGTAAGCCATTGAGCATATAATTACAGAAAGTGATGATGCTCATAGTGCTTCGCGATTATTGCTGCACGTCAAGGCGAATCTTGACTCACCGCTCAATGTACTCACTGAGGCGGAGATGACGTACATACTGCTCACAGTTATCTTTAGGATGATGAAGATGACATAAAGGTACTGATCAACAGAGTTTACAAGAATCATGGCGCAGACATGGGGGACTTGTGGTTGTTATTCGCGAAGATGCCAGACCTGGCAGTTTTTATGCATTTCAAGTTGACGCCATAAACATTCGACATGTTGCCGGAATTGATAGCATATGGGAATCTGTCAGCTTCTGTAGCAAGCAGCTATTCTCAGCAATAAGTAATGTGAGCAATGTTCGAGGATAAGGCTACTGTGCAAGAAAATTTCAAATGCCGGCGTCGCATTAGGAAGTTTCAGTCAACAAAAAATCATTTTGAAGCTGAGCATTATTGATATCTCGTTACCTACACTAAGGTTACTACAGCTGGTCTGCGCAGCGCACATTCAGGTGGCCACGAGTTTTCATCACGACCAAGCCTACATTGCAGCCAGCCATTAAATCAATTTTCTGACAATCAGATCTGTGCAACATCTGGTGCACCTAAGAAGAAATGGGCTGACGATCCTGGTGGATCTTGTAGAGGGATGAATAAGGATCAGAATCCGATCGTTAGGTAGAGTGTCTCTCATGTTATAATGAACATGGACGAGTTCTAAGTGGTAAAATATTCTGCTGGGGAAATATGTCAACAAACACTGGTAAGGCATGGAGTGACCATGAATTCAAGCACTCAGAGACTCTCTGCCCATGTAATGCTCGATTCTGACAACAACGTGTTGTACTACGCAGCGCAGGCACATTGTGCACGTCCAATCGTACAAAAACACAGCTGATCAAACACTAGCATGCGCAAATCAACTTAGGCGCAATGCGCTCATGAGTCGTTATGCGATCACTGACAGTGGCCAATCCACTGGGTTGTATGGACAGAGGAAAGCGCTAGCGACGAGTTGGATAGAGTATGAAGTAAGAGGGTGAAGTCAGAACATATATAAAGGCACATGTTGATAAACACATCAATGGTTACAGTTTATCGGTTACCGGCTGGAAATGCCATGCGCAAACATAATCATAGAGAACTGACGAACTAAATCCTATCTTGTCAGCTCCATATACCCCATGACGGGCAGCTTGTTGATTGGAAATGCCGTCCTGCGCGCCTCAGCCCCATGGTTGCAGTTTACTATGCGTACATAGTTTGATCGTAAAGATGGCGATGAGAAGAATGAGAGAAGTGAAACAACAGATTCCGGGTTGCATACTTTGTGCTCCAATCAAATGAGCTAGGTATTAACACAAATAAACAAATTCATGCCATTTGTTTTCAGTGCTACACAAATCGGCATCACATTGGATGACAAAGTTAAAGTGAAGGTTATAACCGCTGTTAATAAATGACCTCTAGCATTTATTGCTGCAAAATAAACCGCAGGCATAATTCAACGTCAAAGTTATCTAATCTAAATGTGATTCATTGTAATGAAATTGTCAAGCATGCGAGATTCAAAGACGCTTGAATATTCCAGGAACCCTCAAACAAATTCAAGACGCCATTGCTATTTAAGTATATGTTCAATATATTGTATGCCTTTTTGTGATCTCCACTTGGGCGAGAAGTCCACGTATATGCAGCTTTAGTTTGGAGCTCAATCCGAAAGCACGATTCTTATTAACTATTGCCCACAGAATTAATTTTGATTCTTTAGTCAATACTGAGTGTTGCATGGGTAATTAGCATGCAATAATTGCGTTCTGGTAATTTATTCTGTTTTTCAGGGTAATGTGCTACGGAATAGATATCATTGCGTTCGTTTTATGCGTGTTACTTCAACGGTGCATATATAAGCAGTATTCAGACATGTGTGGGCCAGCTTATGAGTTCAAGCAGAAATCTAAGCCTAAAGGGGTTGTCCGCTTGATTGGGCACACGTTACCCACTCAATATTGAGGACGCTGTAAGCTCAGCAGTGACTGCCCCTTTCATCGACGGGTGCTTCATAATGTGAGCTGATGTGTGCTTTGTAAGGTTCGATATATGACCTCGGTAGACATGCGATACAACATAACTAAATAAAATAATGAAATATTCATGGCGGGAGAAGGGCTGGAAAGGAAGAACAGCATTGACACAACGCTAATGTGACTGACTTAACGTCTTACCATGGGGAAACTAGGTGCAGGTTTCAAAGCACCAAAAAATACGACAACACTGATCATTCGATCGTGATTGGCGCGTTTCTGTTGCTAACTGGTCTTTGGCTATTGCAAAGATAAACTTATTTGGGGTGATTACCATGCCACAACTAGTCATCCATAACTCTCATCCATGTCAATGAGTATTGTTAAGGAGAAGTAGATGATTGTCGTTTGTTCGAACACATAAGCATTTATTTCACCAATAAGTGCTTTGTCTCGCCCTTGATGGACAGCGGCTGTGCCACATAGTTACTGTTTACACGATGTTAAAATCATGTTGGTATTGTCAAGACCACACGGTGGCAACAATCAGTGGCTCACATTTTTAATGCATCGTTTGTGTTATTTATCATTGACATTGAGTACCTGGCATGGATTATCACCGCATTGTTATTTTTTGCATTTGAGACCAATGCATTAAGCAATGGATCGCGACGCTAGTTTATCACCCATGGCTCTGCATTGAGCAATGGGTCGCGACACTAGTTTATCACCCATGGCTCTGCATTGAGCAATGGGTCGCGACACTAGTTTATCATCCATGACTCTGCATTGAGCAATGGGTCGCGACACTAGTTTATCATCCATGACTCTGCATTGAGCAATGGGTCGCGACACTAGTTTATCATCCATGGCTCTGCATTGAGCAATGGGTCGCGACACTAGTTTATCATCCATGACTCTGCATTGAGCACTGGGGCTCCTGTGTTGTCCACACAGCCCGTCATTTCATTGGCCTACTATTTGGAATAATTCCAAACTGACACTCAGTCGTGGATAAAACTTTTGCGATTTATATCAATTTAATCGACATGCTCAAACAACTCGCAAACTCACATTATAAGACCTTACGTGGTTGATCAACTCTTACCATGCTTTTACATAAGGTACGCATATACAGGTTTATCCAATTTGCATCGGCAATCTTTACCATCCGTCTAGTTACAAAGAGGATCTAAAGGAATGCACTTGCAACACTAAGAATCTCAATTCTAAGATGACTATTGCAATTGAAATGGGGAATTAAAAATACACTCTTAGGGATATCATATCGCAGCTGCCACGTGACCGACAAACAAACAGGTCTTATTCCTCCATTTCCGATACACCAGTTATAGATTATAAATATGCATTACTGCATTAACTTCATCGGCTTTGATACTAAATATTTTCTCACGCATAAGCCAGTCGGCCAAAACTTCACTGTAGCTGCCAAACTTCGCTTCACTGCTATATATATATATAATATATATATATATATATATATATATATATATATATATATATATATATATATATATATATATATATATGAATATATATATATATAGCAATATATATATATAGCGATATATATATATATATATATAATATATATATATATATATATATATATATATATATATATATATATATATATATATATATATATATATATATATATATATATCTATATCTATATATATATATATATATATATATATATATATATATATATATATATATATATATATATATTAAAAATTTTCCTACCATGAACCCAGTGATATATAGGCATATAAGTATATGTAGACTGTTGGATGACACGGATAGTTCGTCATATTTGCACTAACAGTGAACACATTAGATTAGATAGATAGATATTAATTGGCCACATACACAAAACTACATACACAGGTTACATACTGGTATAGCAACAATATATAAGTTGATGCATAATTACAATATATGTTATGGAACACTTAGCATATGTATGTAATCACATATATATGTGCACTGTTTCACCACATAATGAATATCAGAACGACCCAAATAGAACCGGATAACTGAAGCTTGTTACTTTTAAGCCGTATTGTTAACCCATGTTATTGCATTCTGTAGCGTGCTAAATACTGAAATGAAAGCTTCGGATTCGCAACTCTGTTGCTGATGAGTTACATTACTAGTATATTCACACATGACATCAAGTGATAATCGAATGCATAAATCGTACACGATCATGTGTCAAGTCTCCAGTTTTCGTCGTACATTTTAGTTGCCTCATTTGCTCTGCAGTTTATACACCAGTTATATGATTGTTATAGTTATAGAACCTTTACACCGTGCATACGCTACAATATTTTGATAGTGTTAAAACATAAATGACCGAAACAACACTATTGAAGCCTTGCTTTATTTGATTACTTAGTGCATCTAAGATCACCTTAACCAAAGTGTAGCATTGTCCACGGTATCATTGACAGCAGCTGGGATTGTGCTGTCGGAACAACATTGTTTTGCATACATGTCAAGGACAATAACTGACATTCATTCTGTTCTTACGTTGCACGTTCGGGCCGATGTCAATTAACTTTCTGAATTAAGCTAATGGAGAATGACTCAATTAAATATTCCAACACCGCTGTAATAGACCCATTTATTCAATAACCATAGAAAGTGCGAATAAAGTCATTGAATGTTGGTGAGACCAAATTCACTTTTATTTGATGGCAAAGTGTATTGCGAGCTGAATACGAGTTAATGTAATGTGCTATGAAGTAGCTTACATGTGATGCAGTGCACATGCGTTACCGCATGCAAACCTCTATTCTGATAACATCCTGGTGGTAATCCTGTCCGCTAACGGCTTAATATGCCTGGCTTAGCTTGAATACAAGAAAATATACAGTACATGGTGCTCTGCGATTAAATAGCAAAGCACAAGTCAGTAACATGTACTGTTGGTTTTCATATATTTCTAACGGTTGGCTTGCAACTAAATATCACTTATCTTTATGTATTACGCTGTCATTTCTCTCATCACTTCGACGTGCCTTTTGTAGAAGACAGTGACCAAATATACGATAATGTGGTTGAGTCTCACTGATAACGGATCATTCAGCGTTTTGTTATACTACTGTCTGGCGATGAATAACAGAGTCCTCATGTGCACGTAGTTGTCTGCATACATTCTGTTTTACCTACAGGTAGCATAGCGAGCTTCTCGTACCACAGACATTTCTGCTACAATTTGTGCATTGTTAGGAAGAACACGTTAATTAGTTCCAGGGAAGCACGTTAATTAGACTAGTCATTAATTTTATAAGTTTAGGTAATCCTTACCATGACCACATCTTAACCCTCACCATGACCCCATCTTAACCCTTACAATGACCCCATTTTAACCCTCACCATGACCCCATCTTAACCCTCACCATGACCCGATCTTAACCCTCACCATGACCCCATCTAATCTCTCACCATGACCCCATCTTAATACTCGCCGTGACCCCGCCTAAATACCCCCCAATATCCATGCCTAATCCGCGCTGTTATTTTACACTACTCTTATTGTGTTCTTACGCATGGCAGTAGAGTAAAGCTAAAACCTTCGCAGGTGGTCGAGACCCTTAACCATGCCGACCGTAAATCATAGCTGTTGATTCAAGTGAACATACTGCATGTGTGCGCCATTTTGCAAATAGCTAGGCACAGCCGTTGGGCGAGAAATTTTTCATTCTTGAAGGCAGTTCTAGAATTGAATTCTATGACGTTGTCTTTAGCGAGTTTCCTCGAGTAAATCAATGTAACAGCCATCCCCTTTTACCCACAAATATACACAAGTTGACAATTAGTTGTTATCACATAGCCCGAGTTCAAAGTAAACAATTGGCTGCCACAACTTCCAAAGACGCGGGGTATATAATTAAAACACTTAAAAGGTTATGTCGTAGGTACATGACCTCACCAAAGTATTTTGCTATGCACGGAGAAATTAATTTTAAGGATGTGCTAATGTTGAATGAAAGCAAACAAGCTGGTGACGTTCAAAAGTTTGCTGAATGGACATGAAAAGTTGACCGAGGTGGACTTTCGTATCCATGATCAGACTTTGTGAGCTTCCTTATGAATTGTGAAACTGCCATTTCTGATAAGTTGCCCAAAGAGTCACAATCTTTGAATACTGAGCAGACCAATGATGTGCTCATGCTTGACCACAGAGTCATGTTTTGGTGGGACAAGCTTAATCAGAAAGATGATGCAAGTTCATATTTGTTGTTAGAAAGGGTTGTCAGATTATTTATTACAGTGAGGGTACCTGCCATAGCTAGACTGTTGAAAAGACGCCATGAAAGGCTGGAGAAAGTGTTTATGCAATGTTCAAAGGGTTTAAGAAAATCACCTAAAGTTCTCAAACCATACTAAGTGTGATTTGCGTGCAGGGTTTAAATGAATGTACCACTCTTAGTACTGTGTTGAGTGATAATGGTGTAAGGTAATGTTGGCCAAGCATTGTATTCCAGCTTTTATTTTTTTTCATACACATTGTTAGCTAGTCAGTCATATGTTGTTGTTATCAAATATATCTATTAACTGGGTTATTTTCTGGTTGCCTGAATATCCCAAATTCATATTAACGTTGTATAATAAATTGCATATTCATGTCACAACCACAAACTGATGTCATATTTCTTCCTGCTAACAGAAGTAGCTGTAGGTTTATGTAAACAATGAGATAAAGTGAGAGCTATTTATTTGCACTACAATGTGTCAAACATATAAACAGAATAACAGAATACAGAACAAGCCTACACCAAACAGCATAATCCACTATCTACCACAAACAACACAACAAACAGAAGTAAAAACAAATCTACATCATTTGATAAATAGAGCTCATAAATTCAACTTTTTAGTTAATAAGTGGTACAAAAATTTGATTTTTTATCCCACATACAACAAAGTCAGGCACCAAACTGTAACTTTTTTTCTCTTCACATTCAGCTGTATAGGCATGTTCAGAAATGGAACGATTTCTGTCAGCTGATATCTTGTAGTGGTACTTATCTGATTTAAAAACCTTCCTGGACCTTTTCTTTTTCCTACCAACTGGAAAGGTTTTTGCCTGCAAAACATATTTGAACTGGATATGTAAAGATTAAAAATATGTTCTCGATACACAGTTACCAACACCTAATATTGATCCATTAATCATTCAACGAAATTAAATTCATGATTCACATGGGTCTACAAGAGCACTAGACACAAAGTACAAATTTGCTGGGACTAGACTTATGCTTCAATAATATTCTAGGTTATAGTTAGTTTCATAGAAGTATTCTGACATTGCATAAGTATGCCACCGGTAAGTAATAACACCAAATTATCGCCCACTATCAACCATATTGGACTGACAAATTTACGTCGCATTTGGATGCGATAAGGAGGTAAACTACAAGGGAATTTATAATTATTGATAATGGATCCTGTTTGGTTATTGGTTAAGGTATTTGTGCCGAACAATACAACATAGTTTTTGATTAATTTGAAAAAATTCTAGAAGCTTGAGATTCGACTTTAGCTCAATACAATAAAAAGTATGCATTTAACAGCTTTATAAACGTGACCACCGGATTTGTCTTTGTTCACTCAACGATTACCAAGAATGTTTTTATGTGAATATTTCGCAAATTTCAAGAGATTAAAAAATATATGTCAAAGTTCCAAGCCGAAAATATGGCGTCTCGATGCGGAATAAACACTTGCAAACTTTAATCGAATAAAACATATTGATTACCACAAAGTGGAAACTATGTTTATCAGCGTGTTTATCGATATATAAATAATTACCTCGTCGGGTAAATCCATCAGGATTGGTGATACTGGTGAAAGTTTTCGAAAAAGAAAATGTAGTTTCTCGCACAGCAGCTAACGCTTCAACTTGCCGAACTGAAATGTGAGCGATACACAGATCTCGTGGCGATCTAGCCGAGGCAGTCACTGCGCGCGAGATCTCGTTGATCTCGGCTTCGTTTCCACTCCTGCTATTGGCTTTAACTCCTTGTTTTATGAAATCATTTTCTGTTATCATATTTGCTGCAGATGAGATTCTTAAGAGCCATTGCGAAATAAAAAGTGTTTCGGTATAAAAATTTTAACATCAATCAAATCGTTTAATACTTAAAATAAACATGATAAAAGCCCATGCTTAAACATTATTTTATATATATATATATTTTATATATATATATATTTTATATATATATAAAAGATATATATATATAGAAATAGATGTATATATATCGATAAATAGATATATATATATTTATATATATATATATATTATATATATATATACATATGTATGTATATATATATATATATATATATATATATATATATATATACATATATATATTTTATATATATATATATTTACATTTATATATACATATGCATGTATGTATATATATATGTAAATATATATATATATATATATATACATAAATATATATATAAATATATATATATATATATATATATATGTTGGATTCAAAATGCTGTAGAAAGGCTTCCAGCAATCTTGTACACAGAGAGAAATTCAAAGAGACTGAATTCCTGTTTTCTTGTAAACGAGGCGCAATCTCATTATCCTTGAGTACACTTCAAATTGTTGAGGAAAACTTATGAAACTGTTTTAATCGATGGTTTACTGTGTAATTGTGCATCAGCATCGAAAACTGATGCTTCCATTCAGTCATTGTGCTAATAATGCTATTAAAGTGTTTGTCTATACATCATGTTATATAGTGACTTTCACTAGACTTAATATCAAATTACAATTAGACATCAATGGTTCTTGGCATTAGTTAAACCGCGCAATGCATTGATAAGCCATATGCTTTTTCCTGAAATCGTACATGCAGTCATTTCGTTTTGGCAAATAATATACTCTGAATAACTTTATGATTATTTAGTGTTTATGGTGTCAGGTCTCATCAATATTTCAGCCGAGGCCATTAGCTAATTATTTGGTGGAGAGTAAAGCAATCAACGGTAAAAGTTGATGGATAGTATAAACTGCTGCAACGGAGACATATGTTGGGCATAGGATTCTGACTGCTGTGCTCTAACATTCACAGGCAAAAAGCTAAATTTGTATATCAGTTCAGCAATGCATTGGCTTTCACCGTGGATAATTCTATACACCATTCAGCTCTTAGATTATTTCATGCATTTCTTTGACCATACGCAATTGCAACGTATTTAATGTGTTCACTAGAACATACGTTTTCGATAATTGTACTGCTGTTCCAACAAAAGGAAAGGATGTGTGCGGATCGTGGTATTCGTGCAAGATAGCAGCATACGACACTAAACAAGGCACCCGCTAGATACAAAGAATGATATATTGTATAGTCAAAGAAGAAACAGAGCTGATCAGCCATAACAGTTGAGTGATACGTGGCCCAGCACGAAGGCAACAAAATGTGATGGCAAACTCAAATATGTCCTGAAATATCTGAAACATAGACCGTGATTCAACTTGACCTACAACCTAAACACATACTGTAAATAGATATACAGTTGATTCTTCAACTTTAACAAATGAGGTGGACTTAAACCTGCTTTTTCGTAAAACAGCACCAGATTATCCCACGGGTTGGCGCTGTCAACTCATGGATGGAGGCGGACTGAGCCACAAGAAAATTCAACCTTGACAATCTATGTGGGTCATCTGACCGGAAATGAACACCACAATAACAGTATTCAGACATGTGTGGCATATCAATTCAAGTAGAACTTTAAGTATCGTTGGGGTCGGCGCGAAATTGGTCACTTATAACCCGTTCAACGCCATTATTGCGGACGCTATGACCTCATCAGTCATCGTGTCGTCTCCTCTATTATCAACAGGCTCTCCAAAATGTAGGTCAATGTATATTGTGCCGTGATCACCATAAAAACCGACTGCATTGAAATATGAAATTGACATCGTGGCAGAATGACTTGAAAAGTAATATACCTCTACTTGATGTTTTACGCACGGAAACCTTGCACGCGTTCTTATCATGATAATATTATATCACTTACGACAGCAGCTAAGACTGCAGAGTTTTTATCGGACCCATGCAAATGGCATGGCATGTTTAAATTGCTTCTTAACTCACAATTCCCTCTTATATCTCTGCTTCTGCGCAAATCCATGTTGAGCCTTACCCCATTCACATTGACATTACCCTCTGTCCAATTTGCAGTTTGTATGAAAATGTATGCAGCCAATTACTGCACGGTTGTTGAGATAAGGCCATATGCGTCTATATGCATTTATGCTTCGCGTATATATAAATAAATAGTAAACCCGCGCTTGCGCACTCACAGTTATCCTGAACGTAAATTTTCACTATTCAATCCTGTATATGCACACGCATTCACATAAAAACGACAAATTATTAGAAGTAACAAGATCTGCTAAGAGCATTTCATCAACTATTGCGAGCATGCAATCAATTTAGCCTGATGATATCCACCAAATTACATGCTATTCAAAATAATTCGAAGTACAAGTAAGATTCGGAACACATTGTAACCAGCTGTTCCCCTATTGGGCTTGCAGGGATACAGAAGGGTTGACTACAAATCTTATTTGACAGCCAGTAGAACAATTTATTGCCAACGCGTGTATGTTAAATGGATCCCCAGGCCCGTAGCCAGGGAGGGGGGGGGGGGTGTTTGAGGGGTTCGAACGAACCGCCCACATTGCCACACATTTGTGTATATATAGATATATCGTGTGTCGATGGTGCCTTTAATCATAGTCTTACAGCCGCATCAGTATGAGCCAAGAGAAAGGTCCACTATTAAGGGGAAAAGACCCCCCCCCGTAAAAATCCTGGCTACGGGCCTGATTCCGCTATGTACTTTCAGCCGTAATTTGCACGTTATCAAAATGAATATTTTAAACTATTCAAAGCAACGCGTGTTTGATGTCGATCAGTACATAATTCAGACAGTTTCGCAAGTGAGAGCATCATTTAAATGAAACACATTTGGGATAATAAAGATTCATAGCATCAGATGAACGACCATATTGCTAATGCATGTTGCATTATCTTATAACCTGGCACGCTGTCATATATTTAATATAACATTTCATCTTGTTATAGTGGTGAGATTCCCCAAATACTAACGGTATGTATGAATATATCAATGCGAGGGATTTAGACGACGATAGTGTGTAATTTATATATATATATATATATATATATATATATATATATATATATATATATATATATATATATATATATATATATATATATATATATATATATAGATGTATATATACGTATATGTATACATATATCTATATATATATATCTATATATATATATATATATATATATATATATATATATATATATATATATATATATATATATATATATATATCTATATATATATATATCTATATATATATATCTATATATATATATATATATATATATATATATCTATATATATATATATATATATATATATATAGCAGCTACAGTTTCACATTCTGTAACACAGATCTATTAACTTGTCACACTGGCTATAACTTTTATATTATAAGCGATGAAGTATATGTAAAACATAACATTATCCTTTCAAAATTGATTAATACAAGATGTCACACGAATCACTCTCTTGTTAAAAACATAAGGAAGTAAAAACCTATCCACTTTCATGAGGCAGATACTGAAACAACATGACAAGAAATTTTTTAAATATTATCTCATAGACTATTGATATAAACACATTGTTAGACTGATTTTATTAATGTGCACTGATATGACCAATAACCAATAGCACACCCAACTATAGTTAATGTAACTTTCCTTCATTGACCAATAATACCATCGTTATCATTGTCTTCCTGGGTACTGAGATGACTGGCATTGACTTGTGGCCACCATGAGGTTGATATGGAGCTCAGCTTTAATAAGTAAACTAGAATGCAATGCTTGGATGCTCACCTTGATTGGCTTTGTGGAATCTCCCATGGTCACTTAACCATTGATTCACATGATATATCTCTCCTCATTAGGTATACCAAACCTGAGGTCATCCATCCAGTTGTCCACCATCTGCAAATGAGCCAGGGGATCGTTTCACTAACAACGCATACGTATGCGCGAAGTAGCGCACAGATATCACTCGTTGCGATTTACGCATATGCGTTACTCGAAAACCGTTTCACTAAGAGCGCATACGAGCTATATAGCGCTATGACCAACGAGCACGTCATAGCGTGCGAATTTCGGGCGGCGAGAATTTTTTTCGGCAACATTTCACATTGACACACGTCAATGTTATCATTTAGCAGACGATAAAAATGGCGTCGTCAAGCATCACTACACCGTCAGTAAGTTTTCGTTTCGCGTCTTTTGTTCAAATTTAATCAATTATGACCTTGTTATACAAATAAATTGGTCAAATGTTGAAAAATAATATTTGTTTTATTCATCAAAGTATACTATCAAGCGTTAAATGTGTCCTTTTCAGTACTTATCTTGGACAACTTTCGTAAATATTTGTATACATTTGGTCATAGCGTTTTAATTGATATTACTGCAAAGCCGTTTACCTGTAAATGTACTTTCAGAAGAAGAAGTCCACAAATTGGACAAGCATTGAGGTTGAGGCCTTAATTCAAGGATTAGAGGATAATTGCGACGCACTCTATGGAAGTTTTAACCAGTCCAAAGGTTAGCCCCGGTCGAATAGTGAAATATATATACATATATATGTATTTATATATATATTTATATGCAGAGATATATATATATATATATATATATATATATATATAGAGATATATATATATATATAGAGATATATATATATATATATATATATATATATATATATATATCTCTATATATATATATATATATATATATATATGTATATGTATATATATATATATATATATATATATATCTCTATATATATCTATATATATATATATATATATATATCTATATATATATATATCTATATCTCTATATATTATACATAAATAAATATATATATATAGGTCAGGAAGGAAAGAGATCAGTAGTGTCTTTCAAAGAGAAGAGGTTGGTCTGGGAAAAGATTGCAACCCAGATCAACCGTCACAGCATCAATGGGAGGTCCGCTGAGGACGCAAAGCGGAAAAAAGAATGCTTGGTGTCAATGGTTAAGAAGAAGGTGTGTTGCTTTTTTATCCGTATATTTAATTAAATTCATTTTATTGTAATAGACTAGTCTGAAACAACATATTTGTTGTATTCAGGCTGCTTCAATAGCAGCAAAGCACAGACAGACGGGTGCTGCTGGGGGAGACTCCTGTGATCTATTGCCACAGGAGTTGCGCATACTCAGCATTATAGGAAACACTGCTGTACAAGGTACGACTGTAAACATCAAGAGTTACACTGTAACATACAGATGCATGACTGATTTCCCAAATACAATTATATGAAAAAAGAGATATATGAATAATTGCATGAATTTGATATATTTATTTCAGGGATAGAGGGGGCAGTGGAGTCAAGCTGCCCCATGCCATGTAAGTATTTTCATATCATATGGCAATGAATGCTGTGGTATTTTTAGTTGATTCTACAATATTGCTTTTTAACACTTTCAGTTGAGACGGTAGATTTAATTGGTGACTGTGAAGATATGGAGGAAACACCAATTAAAAAACGGAATAGTAAGCAAACCATGGATAGAAATATTCCCTTGAATAATTTCTTGTCAATCTTTAATAGCCACAATAAACTCAATCAACTGTGTTCTGTCCACAGTTGGGAAGCATGCTAGCCCTGAAGAGCCAACTACAGGTTAGAACTAATCTCAATGATGTTTATATATAGATGATTATATAAAGATATTTATCACAATATATGTATGAATATATAAATTTATTTATTACCTTTTATCAATAGTGGACTATATGAATTGTTTAGCGGAGCAGATATTGAAAGAATATCGAAAAACTAACGAGTTATTGGGAGAATTGGTCAAGATTCAAAAGAGAAAACTTGAACTCCAGGAGGAAGCCTCTGGTTTTCATTCTATGCAAGGGTAAATGTCACACACTTGTTTGTCTATGCATTTCTCTATAATGTTATAGTTTAATAGTATAATTAATTATATTAATTGCACTATATATACACTAGATCCATTTATACTGTATGGTGATTTAAAATTGTGTGTTGCGTGACAGATTTCTGGAATGAAGATAATCTGAATAAAATTCAAATATCTGCATTTAATAACAGCATCAATTGCTTGTTTGTCTTTATTTACTCATTTATAAAGTTGTAACACAGCCACATGTCTTGAGAATAACTTCATTTGAACAATTCATATTTAATTGAGAAATCTGGCAGCAATCATATCACGCTTAGCCACACCGCTCCTATTATTTTGCTGCTCAACTTCATTATCAGCAACAAAAACATCTTCATCATCTTCATCATTTTCATAAACATCATCATCATCATCATATTCATCATTGTTGTTACTTAATTTTTCTTTTCTAATCATGTTGTGCAACACGCTACAGGCTAAGATAACTTTGCAGCAAGTGCTTGTTCCCAGCTGTAACATCCCGCCTGTCCTGTGTAGGCACCTGTTCATACAAATATTGATTAGGCTTATGAAAATATGCATATTTCTAGTGTTTTATTGCATTTAGAACCACCTATGATTAATATTACAGCCCACCTGAACCTTGATTTCAGTACTCCTATGCATCTCTCTATTGTTGAGCGTGTGACTTTGTGGGAATGATTATATCTCCGCTGCGCTTGGTTGCTTGGGTTGAGAAAAGGAGTTAACAGCCAGTCCTTGCAGGGATAGCCGCTGTCCCCAAGCAGCAAGAGCCCTTCAAAATTTCCTGCCTCGAATCTTTCTTTGATAGAACTCTGACCGAGCATGAAGGCATCATGTGTCGACCCGGGCCACCTTGCGACAACATCTCTAATCAATAGTTTAGAATCACAGATGATCTGAAAAAATAGAAAATGGCCCATGTAGTAAATGAAGTTATAGAAAACTGTTCAGGGTTTACAAATTTGAAAATAAAAGTGGAATCATACCTGTACATTGATAGAATGTTCACTCTTCCTGTTTACGAAGGACCATTCTTCCCTGGATGGTGCTTTTATTTGAATATGGGTGCCATCAATGGCACCCACAACACTAGGGAATTGGGCAATGTTGTGGAATTGTTCGGCTAATTGGATTAGCTCATTTCTGAAATAACAATTAGAGAACACAATAAATATGAAATGCAATATTACAAAGTTTTATGTCAACAATATTATGTTAATTTTATTTATTAAACTTTTTTTTTTACCATAATAATGAGGATATAATGATTTCATCATAGTACCTAGTTGTGGGGAAGCTTATATATTCTGCTGCAATGGAGCAGAGATATGAAGACACTTTATGTATAATTCGGGACGTGGATGCGGTAGATATTCCATGGATCTCAGCCACCTCAGACAGCATACTGCCCTTGGAATAAAATCTAAGGGCTGCAAGAACCTGAATATAAAAAAAAAGTAATTGATTTGATGAGGCAAGAAGATTATATTAGAATCATACTGGAACATATAGTTTATAGTGAACTGATTAAGATCAAATTATGATAACACTAATAAGGAACATTAGTTTTTAATTAAATTGAACACTAATTTCAAATAATAATAATTATTCTTTCTGGGAAAGATAACCTTTGATTAAAAACCACCAATCATAGCGTTGATACCAAAATCCCTCATAATCGAAGCAACCTTTGTCAAAGCACATTATGAAAGTCTGTCATAGCGCTTCTATAAAGAAAGCTAATCAATATTTCATCCGAAAAAACAAGTTCTTCAGTTGGTCACTGCTTGAATACGATAAAAACTGTTGAGTAAACTAAAAAATACAAACAGAATAAGCAAATGTGCAAACCTGGGTGTCGGGTTCGATTGCCTTTGATCGGTTGGTGTAGTTACAAAAGTCACTGCTCTTGTAACCAGCAATCAATTGCTCGAGCAGGTTTCTTGGCAACCTATAGTTGCCTAATTCAAAAGTCGGCGACATCGCTGAGCCGTTTTCTTGGCCAAAAAACGCGTTTACGCCTGACCAATTCAGTTTCGTTCAGTGCAAGGAACGCCATTTTGAACATATATATGCGCTACTTACCGTGTTATGTGTGGTCTAGGTTGCCCATAAATGTATGCGCTACTTTAATGCGCTAGTTGCCGTGTGCGCTGTTAGTGAAACGCGCCAAAATAGGAAACTCGTAAAGATATGCGTTACTTGGGATTTACGAGCTATTCTAGCGCATATGCGTTTATTAGTGAAGATGAGGACATACATATCTGATGTTGATTCTGTTACAAAGCTTTCGATAGATATTCAGCAATAGTCTACAGGCCATAGAGCATGGCTCGGACGTCATAAAGGTAGATAAGGCCACATGACACTATTCTTTTCGTGAACGATACTGAAGAACATCTTCCCTGAGCAAAAGCCTGGCCTTAAAGCAAAACACTGCTGCCTTTAATACAAGGGTGTATCATGCAGAGATGGATGAACATGACTATCATGTTTGGCCAGTTTGTCACAAATGATGAGGCCCATCTTGAACAAACAAATTCCCCAATAGGGGCTGAGACACCAACACAGGTGAGAAAAACCTCCAATATCATTACATTGAGCCGCTGGGTCTGGGTCCGTAAATGTAACTATTCATGTTTACAAGGTGATATGAACACGAGAACGTCCTTTGTATGATTTGAGACCACTTGCTTTATAATAAAAACATCCAATATCCCCTTGGATTTTTACATACAGGATATTTTTTACGTTTTCCATTAATAACTCAGGAGTCAAAGTTATTTCAGAGTTATTTTAATTTAGTAAGAAACCGTTTATATAAGAGTGGTACATGTTTAATTTGGGGTTGCTAGTTGCTTTTGAAGGAAACAAAAATTATTAGTGGGATAACGTGGTATACAGAGACTCTGCATAAGTTGTTCAATAATAACTAAGGAACGAAAGGTCAAGCAGGGCTGATGTTAAATTTTACACCACTCTCAATATATAAGAGGAGTCAATGTAAAATTTGGGGCTGCTAGCATGATTTATAGTAAAATGTGACAAATATAAAAAATTATTCCCCATTAGATTAACATAGTAAAGAGAGAGTTTTTCATCAACAACTCAAGACAAGTGGACAAACAGCATGATCCCTCCACCGGGTTGGTGGGCCCTGATACTAGCCACCCTACAACTTGATTAGAGGAAGTGCAGCAACGTCTACCGTACTATCCCTACAGGACGTCTGATTAGACGGCCTACGATGTTCGATCCCCATGCAGTGCACAAATTCACAATTCAAATCAAATAACTTGAACGTATACAACCTGGCGAGTTACTTGGTGTCATCGCATGTTTCGATGGAAATGAACAATTTGCGCCTATAATCACGAGTAGATGTATTCAGCTGACATGGACAACATTGCGATTGCAATCGTGGTGGCATCATCGATGAGCACGTCGACATGTTTATCTGGAGGTGGTAGTTTCTGCGCGCAGGCGCAGTCCGGACTATTTCATGTTTAGCTAAAAGCATGATGCGCGCCAAGCAAACAAACACCATGTGACCAAAATAGTAGACAATCCATCTGGATATCTTGAAAATCTATATTAAATGACATTTTCTAACAAACTGCGATAGCTTTTTGCGCGGTTCCATACAAATGGTTTTTTTGTAGATTCTAAATCCCACGGTCCTATCTCAAAACACATTGCTCATTAGCGCGGAAATAGAAGATTCCGAACCGTATATACAAATATCACCGTTCGACCGGGGCTTCTCTCCTACTTGCGAGCGGCTGAGCTCACGTCCTGAACAGCCCGCTGGAGCTTGTAAACTACGTACGGGTATGTCACACAATTTCTCCTACATTGAATGTGTCATATGAATGATATCTAAGCTATAAACGTCAGTAATTATACTGACCGAACAAGAAATCACCTGAAAATAGAGTACGCAAAATGGTGATGGCTGACCGATCGTCTTTATGTATATGTGCTTGTGTAGTGGGTATTCCATCCGGTATGGAAGCTAGAATTAATGCAGCACCAAAAGGCGGAGTGATCACGCAATCCCTTTCGTGGGGGCAATAGGATTTTTACGAAATGAGCAAACCAATATCATAATACAGTATGGCTGATTATTCACTAGTCAAAAACGGTCGGTTGATACGATATGATTCAGTTCCTTACTTGGAACTTTTCACATCACAGATCACCAAAACGGGTGCGAGATATCAGTAAGGCTCGCCAAAAGTTTATATGCTGATCGGCATGTCGATTTCCCAGCAAAATTGTTACATTTGTACTAATTTATTAAAATTAAACATTAAAAAAAAGATATATATTGAGAAATAAACACCTCAAATGAGTTGATGGGGGCATAAAACCTTGGATCTCACAGTAAAACAGCCATTTATTTTTGTATCCAGCCTTAAAGATTTTAAGAGCGTGTACCGACCATTACTCATTAAAATGCTGTTATATATACATTCAAAATATGTATATTTGTATTTGAAGAGATAACTCCAAACAAATATATTCATTGACATAACATACTAACAATGTGTCTTAGTTTGAGAGCAAATATACGACGTATAAGTCCACTTAATGACCGATTATTCAATACGGTCGTTGTCGATAGTTTGCCCGAACGATAAGATTCCAACCCTAGACGAAGTAGCAACAAACGATGTTATACTTTGACGGGGTAGAAGACGTTGGGGTGTTTGGCTCCTAATTTCAATCGCAAGGTTATACACGGACGCACATGATTACAAGACAACATTTACATCGACGACAGTAGTTAAATGCTGACATATATGTGTTGTGTTCAACTTTAATATGGTTATCATTGTCAAATAATAATAATAAAGGATGAAATTAAAACAGTTCTGTGCCATATAAAAACGACGAAAGGTGATATAACTTAAGGTGGACTCGAGCGATATTCATTATACCTTGAGCGTCAATTATCCCACGAATAAAGTAGCTATTATCCGTTCAGTCTATCGGGGTTGACAGATGAAAGTGAGCTTTAGATGCATATATAGATAGTAACATGATGCCTATTTCTTGTCCATTGGCTATTTATGGCTTGATGAAAACTAATAATATAATTCAACCTTACTGATGCATAAATACCCATAAAAGAAGCGATGCACAACCAGTCATTAAACACATTTCAATGTCGCTGAAGGTTTTTATAGAATATATCAATGATTATGCATTCAGGGCTTCGACCCCTCTGTAATTTTTCGTATCGAAGCTGCTTTCTTCAAAGGAGCTGCGTATATGACAGACATGGCCCACATGTTGTCTTGATACCTGCCCATTGCATGCTAATTAGTCATGTCGGAGAAGTCTATATAGAAATGTTTACGTTTATTGTCGTCAAAACAAAAATGTACGCTAGATGTAACAGCCCTGAATGCATGTTCATTGAAGCAAGCAATTGGATATATTCTATAAAAACCTTCAGCGACATTGAATGTGTTTAATGTCGGTTGTGCATGCGATTATTTTAGTGGGTATTTATGCATCAGAAAGTTGAATTATATAAGTAATTATCGGATACTTCACGAGAGCATGGGAAGAAATAGCTACAAATTTCGCATGAATACAAATTTCGAAAGCTCCAACAATCAGCTAGTATAGGATAGACTGAATAACCCTAGTCCTTCTGCGTGGCATATTAGCTATTTACGATGGTATATGCTCATCTGAAGTTATATCATCTTGTCACGAATCGTTTTAATTTCATCCTTTATTATTAAATCCATATTAAAGTTGAACACAACACATATATGTCACACTGCTTTAGTGTTGCAGCATGTGCGTCCGTGTATATATATTGCGATGATATAGGATATATATAAATAGATATATTATTTATTTATTTACATCCGACATATATATATATAATATATATATCTATATATATATTATACAATGAATATATATATATATATATATATTAAATATATATCAGCACTATATATATACGACTCCATATTATATCCATATATATATATACAGCCAACTTTTCGTTCTTTTCCGGGCACTATTACCTATGCGCTCCTCCATGTACCCATGGCCTATTTTAAATATGTCCTATTTTAAATAACCTTTTGTCATATTATATAACGTATAAGACATTCAAGATATTTGTACCGAGGAATGAAAAATGGTATTGCTATGCTTAGTGAAGCTGCAGATGCCTAAGAGGCATGTAAAGAGCCCATTCACATTGGGACCTATGATGTCTGTGTAACGTGTACATTAGAGATGTGTCAAAAAGTCTACCTAGTGCTGTATCTGTACATTGGGACCGCATGACTCCCAACGGAATGTGGGATAAATCTTTTTACATGGCCCACAATGGTGCCAGGTACATCAATACGCGAGTCGCGTTGGCTACCAAAGTTTTGTTAGCTCTTACGCTTATGATTTGACCCATCTCTTATCTTACTTCGAAAATTAAGAGTACGGAATCTTTGGCACTTGTAAAAAAAAGTTAGGTTTTTCAAAATTGCATTATTGCAAAAGAACCTTTTTATTGGGCTTCAATGAGAGCACTATTCATAATGTGTTCTGTTAAGGACAGTAATTGTCGCCATAATGTTAGATGAGCTTTAGCAGTAACGTAAACCCATCAAGCGCCCTGTCGTATGAGCAATATATTCAAGTGGCAATGAACAACAAATACCGTACTAACATATATGTAATTTCTGGTGGCATATGCCGGCTACTCCTACGCCGTCATGTTCTGCAGAAAGCCCGATAATGAGCCGCCGGGTAGGGGGGCGAGTTAATTAGTCTGAGCATTAAGGTGCGATACATCATGCGATCCGAGGTCTAGCTGTAGTGGTTTAAGTATTCCCAGCCCCACCCAACCAGGACCCTGCCTTGACCCAACCCTTGTATCTGCCACGAACAAATTCTATCGCCCCTTGATATCGAAATGCAATGGTTTTACATTACGTTTATTGTGTTCCGGTGTCTGATGCATGGCATTAGATTGATATGAAGGCCTCGAAGGCAGTCGTGGCCTTGATCATGCGCTAAATTGCAACTGAATAGGTGCGTCGGTTTCGGAAGGAGTTTTGTCTTGGGAGGCTATGCTGGAATGTCATTCAGCAACAATGTTATTGGAGAATGATTCCCATTAAACTCCAGCTCCCCTTGACGTCAACATCTACATCAGTTAGGGTTTCCAAATTATTGCATTATTTATGGTATATTAACTATTTCTGGTATTGTTATTTCTGTGTTTGTCTGAGCATCAACTTAGCATTATGATATTAACACAAAGCATTGCATTTCGGTATAGCCGACGTGCAGGTTAATCAGAGTATTTAACCACTTGAATCCAATTGCTAGGATCCTATTGAGAATGAAATAAATGTTAACCTGTTCAGCAGTTTATGCTCCACTTTCGAATCATGTGGTAAGGTCAAATAGATGGTGCGTTGACAAATGCCATTACCCATAGAAAGGAATCCCATAATACAGCCCTAACGGTCGTCCGAAGGTGGTTCAATATTTGTGCGGGGCGAATCGAGGGTGGATTGCGGTTGCTAGTTAGATATATCCCACCGTGACCATCGTCGGTCCATTCCAATGCATTGAGAACCATCGGCAGTCTCAATACGTGTTGTCTTATCTCATTTTCCTGCCGAAAAGAATTTACAAAAGGAATGTGTGTCCAGATGGATTGTAATATACTTGTGAGAGGGGAGTACTATCAACCATAACTTCGATTGTGGTTAAAGAAGAGCAAAGATGGGTATTAGAACTACAAAGCATATAAACATGGTACCAACGAGTCTTGAACAGCAAATATTGAAGGATCTGTCTAGCAAGCTACTCTTACGCTTCATCTCATAAAAACTTTCAAGGAAACTTGTACGTAGTGAGTGGCATATTTGTTATAACACCGTACCTGCGCAAAGACATACCGCATTTCCATCACTCTGCCACCAGTTCTGCCGCTGCTCTACACTTGTTTATTACAATATGTGACGAGATTTATAATGTCGAGGCAGCGGTCCCTCTTATATATACAGGCAGTGGTTGAGCCATTGTAGCAATTGTGTATCATTTCATGCACGTACTACAACTGCAGAATATGTCACCAACGTCGTTCAAAAAACCCAGCCCACATTGATTTTACCATTAAGTTGTAATAAATACAGGTGATCGTGTCTTTTAAGCATTAGCATTTAGAATCAGATACATTGCTACCCTCCTGTTTGTTTATGATTCCGACCTTTCAGTATCCAGTATCCAACAACCTGCACAGGATAAGTCGATTTCTTTTTTATCACTTGGCCACCCTTTGTTATTCGGCCCGTCATTGTATTGACGAAAGATTGGTTCAAATATTATTATGTAAATTAAATTTACGTGCTTGCAACAGCTCCTTTCCTCACATAGTAAGGCCACTACTGGTACATCAACTCTGTCGAGCATCAATGCCAATTTCATTATAACAGGGATGCTGCCCAGTCCGGTTTATTTCAAGAGAGTTTTAAGAGGTTTGTTAAGACAATCGGACTTTAAGATAATTGGATAAAGATACGGCATGTTATCACCATGCCGGCGCGTCTAATCATCATATACGATCCGCATACAAAACACAAATGAAGAATAAAAACATCACCGTCTGACCGGGGCTAAACCAAGTCTTATATATTCTAGAGCCACGTTAGCCCGGCACCAGACCAAGCCCAACAGACGGATCGATTACCAAGTTTGGGAGCACAAGCTCCAAAGCCTGGTTCAAAAGAGCTAACCAGACCAAATGACTACACCATATATAGATCTATTGTAACGCTTAAGTATAAGCCAAAGGTATATGTCAACTTGCAAATTTAGAATTTTGTTAGTAGATAGAACATAAGGAACATTGTCGAAATTCTACAAGAGGTGACCATCCATTTAAGGTCTATCGCTTACAAAAGTCAAAACAACAGCATGGTACATCGATAAAAAAAACCCTCATATTTACATAAAATGAATGCATGAAGAAAACTAAACTGGGATCCATGGGAAAGCGAAAAAAGTGCAGATTCATTTCCCAATTTCTTGAACAACTAGCCTGCCACGGGCACAGCTCGCGTCCACGGCCATGATGCTGCTTTTTAGTATGGCTCCCCTGCCGTTTTGGGCGCAGTCACAGCCATTCCTGCGGAGTCGAATATCTTGTTATTGACGATCTTTGATTTGTTCACGACAGTCAGTTGCCCGCCCTTTATCATGACATTATTACATGCAGATCATTCGAAACACGACTGATGACCATGTAATTGTCACAAATTGCCACTCGGTAATAAATAAATTAATCACACCTCTATATAAGAAAGGGATACGTCTTACACAACTGTCTTGTTACCCTTAACGCTCGGTTTCCGGTCTAATCTATAATTGTCCTTGCAATGAAATCATCCAACACCTCCCAGTAGAGTGTGGTGCTTTTCATTGTGCGCGCCTTTGGATAAAATGCATGCAAAAGTCATAGAGCCAAGGCATATCATAGCATTTCACAGAATGGGGTCACGTTTCATAATTGCGACATGTGACGCTTCCCTTCTGACATATTGCATAAACATCAAGGACCACATCCGCGCTATTGCGTGCTATTTGCTTCACTTTTATGATATTTTGCAGTGGTCTGTCATATAACATCGTCCATCTAAATGTGAAGGACACCCATAGTGCAAACTGGCAAAGCTATACCTTGTCATTATTCAGCAATTAGCATAACATCATGCGTCTAGCAAGAACAACTCTGCCGATTTTGAGACTGATAGCAATCTATATAGTAGTTTCATTTGTTACTAATGAATACGACGGATTGTTAGATCCGGATCAAGTTCAATCAATAGGTCATTCACAATGTACACTTCCATCAAACCTTTGTGCTATATGTATATTTGATAGCATTTCGTCATCTCAGCTTCTTGTCAGCACCAGTCACTATCAAGCAATCACGGCTTTATCGCATAAGTGGTAAGCCAGGATGTTCATATAGCAAAGGCCATGGAATTGTGCTTTAGCCATGGCTAGAGCGATGGCTAGAGCCATGGCTAGAGCGATGGCTAGAGCGATGGCTAGAGCCATGGCTAGAGCATTGGCTAGAGCATTGGCTAGAGCGGCAAGAACCAAGCAGAGGTTCGTCTACGAAAACGCCACACAAATTGAGTTAATTAATAAGCGTGAAGGTATGGGATTCTTCTCAGGTCAGTCAAGTTGAACATGTTGAAATATAGTTGAACGGTGGAAAATCATTTTTCCACACGTTGTTTGCTAATCCATGTCTTGATGAGAAAAATACGATATGAGTGTTATAATTCCCTTGCAGACACTAAAAGGGTAGAGTAACACTATTTTATCATATTTGTTTGTTTTTTAAAATAATCTTAATCTCTATATGTCATACATATTGAATAGTCCATTTCTTGCGCGACAATTACTTTCATTTTCGTTCGA
>CM067342.1:13789644-13817144 GCA_034190875.2 Urechis unicinctus | reverse complement strand
CATGTAATGTTTGTACAAAGGCGTTTGTGGTGTTGTGTTCAGTTATCAATAAACATCTATTTGGAACCTCGAGTTTCTTGTGGACCCCCGAAATGTGTTGGGGACCCTTGCGAATTTTAACCTGAGGGTCCTGGACCCTTGATAATTTTTGGCTAGCGAGAGCCCTGCATATATATCAGGGGTAGACACTAACTTCCAGCATTCACTTGTCCTGTATGACAAGTGAATGGCAATTTGTACTTGTCCAATGTGAAACCTACTTGTCCCATAAGACATGGAAGTTCACAGGGTATGGTTGTTGTTATTGATATAAGTAACAATCTCTTAGGTAAAAAGTTAATTGCATTAAAATTATTTATACTCCAATCATTACATGTTATGTACCTTTACAATTTCTTTACAGCTTAATGAAAACAGGTTTTCAAAAATATTAAATGGTAGGGGGGCACTTAAGTGTATAGAGGTAGTATACATGTGTCGCGCGACGGGGTATGTTTTTTTTCGGCCTCTTGACTTGTACGACGGGTTTTGTCGGGCCTCGTACTTATACTACGGGTTTTTTTTTTCCAGCTGCAATCTGTACAACAGTTTTTTTTGGGGGGCTTCGTTTTGTTCGACGAGGTATGTTTTTCTCTTCCTATCTGTACAGCGGGTTTAAAATATGTTTTGTTTCAGTATGTCGAGATTTTCTTTCGGGATTTCCCACCGATCGTTGACAATGCAAATGAAATGAATGGTCCCTGTGTGACGCGCTGAGAATCACACGCTCGACCGTGCAAGCGCACAAGGTTGTTACTGAATGTAATCAGAAATCACCTGATCAGATTTTGAGATTTTTTCTGACACTTATCCTGCCTACGTCGTACGGTGGGTTATACATTTCCATAATACCTTGTACGACGGGGTATGCTTTTTTGCCATTTTCTACTTGTACGATGGGTTATACATTCGCATAATACCTTGTATGACGGGGTATGCTTTTGGCCATTTTCACCTTGTACGACGGGTACGGGATTTCGAGGTCCCGCGGCACACCCCAATCCGGGATAAGGCCATATGCCCCACCTTGCAAGATATTCGTGGCTTCATTCCATAGTTGGTCATAGCAGTTGAATTTATCAGCTGAGGTCATATTGGCCCTTTATATATATTTTGTGTCTGTTGCGCCATCAAACATTGGTTGTACAACAGTCCACCAAAACACAACGTGTTGGCTCGCACGCTCTGTCATCGTAGCGCGGTGCGTACCGCGCCAACGTCACAACGCGCATATATTGTGTTAAATCAATAGCGCGTTATAAACGTGTCACGCACCACCTGCAACAAGCTTACATCACTGTCATGACGCTAGCTAGTTATCGAGACAATGCATACTACGACACATAACAAGTGCCTCTGTTTTCGATTCATCGGGTACTGGTAGAATAAAGCAACTTGCGGTTAAACTGTACATGACCGAGTGAGTCTTCATTACTAGCAGTGAAAGAACTTCACACACACGAAACTGGCTGTACGGTTACTGATTATTCTGTCTTACACGCTCGGCTGCACATTGAAAGACGCTGAAACCTCAGTCTTCAAGGCTTCAGTATTTGCTCGAGATAACACTCGTGATTGGCGAAGTAATGAACATGTCCGGTCGGACAAGTACTTGGGACTTTTCACTTGTCCCACAAGCAGAACCACCTGTTCCGGGCAAGCGGACAGCCGTTAGTGTCTACCCCTGTATATACATACATACATATATAAATACATACATATATAAATACATACATACATACACACACATTCACACCCACATACACACAGACAGACAGACACATACATACATACATACATACATACATACACATACACATACATACATACATACATACACATACATACATACATACATACATACATACATACATACATACATACATACATACATACATACATACATACATACATACATACATACATACATACATACATACATACATACACACATACATACATACATACATACACACATACATACACACACATACATACATACATACATACATACATACATACATACATACATACATACATACATACATACATACATACACACACACACACACACACACACACACACACACACACACACACACATACATACATACATACATACATACATACATACATACATACATACATACATACATACATACATACATACATACATACACACACACACACACACACACACACACACACACACACACACACACATAATATACTAACATACATACATATATACATACACACACAAATAACATACATACATACATACATATATACATACACACACATACACACACATTCACACACACACATACATATATACACACATACATGCATATATGCATACATACATACATACATGCATACATACATACACATACATACATACATACATACATACATACACACACACACACACACACACACACACACACACACACACACACACACACACACACACAGAGTCTAGGCATAATTTTATGGCAGAGTGATGTTTTTAAATCAAACATGTTCACATGCGCTTTCAAAAATGACACTGAACTAGGCATATTTTTGTATTCTGTTGATAACTTTTTTCCTGCAGCATGAAAATGGGGAAAAGAAAAATGAAAAAGTCTGTTCCGGCTGCTAATGTTTCACAAGCTGATGAAACATTCAATTTCTACGGTATGGACCCATCAACTGCAGTGAACAAGAGCCAACTGGAGTGGTCCCACACTGTATTCATTAATTTGTTAATAAAACTCTCAAAGTGATATTTATGCATTATTCTGTCGATTAATGTCAGAATATAAGTTAGCAATATTAGTGTCATGAGCTATTTTAGGAATAAACTTTTGACTGGATACCACTTGAAATATTGGAGATGAATGCATGCTTGGTGTATAAGATTAAATTCAATTGATTCTACTGTTATGTATTTTTGCAGTAGGAACAGCAGTACTTGTGTGCCTTAAAAGACCCAGGGTATGGTGGCCTGGATTTGTAGTTGGGCAGACTTCTTTAGAAAGGAATCATCTAACACAGTGCAAATTCTGGAACGAGCCAGATGCGTGAGTGATTTTCAGAATTATCCATGCAACAGCTCACACCCCCATTATGGAAAATTTAGCCTTGCTGTTTCATGTAAGCTTTCATTATCAGACTACATTGAGACTACCATAGCTATTCTTATAGACAGTTTGCTGCGGAAATGAATCACGGTTTTTATTAATCGTGGCAATGCAAAAATGTTAATTTTTGAATACAACTCATTCACACACACAAAGATAAATTTCATTTTTTTTACATGTTACATTTTGGATTTGAATAGGATTGATGTCCTGCCTAGCAACATCAGAGAATTTGATGCAGAAGATCCATATTTGGAAAAGGGCAAAGGTATGTATTATTTTGATATAAAGAGTTGTAAACAACTGATTCCCATTTTGTCGTAACTACTGTATCTCCTTGCTCACAAGCCTATACTTGGCCATAAACCCATCCCCATATTTGAAATAAATTAACTTTGTTTGACATTAGTGCTGCTGATAAGGCGGGTGACCAGCATTGCCCCAGTCAGGCCTCACCCATCCCTGGCTAAAATAGCAGTAGTGTAGTGCAGCTCATTCTCAATTTTTTTATGAAAAGCCCTGGGTTTGTGAGCAAGGCAATGCATTATATCTTTTAGTCCATTAAGTTACAATTTGTTTTGTTGAAAATAACCAGTTAATGTGCATCAATAAGTTATAACCCTATTGTGTGCTGTTACAGCTTTGGTAAAGAAGAAATTGCCCAGTTACTTTAACACGTATCTTGAGGATATATCAAGGGCAGTGACATTGAAGGAAAGTCCAGTATATGGTACAGTTAATAGCAATTGTTTTAGATATACCTGTTTTCAGAGAGTTAACCAACTTCTTAAGTTTTATGCCTCCAAATAATCACAACAGCATGATTTTTATATTTACCACAGCCTGTCGGGCATCAGGGCCAAGGAATGAAGGATCTCTTATGACACAGATGGAGCCTGAAAAGATGCCACTTGATCAACCACATAACGCTAGTACTTCTCAGCAAGATGGTAAGACATTTTCTTGGATATTTACATTTAAACTGACTCTGAAATGAGGTTGCTATATTGCAAAAATACTAGTGCGCTGTTTTTATAATTACAGGCACAGAGTTCCAGGTTTCTGAGCCACTTGTTGAAGTATCTCTAACGACAGAGATGCAAACTGATGAGCTACCACAGGCAACCAAGTGCACTGATTCTCAGGAGGAAGGTAAATAAATATTTGAAAGTTTTGACAAATAAATTTGTGCTCCTTGTCCTTTGTTGGGGCGTGGTAATGTTGTTGGATGAAGCCTATGTGAGTCATTTTTACAGCATTATGATTTTGTGGTTATTTATACTGGATTTGCTTTCAGATAAACTTTTATCTTCAGATTATAATGATATGGATAGTGCTGATGATGATATCATACCACCAACACCTACAAAACACAAGGTAAATTCCCAGAGCTACCTGCTCCTAATAAACATGAGCATCATGATTCAAATGATGACAGAGCACTGCTTTTGTGTTACAGGAGAATAGTGGCTACCAAAACTTGTTAACAAAATACAGTGGGCTTGTTAACAACAATCTGGTGTGGTCTCTCTCTTTATGTGTTCTTAAGTTTGTTTATACTCAGTCAGATTTCTTATTAATCATCAAATAATGAAACTAAAAATGATATTGTACTTGTCAGAAACGAAGATCAGCAGTGGATGGTGATGGTATGAATCTTAATTATTGGCATTTGACAGTTAGATATTAATCTCACATTGTGCATTTGTTGGACTGTTTGTGTCTTAACACCATTTTATCATGTTCATTACCTTGCTTTTTAATAGTGACTTTGCATTTACTGCTATTATTTTGTTGTTTGGGCTAATATTACATTATAGTTACCAAATCATGTTAAACAACAAAGTAGGGGCGCCCGAGTGACTCGGTGGTTAGTGTGTGCGCTTAGGAGCCTCTGGGTTCTGAGTTTGACACCACCCTGCTGCACTGGCGTTGTCATGTGGCCAGTAGCAGCAATATGCTTGCCAATTCATCTTATCATCATCTGTTGTGATATCACCTGATATCTTTGCCATATTCTGTATTACCTTTCTCACAAGCCCATAGTTTTTTAGCTGGAATTTTCCCAAAAAGTTGGCGGATGGGCTGAGTTCATTGGACTGGCACTTACCAAAGATTTTCACGGTGAACAAAGTATCACTTTTAGAAGGTCACGCGTCTATAATACATTACTGAGAAAAGCAGGCCTTCTTGTGTATTGTAACATTTAAACAAGTACACTAAGCAGGGTGACCAAGTGCATGTTCAATCAAGTTTCCCTCAAAGAAAGGGATGGGTTTATGACCGAGTAAGGGCTTGTGAACGAGCAATAGAGAGGGCAGAAGCAACATTCAACCCTTTATATTTCACATTTAATTCACCACAGTGGCATTATAACCATGAAACAAAGCAAGTCTTATTTCCAAAAAGAAAAAAGAATTTCTGTCCAGTTGGTATTCATACAATGTAAATGTTATGCATGAAGTACCCAGTATCTTTTGTATTATACTTACCATACATTTTGTGTGATATAGCTATTGAGGAGGATGCTGAAAGTGACAATCCTAGTGACGATGAATACATGCTAAGTGTTTCTGATATAGATTATCTAAGCAGGTAAGTACCTGGTGTAGAATATCCCAAAAAATTTAAGTATATTGTCCTTGCTGTTGTTCTACAATCTTATGTTTTGGATATTTCGTTATAGCAGTGAGTCTGGGTCATTGATGGAGCCTAATGAAGCCAACAAAGTCCCAACACCACCCCCAAAAAGGTCAGTCTTATAATGTTTTAGATATTATACAAATATTCACAGCATCATATGGTGTAACTATAAAGCATGCATATCATATTGTGGAAGGTGTGATATCCACCCAACATGAACCATGCGATATCTCTCACAACAGGAAACTGAATGTGACCCAAGCCTGCGATCCGACGCTCAAGACTTCTGCCAAAAACAAAAAGAAGACCTGTCTGAAGTGTAAAAAGGCAGTGATTAATTTGAATAGACATTTGGTCAGATGCATGGGAGTTTCTGGGAGGTATCGCAATATTAATATCATGCCTCGCCTTGTGGAAGAGAGCTACAAGCAACGATCCAGTAAAGTAAGCAACAGCTCCTTGATTTTATTTGCTTTAGCTGGTATTTTAATGTCAGATGTTATGAATTTGATCTTGTTGATATTGATAAGTTATTGATGAGTTCATGTTCATTATTTAATGGTTACTATCTATATACTTCTTTGTGTGAATAATGAAAATTTTAGTTAATTTGTATACCCTTTCACGGCGCAAGTTGCATTAATGCATCCTGTACCTCTGACCGGGAGAAATATCTATGCATCCCGGGGCGCAGACTTTTAACAGTGACCTCTGACCGGTGTGACGTTTCTAGCAAATCGAATTTTATGTGCATGACATCGCTAAACTTTGACCCAGATAGTGGGGTATACTTAATATTATAAATATTCATCATTAGAGCTAGTTTTATCCAATTACACGCAAATATAGGAACTATTGGTTTCGAGTTGGCGTTCACGATTGCGGATATTGCGTTTTTGTAAACAATGTTAATCACTCGTTTATCTTCAGTGGAGCAGAATATAGTGACAACAAATAAGTATAGGCTGCAGTTGCATGAGAACGCTTGTGTGTCAAAGTATTGATGAAGATTCGGATGTTTGTAGTGATGAATGAAAGACGTACCGAGCTGTCACTTTCGACAGCCCACGGCGACAGTAAAACAGAGCTGTGGCAAGAAATTGAGGGCTGCCAACTTTCATGCTGTTAGCCTTAACATGGCTCCATGACTATTTATCAGAGAGATTGATCTTTGGATCTTCCTGCTTCACTTGATCTCTCATATGTATGTATAAGAACGAGAACAAGTTACAATGAACCATGCATAAACGTCATCGGCCATTTCCTTTGGTTGTTTCCCAGATTAGTTCCGGTCAGGGAACATACATGAAGCATCAACTCAGGTCCCACATGTTAATTTTGTCAACTTTAAATGATGAATTGATTGGTTATTTAAATTTTAAAAATGCAGACTAAGAGACGTCTCAAAGTGTGTCCACTGTGTGATTCTGTGGTGGTCCGCATCGATCACCATCTCAGAAATAAGCATGGTTTGTCCAAAGATGACGACACATATAAGAACCTTAAGGTAATATAGTGCTTGTAGAATTTAAGAATCTTGGCATTGAATTATATATTGTTTTGGTTTTGTATTATTTTAAGATGGTCGTTAAATTTAATGCAAAATATGATTGGTTGGTGTTGAAGTAGATGCTTTGACCCGCTCTTAGATAACGCCTTGCCAGAACGCGTTGGCTGAAAAGACTTGCAATAATAAATTACCCCTTGCAACAGAAACCCTTTGCATGCACACACTTTAATTTGACAGAAAAGATGCAAAGATGAGAACCACTTATATGTAATAATATGCACAGCGATGTAGAATACAATTATTTTCTGCACCATGTGTTATTGTTATCAAAACTTGTATTGTATCGTTCTAGTTTATTATTAAATTCAGGTGCTTTTTTGCTTTAACAGAAGAGCTGTCAGTGTTACAGTAGTGATCAAATCTCAGCGCGACCACCATCTACAACAGTAACCGCATCTTGCTCTGAGGTTTGAGGAAATAATGATTTTTTATTGTAAAAATTCTGAAGTTGTGAATCACTGTACCTCCAAACAGATGTGCTTTTCATGTGATTATGTAAATACAAGGTGCATGTTTGTTATCTTGATACCATCTTGTAGATGTAAATAATACACAAATCATAACACATGATATGCCTGTGTCACATATCATTATATTCCAGTGGCTTTCTTCTTTTAGCAGGAAAGCCTTTTGCATGACAAAAGCAGTCAAATTTCTAATACATCAGTGAGACCATCAACATCATCAACAACAGTTACAGCATCATACTCTGAGGTTTGAAGAGGCTACTTACTGTAACCTATAGTGACTGTACCTCTTAAAATATGTTCCATTTATTTGCTTAGTGCATGTATAAAATGTTGTGCAGGTTTGTTTTTCATACTGCTTATTAATGTCAATGAAAAACATAGAACTAGTGAATTATCCACCCTGTTGCTTATCATTATATTTGTTTTGTTTTAACAGAAGGGTTGTCAATATGACAATACCGATTGCTTCTTAGACACGTCAACAACAGCATCAAGTTCTGACACAGCAGCTAAATTGAGTAGTAGGGAACTTCAATCAAGTTATGAGAAAACCCACACATGTGATGATATGGTGAGCAATAATGTTCATTTGCATGGGAAACATTTTATCTGTGACTACCATATTATATTGCTCACAAGCCCATAGTTTTTGAGCTAGAATTTTACCAAAAAGGGGGGATGAGCTTAATTCTGATGTCATATGGTGACATTGCTTCCGTATTTGTCGACTTAATAAATGAACATTGTGTTTGTGCCAATCATATCTTTTCCCTGCTGGTATTAAATTGCTATCAGACTTACAGACTGTAGGTTCATTAGTTTAAAAAACAATTCAGAGGCATGAAAACATCCTGCAGTGTATCTATGCCGAGCTATTTTTTATAGCTTCACAACAAGCGCGATAACAGAGTATGGTGAGAAGTAGGTCATGCTTCTTAATGTAAGCATAGAGTGGATAAAGAAGTAGCTTAGGCCAGGGACAGAAGATGTCTGACAGGCAGGGGAGGAAAAATGACAAAATTGCGAATTTCTCAAAGTGGGGTGGGTTTATGATCAAGTATGGGCTTGTGAGCGAGGTAATACAGTAATATGTCATCAGGGAACTTATAATATATATACATGTGTCTTTTGCTATCTAGGAAAAAGAACTAGCTCATTTCAAGGCATATTTGAAGAGTTTTCGAGGAGGAACTCTCAGACCATCCCAGGCTGAGAAACACTCGCTTCAAGTGTCATATCTTCTGAGGCATGTTAATGTTCCCATCGACGATGCGTACCAGCCTATTGCAGATCTGATAGAGGCCAAGCTGGGATGTGGGGAGTGGCTGCCAAACACGGCGAGGACATATCTGAATTCTCTTAAATTATTTATGAAATATTTGATCATGGTGTGTTCCACTGGACATTACAATTATAACTGTGCTCAGCTCAAAGTATTTGAAGCTGGACTAGGCACATGGTTGAAGTCATTGCTTAAAAAGGACAAGCAGCGCCCAAGAGATGCCAGTTCTATGATAAACCCTGATGACATAATGGCATATATGACAAGTACAAGAGCCAAATCAGCAGCAAAGTTGTGCAAATCGACAGAACTAAAAAGTAACGGCAACCACACCTCAGTGCGCAACTTTCTGATGATGCGTGTTGCCCCCTAGCCAATTGCCACCGCACTGGTTGTATCATCAACTTGAGGCTGGAGGAATTCCACAAAGCCAGTCACAGAAACGGCCATTATGTTGTTGAAGTTTTGGATCACAAAACATCCCACACATATGGTCCAGCTGATGTGGTAATGGACAACAAATTGTTTGAAGATGTTCAGACATATATTGCTTCTTACAGAGTCACTACCGACTCCCCATTTCTGTTCGTAACATGGAATGGAACACAGCTAGACAGTGGTGCTGTTGCAGGGGCACTGACAACCGAAATAGGGCATGCAGGAGTTGAGAAGAGGTTTGCATCATGTTTATCGCATAATTTACAGTAATTTTTGATGATGAAGTTTATATTGTGTGAGCTAACTAGAAATATTGTCACATGCAGGGGAGTTATTTGATGTGGTGGTTTCTGCCCTCTTTGTGTACCACTCAGAATTACCATGACCAAACTCAGACACATGGCAGCCACTTTAGTGTCTGGTCTGCTGACCGAGAGGGACAGAAATGACTTGGCATCTTTCATGATGCACAGTTCAACAGTGCAACAGCAGACCTACAACAAGTGCACGGCAACATTGAAAAATGTCCGCATATCATCAATTTTAAAGAAGATACTCACTGAGTCAGCAGTGGACGAGGAAGACTTAAACGATGTTGAGTTTGGTATGTAATTATTCTAGGGTTTATTTGTAGTTATGTTGTCTTGAACAAATTATTACCAGCTGTTAACATTTTTGGCTGTTTAGAAGTGCCTGGATATGACATCAAAAAAATCAAGATTGGTGCTTCATCCAGCAGCAAAGGTGTGTTTAGTATTCCAACAATAACAGGCATTCCATATAACAGTGCAGCGACAAGTTGTATCCTGCATATTTTTGGTGTACTGGCCTTATTCATACAAAGATTAACATGCAAAATATATGCAAAATCACTTGTGCAATATTTTATTGATAACATAGGCATTTGAGATGCAGTAACTGAATAATTTTTATTGTGGCTGAGCGTTGAAATATTTATATGATTGTGTTATTGCTAATATAAGAAGCAACAAATGACTGTCCTTCACCCCGTCAGTCAGCAAACACTGATAGACCCGTGTGTGAGGAGGAGGAGGATGTTCACTCTGACCATACTGACGACAGCACAGAGGACTGTTTCTTGGTAAGCTTTCCTAGTGACTAAATTCAGTCATTTGTAAAACTTTTGCTTATAATTTACTCCAAATAACACATGTATATATTGAGTGGACATTAAACTCCAACCAAAATCAAAAGTCTTTGCATATGATTATTCAACCTCCCATTTATTATGTTACACAGGAAAGTGTCAAACCGAGTATGCCCCGAGCCAAGCTTTCTGATGAAGAAATATTGTATCTGGTCACCACAGCTAGGGATGTTGGTGTAACTGGGAATACTTTGAAGGACATTGAAGAAATGACGTCTGATAAGACCTTCAGACACTACCTCAATTTAAAATACCCTGACACTCCAGACAAGATCAGGTTTCGGCGCATTAGGGACATATTACGGAAATTCAATCCAAGGGAACAGAAATAATTATTTTCTGTTACACACTTCAGAAAAAATGTATTTGTTGTTGTTTTACTTTGTTTAGTTGTTGGCAAATGTTTGGGCTGCCAGGGTATGGTGAAATGGTTGGCAGCAATTTGAAGTCACTTTGATAACTTTGTCTAAAGTAGCCGTACATCAACCTCAACTTGGTAAATTGTAGAATACCAACTCAGATGCAACTGTTTAGTAAGTTGTATTCAGGTAATCTTAATTTGTAATGCGGTTGTATTTCTGAATTTTCCTTTCACTGACACAGCTGTGTGATAAAGCGTGAAGTTTCTAAATAGGAGTTCTGGTTTACAGTTATATGCCAGTATCAGATGCAGCTGCATAGTTAGTTTTATTCAGGTAATCTTAATTTGTAAGGCTAAGGGTTTTATTTCTGAATTTAGCTACCACTGAGATATGTTGGTAATACATGTGAAGTTTCTAAATATGAGTTTTCATAAAGAGTGCAATACCAATATCAGGTTCCTCTGTGATGATGTAAATGATCTGCAGTGTGATAGGTGGTATATTTGAGTTATTAGACTTGTAGCTCTGAGAGGAGAGATTTCATATATTACAGCACATATTTAAAGTTTCACTGTGTGTAATTCTTATCACAATGCCTCACAAATAAAGCTTATCATCAGTGATTATAGTTGTTTTATGTGTTCATAATTTATGGACCTCATGGCTATTATGAATTTTTTTTTATAAATAACCAAGACACTGATTACACAGTTGCACACAAACAATAAGTACTTTATCTTCTGTACTCATGATAAATAATAGCAACATATTCAAATTGTTTTAATTGACCTAGATATAATTCTTGAACAAAAGATTAGTCTGCATTCATTAAAGAAATCAGAGCATGTGTCATCAGAACCTATTCATGTTGTTTGTGAGATGTATGCGTCAGTTAGTCTATGCATGCCATAGCTCCACAATTCCATTTTAGGAAAAGTTAAAAGTCATGTTTAACTTAAGACATAATATACTCCCTCTGATTATAATGCAATTATAAGTATTTGTAACACTGCACATATGATGCACACAGCTTTCAAAAATTCTCTACATAGTGTATAAATGTGACACAATGTATCACACATTTTAAACACCACTTTTTATGGATATTATTTACTGGCTACAATGGTAATAGATCTAAATGTCACAGAAATTCATCTTTCTTACGAATAAATTTTTTAACGGGAGAAACTAAAAGTTATGATTCAGGTTGCAGGACTGACAACTTTGGTCTGCTAACTAAGATTTATTTGAGCAAGAATAACTGACGCGGGTAGCCTGCTAATCGGTGTCACATGCAGAAAGTAGCTTCATGCACAAAGTAGCGAAAGGCCGCACTGCGCATGCGCAAAATCCTCGGATACTTTCCGCAGAAAGTAGCGCTATGCAGAAAGTAGCATAGCACAAGAGCGGAGAGGATCAGAGCTGCGCCACGCATAAAGTAGCGAGAGTGAGCCGAGCTCCAGAGCGCATTTACTGTGATCATATGAATAGAAATATTAAAGTGTGTGTATGCTAGTATTCGCCCCTTAAACTTTCTGCATGTGACGTACTCATGTTGAAAGTAGCCACATCTATATACTCAGATTTCATTTTACATGTGTATATGTTTCAGAAAACTTTCATTGGGCACGCTCCGCACAGAGACCTATTTCACAGTTGTGCTTGCAATTGCTCCATGTTGATATTTTACTCAAGAATAAACATCTTTTAATAACCCATTGTTATGAACTTGATGCTGGAAGCTACTTTCAGCACAGGAGCAATATTGGTATGCGCAAAGCAGCTTGAGTTTATAGATGCGGCTACTTTCAGCATGGGAGTAGCCCGAGGATATTGATATGGCAACATTGAACGTGGGAGTAGCCAGGTATGCTCAAAGTAGCCTGAGTTTATAGATCTGGCTACTTTCAGCATGGGATTATACAGGTATGCACAAAGTAGCCAGAATACATAGGTCTGGCTACTTTCAGCATGGGAGTATACTGGCGTGTACAAAGTAGGCTGAGTTTATAGATATGGCTACTTTTAACATGGGAGCATACTGGCGTGTACAAAGTAGCCTGAGTTTATAGATGTAGTTACTTTAAGCATGGGAGTATACTGGCGTGTACAAAGTAGCCTGAGTTTAAAGATGTGGCTACTTTCAGCATGGGAGTATACTGGATGTACAAAGTCGCCTGAGTTTATAGATGTGGCTACTTTCAGCATGGGAGTATACTGGTATGCACAAAGTAGCCTGAGTTTATAGATACTTTCAGCATGGGAGTACTTTCAGCATGGGTAGTAGTAGTACTGGCTACTTTCAGTATGGGATTATACAATAGCTACTTTCAGCCTGGGAGTTTATGGATGTACAAAGTAGGCTGAGTTTATATTGGCTACTTTCAGCATGGGAGTATACTGGCGTGTACAAAGTAGCCTGAGTTTATATATGTGGCTACTTTAAGCATGGGAGTATACTAGTACAAAGTATGAGTTTATAGATGTGGCTACTTTCAGCATGGGAGTATACTGGCATGCACAAAGTACGCCTGAGTTTGTAGACTTTCAGCATGGGAGTAGCATGTGGCTGCTTTCAGTAGCCATGGGAGTATACATGGGAGCGTGTACAAAGTAGCCTGAGTTTATATATGTGGCTACTTTCTAGTTTCAGCATGGCTACTTTCAGCATGGGAGTATACTGGCATGCACAATGATAGATGTGGCTACTTTCAGCATGGGAGTATACTGGCAACAAAGTAGCCTGAGTTTATATATGTGGCTACTTTCAGCATGGTATATATAGGTAGCTACTTTCAGCATGGGAGTATAGTACTTTCAGCATGGGAGTATACTGGCAGTAGTATAGTAGGAGTAATGTGGCTGCACAGTAGGGGTATGTCAAAGTAGCCTGAGTTTATAGATGTGGCTACTTTCAGCATGGGATTATACAGGTATGCACAAAGTAGCCAGAATACATAGGTGTGGCTACTTTCAGCATGGGAGTATACTGGGTGTACAAAGTAGGCTGAGTTTATAGACTGGCTACTTTTAACATGGGAGCATACTGGCGTGTACAAAGTAACCTGAGTTTATAGATGTAGTTACTTTCAGCATGGGAGTATAGCAAAGTAGCCTGAGGAGTGGCTACTTTCAGCATGGGAGTATACAGGTATGTACAAAGTAGCCTGAGTTTATAGATGTGGCTACTTTCAGCATGGGAGTATACTGGATGTACAAAGTAGCCTGAGTTTATAGATGTGGCTACTTTCAGCATGGGAGTATACTGGATGTACAAAGTAGCCTGAGTTTATAGATGTGGCTACTTTAAGCATGGGAGTATACTGGCGTGTACAAAGTACTGAGTTTTTTAGATGTGGCTACAAAGCATGGGAGTATACTGGATGTACAAAGTCGCCTGAGTTTATAGATGTGGCTACTTTAAGCATGGGAGTATACTGGTATGCACAAAGTAGCCTGAGTTTATAGATGTGGTTACTTTCAGCATGGGAGTATACTGGCGTGTACAAAGTAGCCTGAGTTTATATATGTGGCTACTTTAAGCATGGGAGTAGCCAGAGTATATAGGTCTGGCTACTTTCAGCATGGGAGTATACTGGCATGCACAATGTACGCCGAGTTTGTAGATGTGGCTGCTTTCAGCATGGGAGTATACTGGCATGTAGAAAGTAGCCTGAGTTTATATATGTGGCTACTTTCAGCATGGAAGTAGCCAGAGTATATAGGTCTGGCTACTTTCATCATGGGAGTATACTGGCATGCACAATGTACGCGAGTTTATAGATGTGGCTACTTTCAGCATGGGAGTATACTTGCGTGTAGAAAGTAGCCTGAGTTTATATATGTGGCTACTTTCAGCATGGGAGTACCCAGAGTATATAGGTCTGGCTACATTCAGCATGGGATTATACTGGCATGCCCAATCAGCCCGTTGTTAAGAAATCTATGTGGCTACATTCAACATGAGAGTACACTGTCGTCTTTTTATTCCTTCCATGTGCCATGGGATTATTTGCCATGGCATGGCATAGCGGCATATCGTAAGTCTATGCATTTGCATATATAACATTAGGACCACAAATGTAACAAAAGCCCCCACTTACTTCTATCTATCTATCTATCTATCTACCTTTCTTGATTAACATCGAAAAAGCCATGAAGCTGTTGTTTTTGTTGACTCAGACAACAAAAATCCGCACGTTTGTGATTCAGCAAGTGCTGTTTATATTATTTGTTTTAAATTTATTAAAAGGGATGTGTCATTCTAGTACTTGTTGCTTTATTGCGCATTCAAAAAGCTAGCTAATTGTAGCTAAATGATAAGTCTGCTGCATCTGGTTTACATGAAATCGCTAACCCTAGTGCGTAACCCTATTTATTTTCTGGAGAGCCACTTAGGAATTTAAACGTGGTTATTGCTGCTGCTGCCAGGTTATGAGGCGACGACACTGAGTAAATCCCTGAATTACTGACGTTTATATTGCTATGATAAGTACGTTATCGGGATTTTAAAATATACTCGACGTCCAAAAGGGACCGCTAGGGTTAAGAAATACGCAAAAATGAAAAATAACATTTTAAATATGCATGTTTAAGCCGCCTTATTACTTGATATATATCAAATATGACTTTGACTCTTTCTCAGATCTTTTTCATGGAGTTATGTTGTTACAAAAAGTAAAAAAACTTGAAAAAGTTGATAGGCCTACTTTTGATGTGCAACATGGGGTATCTGGCTATGACAGGACAAGCGGATGCAAACTCCAACTGTGTCAGGCGTAGACAGCCATTTTTTTAAATAAAAAAAAACCTGTCAACGACAGATATGAGCCTACTACACACTATGGATGATCTTTGAATCCTTTATTTCGACTTAATAAGCCCCGAGGAAAGTATCAATCTACGAAGGTAAGTTTCGGACCATTTTTGGCATATAAAGCTCAATAACGAAAAATCGGGTCGTTTTTTCTATTTGAAAATCAATGTAAAAGTACATTATAATCATCTTTATACAAAGGCCTGAACAAATAGATATAAACTTAACGTTAAACGTGATAATTTTGTCTGTCTACGAGGTGTTTAAAAAAGACCGCCCACGATCCATTCACAGATAGATAGATAGATAGATAGATAGATAGATAGATAGATAGATAGATAGATAGATAGATAGATAGATAGATAGATAGATAGATAGATAGATAGATAGATAGATAGATAGATAGATAGATAGATAGATAGATAGATAGATAGATAGATAGATAGAGATAGATAGATAGATAGATAGATAGATAGATAGATAGATAGATAGATAGATAGATAGATAGATAGATAGATAGATAGATAGATAGATAGATAGATAGATAGATAGATAGATAGATAGATAGATAGATAGATAGATAGATAGATAGATAGATAGATAGATAGATCTATTTCAATTTCCACCGCAATAAAAGGAAACGGCTTATCAATGCGCACTTTCCTGACGAATTTTGCGTTATGACGCATCATATCATAGTTATTCACGTTGGCCGATAAAAGAATTTCCGGATTGTTAGAGTGAATGACGATAGGGCGAGGCTTGTAGGTTGCGACCCTCGCGTACTTTTTGTTCAGTTCGAAGCTTTGTTAAGCCAGCATATTCTCCATCTGCTTTTCTGTGTCCTTCATTAAATTTATGTCGTCCCAAATGGAAAGTAGGTTCATTTCTGCCATCTGCATCCCAAAGAACTGGGGGTGATTGCTCAAAAGCTTGATTGACAAGGCCCAATATGCTACTCAATGGTGCGTTGAAAATGAAGGATTTGCCTTAATTTGCCTCCTCCCCCATGAATTTAACCTTCTGATTGAATTTCTGCAAAATAACAAAGGCAGCGTGATACATTGCATTCAAGTGACAGGGAGTAAGTTCATACACCAAATTGAGTTCTTCGATAGTCAGTGGGTAACTGTGCCGGTCTCGTCACTTCTTATTGTCGACGAGCAGTCCAGCGACACCCCGTATTATTGCCCCGAGTCTTGACCATCTGTAACATCGTGGCCCAATATGGGCGATGCGCATACAAACGAGCACAGTTCTCAACTAGACCTCTTACTGATATGTGAGCATATATCAAGTCTTCTGAGAATATTTGATCTACATGTAAAAGTGCACTTTCAAACATCTTGCTCTGCTTTGTCTGTCCCAATGATTCCATTGTCGGTGGTGGTTCCTTTAACGCGTCATCTCCTCCATCAAACATAGCTTATGAGTCTCGTAACGAGCCATGATCCTACTTCGGACTGGCTGCATCAATCTGTTGTTCTTTCAGCGCCTTGCATGTAACACCATTATATGAAGCATATTATATCTAGCGTTGTATTCAGAGAAGATGCGATTTACTTGATAATGACCCGTGGCGAAGTGAATGTCAATGTTAAGCAACCTGCTCGACAGTCGTCGTCCAAACCTTTGCAATACTGAGTCTTGACGCTAATAATCTGTGAAATATGACATCAACGGAATACAGTCAAAAATGGCACAGATGCTCGCAACCACACTCAAAATTTGTCCCTATTATTAAAGGAACAGGGGCGTAAGTCACAATGTATGAATGGAGCAGCATCAATATGATCACCAGCTATTAGCTGATGAAGGCGAAATGCAGGATGTTGAATTTAATGTAAATATCAACAGCAATAATGATGGATGACCAACCTGTCAGTGAGCCAGTCCATGAGCCGGTATTGATCGAATCAGTTCTGGGACTGAAGCAAGTAAAAACAGAGCGCAAGATGTTACTCGGCTACTATACATGCAGGGTGAGATCTTATAGGGATATGAGGCTGAGACACTTGTGCGGAGCATGTCACACGCAGTGCACTTGTTGACTCACTACAGGCCTGTTCTGAAAAGATGACTGTTACATACTAGATCATCTCTCTCGTCCTCCCATCCGACGACACCAGTCTAGGGCCGTTCATGAAATTGCCATCAAGAATATCAATTACCAAGAACAATTTCGCTACTTGGTGTGGGGAAAATCTGTAAACCTTCAGGCTCTGAATGCTGAAATGGCCACAAGCTACTCCGCGGACAGAACAAGTGTCATTCTGAAGATCATTCAAATCAACCAGCCTCCATGGCTGTTATCGTGCCCGACCAACCAGCGCTGACGAAGTTTCATTCCATGGTGGCATTGCGGCCGCACTACTTCCGGCTACCGATGTCCGCAGCACTCCCGGCTACCGATGTCCGCAACACATCCGGCTACCGATTGCCACCCACTCGCGGTTGCCGGTTTAGTAGATGAACATATACACCGTGGGGATGTGGGTAACGACAAGATCGAGGGAGATTAGGGCTAGTTTCGGTAGAGATGATGGTCAAATCGTTGTCCCCTTTTGGTATTTGTTGAGTATGTTGGAGCTTCCCATGCCATATGTTACAAACTCCTGTGCTGCATACGGCATTAGTTACTGTCCGCTTAAAGCGCCATACGGAACAGCCAGCAAGGGACCCTGGCGGAATGCCTCATACTTAGGCTATCCTCCTTACCTTCCTTGCCCACGCTAATCATTGTGATAACATAAGGGCTCTGACAGCGTTAACCGCGTTTTCCATCTACCTCTCAATGTCCTCTCCCTAACCTCCATGAACGCACTCAGCCGACAATAAATCACACACCTGAGATCATGCCTCAGTCGCATAGATGAGCTATAGCATGTTATTGATGGCGGACTGGATCTGATCTTTCTTTTGTATGCATCCATCATGACGGGTCCTCTCGTGTTACTCCTGCTATCATTGTCGCATCACCAGTCTGTGTGCGTTATTGATGAAGCTTAGTGCAGAGACGCATCTCCTAGTTTAAACCGAGATTGATGACAAACGTTAATCATACTGCCTTTAGTCATTATAATTGGCATTAGTCATATTAATCAGATGTTGCATAATGACAATCAACCCGAAATTTATATGACATATTAATTGTAATCTGTCAAAGCATTGATGAAATGTCGTGACAAGACCCGTTGATAAAAATGACCGCGTAAATCATAAACGACTTTGTTACATTTGGTACTAGCTAATGTTGCCTTCTGCTGTCACCATATCCTAATGACATGGGGCGTTTTATCAGTTATACCATCAAGGGAAAGGGGAAGGGGCTGGGGGCGGCTGATGCCTCTGTTCACATTCATACAGTGTGTTTGAAACCAATGACAACTATGTGGTTTAACGCGCGAATGGTGGGACATGGATATAATGGGATATAGGGAGATATGTACAGTTATATACTAGACGATTCCTCAGCACCCAGACATACACTTGTGACAATGAATGACGGAGGCCTCCTCCAGATGATAATAAAGGCATCCAGATGACATAGAAATCGTATTCAATCCGGGCAATAAAATATCCCACTTTCATCAACCAGGTAAATAACTCGTCAAGGTAACATCGCTCAGTTTTGGAATGTAAAATATGCTACCGGATCTCAGCTTCTGATGCGGGCTTGAGTTCTGTCTCGGTTGATGTGTGCAGAGTTTCGCAAAGTTAGTAATTGTCCTTTATCTGCAGCAGGACAGTGCTTGCCTTGATTTATTTTCAAAGATGTCAGCAAATCTCTCACTCCTCTGCCTATGCTTGTGTTGATTTGGAGAGAGGGGTGAAAAAGCCGGTCAATCATTTTTACATATTGCCTGGGCCCACTGCGCCTTTAGTAAAATGTCCCTTTAGCGAAATGATTTTTGTACAACCGCACTTGGCATGCTGCGATTAACAGCGGGCAGATGACGCATCAGCCCGCTGTTTCTGTGTCTTCTTTCGTCCATCCTGTGACTCCTCATAGCAACTGCTATGTCCATACTATTCCATGTTGCTTGAAGGCGAATTCGTGCTATCCATTGACTGTAGCCATTAAAAAGTAGCCATGAATTTCACAAAATTGTTGTTATAGATGCATTTTTTGCCCAAATGGTGTAACAACTGTTTTATTGACGGTATGGTGTTGCCGCTGTGATGAATTGAAGTCATTGATGATTCAGTCAATGTCGGCGCCATGAAAATAGCATTCGAGCAGCGAGGATTATAATCCGCGTCCCGCAAGATGTAGAATCGGACTTAACAAAGGTCATAACAGTTTTAAAATCGATTTTACGGATAACCACTACAAAATAGTAGGGGATCAATCAATGAAGGTTTCTTCAGAGCATCATTTTTATATTTTTTTAATGAAATGCACCTTTTACGAAGAAATAAGTGGCGTGGCTACATACTGCAGCCGGCCGGGATCGTGGGCTGAATAAGCTAATGTCTCACTCTGGCACCTCGGATGACACTAATAGTCCAAAAACCCATGACATTCAGCATGGTAATTGACCAAACATGAACAAACTTGACGAAGAGCGCATCATTTTGATGCGAAACAAACAGACATATATTCATGAATATTCATTAGATGATCTCCTCCGACTTTTGCAATACCTACCTGCCCGTTGAATATCTGCGCTTTAAGTGTTCGAAGCGCAATTAGAAAGAAAATTGATCACTTTTAATAAATAAGGTATTTTTGTCTTGCATGCATGAGTCTGTGATATGTGTTATGTCTTTGTCACTGCTGAGTGTAAATAGGCGGTACTTTGGCTTGCATCTATGAGTCTGCGGTAATTAGTTTGCCCAAATTAAGCAGCAATATTGTCATATTTTCATAGAAGATCAAATGATGGGACAATGTCGTATGTGAATAACACAATACAGGCGGGTGGGAAGGAGCAATGCATCAGATTCGGTCCACCATCGATAAAACGCCCTCCCGCATCTACGCGACATAGATATGATACGTGGTTTCATGTCCAGTTTGTTTTCGCGAGAAGGTAAGGGATGAGGACGGTAACATTGATCCATGGATCAGCGCTCTAATGTGATCCTATTGTCCGTAGATAAGCATGATATCGTCAGTATACCATGAGTGAGGCTCATTCTGTTAGTGAGCCCCGATGGCAGGTCCGATTGCCATCAAACGTGCGCAGCAGCTCATGGAGTAGGTATAACCTTCTATGGACTAATGTTCAAGTGTTCGCATTAAACTACTATCAATTAATACGGACACAAACTCTATGGGCTAACGCACAACAAACGGCAGCAATAAGCCAGACTCGAATACCTACCGACGATATTTCAGTTTAGCAGATTAGTCTGTGTAGGACTGTGCATCGATGAGTTTGTTTTGTCTAGCATTTTCCTCGCCTACCAACCTCATTGATTGAACATCAAACGTTGAAACAGATGCTTATATCAAAGGAGGCGCATGTATAAATCGCATAAAACTGGGCTAGTGTTTCGTCTAAGATATCTGGCGTCATTCATGTTGTACCCAGTTGGACGATTTGTAAGTAGTATTGTCGTGCTAGAAGACCCTTTAAAACTGGTGTATAGTAATAAGCTGGTAATGGGACGCAGTTTTGGCTGTAAGACTGATCAGCAAAGTGTATTAGAACACGGCTTATGTCTGATTTTGAACAAGTTGTACATGTCTATAGTATTGCAACATGTTGATAATACATTCGTGACACGACAATTGGAGCTGATGCTGTATGGAAAACCCACATCATCGAACCATCAGCCTCAATGATCGTGCGTAAAAAGCAAAATGACTCAAAACCATTTTCACTTGGCAAAGCCTTATCCCGAGGTGTATCAAGTTTGTTTAGAAAGTGGTTGTAGGTGCCACCTGGGAGGACCATGCTCAATCTGGAACAAGACATGCCCGAACCCTGACGTTTGGAGCAACAAAGAGCTCATCCTAACGGCCGACCAAGTACTGGCGAATTGTCGGTGCATAAAAGGCGATGCACTAATGACCCCAACTCAGATGTGTTAACATGTCCAACTTAACCAAGGTCTCAGAACCTGGTTCAAATTGTGTACCCTTGGCAAAAATCAAACCCGCTTTGCCATAGGTTATACCTTACGGGATCATTGCTAGGGAAAGTAGTGGATGGTCTTTTAAAATCATGGCCTAGAAAATTACAATGGTGGACCCCGCCATACTGAACGCCGATCAATACGTCCACCCACTTACAGCCAATGTCATGCTGATCAGTATGTCTGCCACTCGCTGCCAATGACATGATGGTCAGCAGGTCCGCCACTCGCTGCCAATGTTAAGATGGTCAGCACGTCCGCCACTCGCTTCCAGTGTTTTGATGGTCAGCAGGTCCACCACTCGCTGCCAATGACACGCTTGTCAGTACGTTCGCCACTCGTTGCCAATGTCATGCTGGTCAGTATGTCCGCCACTCGCTGCCAATGTCATGCTGGTCAGTATGTCCGCCACTCGCTGCCAATGTCATGCTGGTCAGTATGTCCGCCACTCGCTGCCGATGTCATGCTGACTCAGGACAAGTGATGAAACGCAAACAGACGCTGCTTTTGTAGCCCAGGTTAATCTCTGGCTGAGTTTAAAGGGACTCGTTTCCGAATAAAGTAATACTTATTCGAAATATGCCTGTATGGAAACCTTGTTGAGTTTTGAGTCGGCTGACAAGCAGTAGCAGTTGATGGCGGGGTTTTAGTATCATGACACCGCAAGTCGGGTTTGTGCGGTCAGTACGACGGGGGTGGATATGATGAGCTGCTTACGTCACCACCTCTTCTGTCAGCAGCGCTTTTCTGATTTATTTGAAGCTGAGATTGGTTACACGCGGTGAGGCATGAAACCTCGTACTAATACGAAATATGGACTCCCAGCCCAATTTCTTGCAGTTGTCGACTGGGTTGATCGTTCGCAAATCAAACCCCATCCCATAGTTCAAAAGACTACCAAGCTTTTTCAGAGATCACAAAGCTGATATACATTTTGCGACGAAGAAGTTATATACGTGAATCCGTTACATAACTCCTTTGTGGTGGACGACCCGGAGCAGGCGGGATCAGCTCAATCTGCTGCAACAGTCCTCTCATCTACGCATATGGGAATTGATACTATTGCTATTATGCATAACATAAATGTTGTTTCTCTGCTAAGAATGAGGTAGGTATTGGTGTAGTACTTAATGAGTACCGGATGGTTTGGATCCATGTATTAAACGACTTTCACCTGTATGGATGCAGCATATGGATAACCAGCAACGTAGATGCTCGTGTATCGCAGTATCTCAGATCCGTACAGACGGAAGCAGTTTTCGAATTCACGAAACAGCAGCTATTGAGTATCTTGTGTATCAGCCTTCAATCATTGCCCGCCTTTCGTCATCCCCACATCTCATCAAATCACCATTCTAAAATCAATATTTATCAAAGACATGAAAGTTTTCTTGCAAGCGCCCATGTAGAGCGCGTCGCAAAACTAACCAACAAGGTAATATACTAGAGACAAAGAACTGCATCTTATGTGTCAACATAATACACTGACAATTGGTGTTGGTGAAAGACGCGATCATGACACAAACATGTTGATGAAACATTCGTTCCACGGAACGTTCCGTTTGCCAACCCTGGCCCTGATCTTCTGTTTAAAGTGATTCTTTTTAAATACACTTGTAAAAATGAATGCTATACAGAGACCTGATTGATGGTATCTGTTGTTCGCAGTAGATACGATATGCCAAAGAATAACATGGATGGTAAATTATTCGGCGATAACTTTTCAGGTCTACCGTAGAATAAGAAATCTCTTTTTTTGTTTTTTAATATTAAAGTGCGAACTGCTGGGAGATTTCCCATGGTTGATCAATATTGCTCCTTGATATCCGAGCCATGTAATACGATACGAGCGCAGACAACGTGATTGGCCCCAAGCTGCCTCTGCCTCACAATACCTATTGATCTGTGGTCTTGCTGCTCTGCGTAAAACAATCGATATGCCCAATACTAAAGCTGGCCTGCATAATCTGTTATTTAGACAAATACATCGTGCTGATTAATGGCAATCAAAGATTGCTCTTGAATACACATCAAATCATTCATTCTCAAAGGGTAATCACGACATGCATAAACATAATTCATTCTCAAAGGGTAATCACGACATGCATAAACAGCATTCATTCTCAAAGGGTAATCACGACATGCATAAACATCATTCATTCTCAAAGGGTAATCACGACATGCATAAAAATAATTCATTCTCAAAGGGTAATCACGACATGCATAAACATCATTCATTCTCAAAGGGTAATCACGACATGCATAAACATCATTCATTCTCAAAGGGTAATCACGACATGCATAAGCATCATTCATTCTCAAAGGGTAATCCCGACATGCATAAAAATCGTTCATTCGCAAAGGGTAATCACGACATGCATAAACATCATTCATTCTCAAAGGGTAATCACGACATGCATAAACATAATTCATTCTCAAAGGGTAATCCCGACATGCATAAACATCATTCATTCTCCAAGGGTAGTCACGGCATGCATAAACATCATTCATTCTCAAAGGGTGATCAAGACATTTCAAGCTGCTTTCAGGGTTATTCAATCGCAATTCATTATTAAGTCTGTCGTATATGGTAAGTCAGCTGATATGCAATGCAACAGAAACACATAGTCTAATGCAAAGTGTAGACACCCTCTCATTCTTCTACATGGCATAACTTATGAAAGAAGAAAGATGTCCATCTTATTGCTCCGTGCAAAGCCTATCCTCCCGATTTCATACCCTGTCACTTACAATGTTGTGTGGTGGACTATGACACTAGCCACTAGGATGGTTAGTGTCACAGTCCATCATACAAAAATCCTGGTAGTAGTGCGGTTGGGGGGGGGGGGGGGGGGGGGTGGGTAGGTTGTACTCTTTTATATGCGATTTTGTTTTCAAAGGTTGAAGATTTATATTTTGCATTCGACGTCCTTGAATTATATACTTGCATCAGTAATGTTATCCTTAACCTACCTTTCAAAGTACTTTTATTGGACATGAATATAGCATGATCTGCTAATATCATATATCATTCCAATACACTAAACCAGAAGTTCTTTATTACATTCCTATAAGTTTGATTATATGATAGTGTTATATGATAGTTCAGTCATGAACAGTGTCACACTTTTGCTATCAATTAGTCAGGAAAGTGATCCTTTAGATTTCAATGGAAGCTATCCAAAACAAACTGTGCTGGTTTGAGTTGACAACCAAGTTAAACAGCAGCTAGCCAAAAAAAGGTTTAAACCTCAAATCACACATGAGGCCTTTTTAGGACAGTGCAGTTACCAAGATGTAACAAAGTGACTGGTTAGCATGACTTGGAGGGTCACTTTGATTGGTTGCCATCCCGGACCCGTTGCATACCACTTATAAGGTAAAATTTGTGGGACCATTAGGCAGTAACCATTAATAGTTATGCTCCTCAGCACAGCTTTGCCCTGTCCATCTGCCTGCTTGTAAACTTTTGGTGTCACATTGTGTTAATACTGCAAGCCACTGTTATCTTGATTGTCACTTACAAACGAAAGCCCTTTGTTACCTTATCATTGAAAAATAATCTCATTAGCTGTGTTAACCAAATAGGGAATACCAGTTTCAAATTAAACATGAACCACTCTTATATGTTTTATATTTTGTTCCTGAGAGATTTACTTAATGGGAATAATGTTTGAAGGCACATTTTCTTATAATACAAGCTAGCAACTCCACATTGATCATATCTTCCTGCATAACCTTTGACCCCTGGATTATTATTGAATAGTCTCCTATGCCTATAAACCCAATGGGGTATTGAAAGTTTTGATGACACATTTAGTTATAAATCAAGCTAGTGATCTCAAATCCTACAAATGGCCTTCTCATGTCAGTATCTCCTTGCTAACTAGAAATCAGATCTGTATGGTCCTTGACCTCAGCCAAAATGTTAGGATTATTATCAATTATACTGGTCAAGTGAAAAATGGGTTTTATCATGTCCATATATCGTTATATTATAGCTTTATGGCTTTTGACCCCTGACTTGCTAAATAAAATTTCTTGTTCCAGGAAAAATGTAATAAATAGCTCATGGGTGTTTGGGTGAATCATTTCTTAAAAACTTAAATTATTAGGCTTAAATGCTAAAACTATTTGCATAACTACTTGGCGATGGACTATTGTTGCCAGACAAGTGGGTTCGGGGGTTATTGTTCAGCCCTGGTGTGTCATTGAATACATTGTTATACTGTAAAAGCTATGATTAAATGCTGTCATAACTTGTTAATGAAAATCGTGTCAAAAGCAGCGGAGTCAAATAGCCAACGGCTTTCTGTCTTCATTGTAAGGCAGTGAGATTGACTAGGTGTTTGTGATTACATTTTGACAGCAGCACTCATGATCTGGTAGTGATTAACAGTTTTACCTCCTGTTTTGGGTTTAATATTATGGACCCAGCATCTCAATTGAGTCATATTGGAGATTCATATCGGCTGTGTTTGTTTATCAGCCCTATTAAGGAAATTTATTTGTTCAAGATGGGCAACAGTATTAGCTGTCCAAACATCATAATTATGCTCATCCATCTCTGCAAGATACCTCCTCATATCAAAGGGAGCAGTGTTTTGCTTTAAGGCCACTAGGCTCTTGCTTAGTGAAAATGAATATTCTTTGGTCTTATCATTTCATGACATTTGGTGATTTGAGATAAATGTATAGTTACAGATAAGAATACTGAGGAGGTTATGTGGCTTCATCTACATTACTGACAGTAATGTAGATCAAGCCTCCTTAATACCAGTCCGTCGTGACACTGACCTGGAGTTCTTATCACCAGCCCAGTATGTCACTGACCTGGGGTTCTTATCACCAACCCATCCTGACACTGACCTGGGGTTCTTATCACCAGCCCAGTATGTCACTGACATGGGGTTGTCCTAACATGGCATCGTTTTTGTTTGGACGGGTAGAATCTGTTAAGGACGGGTAATATCTCCTGGCCATTGGTCCTGATGACGGGTGGCCATTTTAGTTAATTTCCAGCCCTGTTACTGATGACTGAACTATGCTGTAGACTTATTCTGAACATCTGGTGAATGCTTTGTCACAGAATCAACTCCAGATGAATACCAGATATGTACACACCATTATATGACAGGTACATACTTTGATAAGTGTCCTGTTGCTTAAACTTCTCGGCCAGTTTGCATGATTGCAGTTGATATTAAACAATACGAAAATAAATTATTGAAATGTATATTATAAGAATGAGGACTGGGTTCATACCGCTATGTGATGCTGCCTCCACTGCACAGTGTCATTCTGTGAGCATCTAGCTGCTCAGAACTTCACGGAAGCCTGTCAACCCGACCGGTTTGGGATACACCCACATAGCTTCAGTCGAAAGTTATTTGCTGTCAAATTAACATATCTTATTTGCCTTTTATTTACTATATATAAACACTTCTTCTTTCATTTATAAGAATCTGATATAAGATTATCACCTTCTTGTTTTTGT
>CM067342.1:13757144-13784644 GCA_034190875.2 Urechis unicinctus | reverse complement strand
TGACGTCTGTGGGCCGCCACAGGTGAGAGCGAACCCACAGTGGCAAACAATGCTGTTTTCATCCTGAAATGGCAGTACGCCCAGTGAAAATATCCCATCATGGTACTATGCGCATAACAACTACTAAGAAATTAGCTTTTACTGTCGAGTAAAGTACGTGACTGGGTGGATGCGCTTAGTCTGATTTGCTATGTAACATGTGGGTTTCCTTCTATGTTCACCCCTCCCACCTCAGTGATATGTAACAAGTAGCAATAATGAGCTTGCCTCCTTGACTGAAATCGATCATTACTCCCGCTAGTGAAGCCAATTATCCAATGCCGCACCACATGCGGTATAATTACTTCACCAACAACCATGCACCTTGCTGGGCTCATAACTTTTGCATAGCATTCTACGTAAACCAACGCACGGATTGTCAGGCGCACGCAGCAAACGTTGTACGACCTCTTATTCCGAAAGAAAAATGATGTCCCGATTATTCCATGTCGCCGGACTTACACAGTAAAGCAGACATACACCACCCGATCAACAGACAGGCCGCAATCAATCACTACAGAGAGATAGACATACACCACCAGATAAACACCAGCAGCTATATGACGTCATACAAACACCAAGCGTTACACGGCCTCATACTTTGGCGTTGAATGGTAGAACTAATATATACCGTGCCTCAGCAAGCCCTGATGATTAGCGCCAGAATCCCGTTGCATTGATTCTGCTTACGCCACCAAATACAGAGAAACGCGAGCCACCCATTGTAGATGTGTTAGGGCGTGCGAGAGGATGGATGGGTTGTAGCATTGTTGAAAGTCACTACTGACATAATAGCACATCGCTTCCGTGGCACAACTTATACCAACAAAAGCTTGATAACAACTAGCACATGCCAACAAGCGCCTGTGCCAGTAACACAAAACGAAGACAACATCGATGGTCTTTCAAATCGATGATTAACACACCGGCTAATTGCTAACACCCCCGCCCCATAGAAACTCGGCTTTGCATATATATATATATATATATATATATATAGATAGAGATATATATATATATAGAGAGATATATAGAGAGATAGAGAGAGAGAGAGAGATAGATATAGAGAGATATATATATATAGAGAGTAGAGATATAGAGAGATATAGATATCTATATATATATATATATATAGAGATAGATATATATATATAGATATATATATATATATATATATAGTAGATATATATATCTCCTATAGATATATATATATATAGATATATATATATATCTATATATATATATATATCTATCTATATATATATATATATATATATATATATATATATATATATATAAGACTGGAGTGTATCCAAAGCGAAAATATATGCTATGCGCCCTCTGCCTTATAACGAGATTTCGTGTTGAGAATGGTCAGGGTGAGTTGAGATTGCACGCTGTCCTGATGGATGCGGGCTGTGTGTGCCACTGCAGTGGCTTGTAGGAGTTCAACTAGCTCCAGGACATGCATAGTCATCTACGTGTTCATGGTCTTTAAAGACCCATTGTTGTTCGAATCGTTTATTAAATGTCCACTGCGAGGTCTGCTAGGATTTACGTGCCTTTTCATGCATGGACCTCGTGAATCATTAACACAGCGGTGCCGGTCACACAGATCAACATCGTCAGCTCTATATAGTTTAACTAGGTAAAACATACCAGGACCAAAGAAAGGATGAACTTATTCTGTATTGGTGATGAATATTATTACAACAACAACCGTTATGCGTTACATTTTAGCCACCGCTCGACATAAACAAAAGGATAACAACAAACCCGACGTTGCAACATCGTCATGTCACGTTATACATACTAAAATACAAAATTACATACATACATACATACATACATACATACATACATACATACATACATACATACATACATACATACATACATACATACATACATACATACATATTAATATATACATACATACAAAACATGCTATTCGAGTACGGCTATTGACATACTATTTTACGTAGTAATAACCAATAATAGTTTGGATGAATTTGTGTCTGCTTCAGGTAAATGTGCTCAAGCGTCTAGCAACGAGCTGCTGCAATGTCATGATCAGCCTCCATCCATCTGACCAACGTGGCATCTTAAACGTTGACCATTCTCCTTTATATGGCTGTAAACGTTTTAAGCAAATGATTCGCTTTGGATACACTCAAGCTAATATATGTGCAAAACTGGGTTTCAATGGGACATTGTGTTGCAGATATGTTTAAGTGCTAATCAGTTACGCGTGGGACATATTAATCATTCAGGTGTGGGACATATTAATCAGTTACGCGGTGGACATATTTATCACTCAGGTGTGGTTTGTGCCTTTGTGTCTCAAGCTTGGCTCACAAGCTCCTGATGATATGTGATTGCTTAGCTTTTGTTGGCATAAGTTACGCGACGAAAGCACTGACTATATTGGAGTACAGTGGTTTTCCTCAATTTCCTCCTTGTCCCAAACGCCATGACACATCGGCAATCGCTGGTTTGCGCTGCCTCTATTATGTCACACTACCGGAAAAAATGCAACAAGATTCAAGTGTCCAGCATCAAGGGTCGGTGGAGCTTAGTATGCATAGGTTTTACCATTCTTCCAATGTTGAAAAATGTAAGTCTATATAATTGATAGTGAGTGTATGGGTGAAATAGTAAAACTATTAGTGCTTGTCTGACACCAGAAAACTGTTTGTATATACCTAACGCCTAATAAATGTTAGTATATGCATGACACCTGATAACTGTTAATATCAGTCCGAAGGCTAATAAATACTGGCCAATGAAAAATGCAGTACAACAGTCCGTAAATGTATTACGCTGTATGACTTTCGGCGTACGTCTGACGTCGCATAACTGATGTGTTTATATATGCACATATAAATATATATATATAGATATATTATATATAATATATATATATATATATATATATATATATATATATATAGATATATATATATTATATATATATATATAGATATATATTTAATGCATAGTTTATATTTTCACTAGTCCCTATATGAATATATATATGTATATATATATATATTCTATTTATCTATATATATATATCTATTGTGTCCTATACCCTTAAAACATAAATATATAATCATATCCTATTATATATTATATATATACTATATATGTTTATATATATTATATATATATATATATATATATATATGATATCATTATATATATATACACTTACATATATGTATATACTTATATATATATTATACATATATAGATAGATAATTATTATCTATATATAAATATTATAGAGGCATGCATATATCTTTAATACTACCACATATATTTCTAATATATCTATATATATATAGAGGAGATATTATATACTATAAATGACATTATAACTATGTGTTCATATATATATATAAATATATATCTATATATACATACATATCCATATATATTCATTATATATATATATTTCAATGTACATTCATATTACATGGGGCAAATATATTAAAACTTATTTATATATATTTATATATATATATAAATATATAAGTAAGATATATATATATGTATAGATATATGCTCATATGACTATATATACATATATATATATATATATAGATATTTAAATATAATATATATATATATATATATATATATATGCAAACATTCATATTCAAACTTAATTTTGTATATATGTGCATATTTATACACATGCATATATATAAATATAGATTTACATTAAAATATAGATTTACATTATATATTTTTATATATATGTATATATTTATATATATCTCTGAATATACAGATAGATATATTTATATATATATATATATATACATATATCAGGTATGTACATGTTTATATCTGTATATATAGATATATGTAATTATATCTTTGTAGATGTATATAGCATGTATAGATGTATGCAATTGGATCTTTATAGATGTATGTATCAGATATATATACATTTATATATATATATGTATATCTTTATTATATATATATAAATATTCATAGAGGTAGAGAGGTTTATATTATAGACATATAGAGAGAGATAGATATAGATATATAGATATATATATTAGATATATATAGATAGAGATAGATATATATATATATATATATATATCCTATATCTATATATATATATATATATATATATATATATATATATATATATATTATATGAAGCGCTATATCATGTTTCTATGTAAATGCATAAGCTGTGGTAGCAATGTGTTGTCCTACCTGACAAAGATCAAATTGTGATACCTTAGGTTACCGTACCCGACAAAACGGTTTAGTGTCAGCCGGACACTACCTAGACTCATCAAGCAAACAGCCGAGTTTACCAAGTAGGCATGTTTCGTGCAAACATTGGGCTCTGATTCTCGAATGTCCAGACGCATGTTCGTTTGGCAATGCCTACATCAGGCAGGCTTAATTGCCGGATAATTACGCAACAATTCTATGCGAACTGGATTATTGATTGAAAATTGCACCCAAGTTCACAGCCTATGCACAGGTCCCGCAATATAAATATTTTGGCACAGTATTTCAGTATTTCATGAATTGATTATGTGTCAAAGATCGAAGCCCATAGGAACGCCGGTTACGCACCATGTTAACTTGGTTCTAATTCACATCAAACGCCGCTGCCCAAGACTCGTAATACACAGGCAACAGCTCAACTGTTAATGTTACTTTAATTGCCGCTGACAGCTCTATTTCTTCCTCGACCAATCGGCACACTTGATGTTCTCATCTATTTCACATATTCCCCATTCCTCCTGTAATTGGCATGCTCGTACAGCGGTTTAAAGTGGTTATGGGAACAGCTATCTAGTGTAATTACAGGCATTATCAAGTGAACGAGTTCTCCGGGTGCCGCGGTCAGGCCAAAAGGACAGAAAGGTGCGCCCGAGGAATAAGAAATGACATATGGAAAGCTCAGGATGGTGGTCATTGTGTTCCCAACAAACAGCGATGTATCTCAAATATTAAGGCTATTCTTCCTCAGCTGGAATGAATATCCACTACACCTAACTGACCAAACAAAGTATTCATAAATTTGTATTTGGCTTTTGTACTTGGTAACTGCTTATGCACCATGATCATGAGACTGTAGGGATGTCAAGGTCGCTAAAAGCAACTAAGTGACAGCAATATTACTAAACAAATCTAGGTGACATACATTGACAAGCATGTAGAGGAACAGCAACAGTTCTTGGCTTTCCTTTAATTGAGAAAAACACACACACACACGACGATATATATATATATATATATATATATATATATATATATATATATATATATATATATATATATATATATATATATATATATAAACATATATATATATAGACATTTATATATATAAACATATATATATATATGTAAATATATTTACATACATAAATACTTACATAAATGTGCATATATATATGTATATACATATATATATATATATATATATATTGATATATATAATATATATATATATATATATATATATATATATATATACATATATATATATATATATAAACATGTAGATATATAAAATATATATAAATATATATATACATATATATATATATATATACATATATATATATATACTTATACATATATATATATTTTTATACATATATATTCATATATATATTCATATATTTTATGTATATATTTATATATATTTATATGTATATATATATATATATATATATATATATCAATGTATATATATGCATATAAATATACATATATTTACATATATATGTGTGTGTATGTCTGCACGCGTGTGTGTATGTACGTGTTATGTATATATGTATGTATGTATTGATGCATATATGTATATATGAATGTATGTATGTACGTATGTATGTTTATATATATGCACAGTATTGCCATTGTATAATTGAGTTACATGTGGATGCTACCGATATAATGGCTTTGAAAGGTCACAAATGATGGCAAGGCAATGCCGATTGACAACATTCTTCACTGCCAAAATACCAATGCTCTTGACAATGGGGAAGCTATTCGAGAAAAGCCTGGAATACATTTTGATTGAACTTTATCCAATGATAGTGGTTTGCTAAATAAATATATGTGTTTAAACATTTACGTGTAACAAGAGGCACATACTCATGACATTGTATACATCATTAGCAAATCTTTCTACGTAGATCACAATTAACGTGCCTATGCCGAACCCATGTCAGTGCTTATAAGACCACACGCCAAAGGTGGAAATAAATTAACCTCTTTTCAAAAGGGATCAGTTATCTGTCCATAGAACCGTGTCAGAATTGATGATGCTACTTTACAAACGTCAGTATATTCACCCCCATATCACTGGACCAATATGGCTGGCCTTCGTGAGGTGAAACCACATCAGAATCCGCTGTGAGCGCCCGTTTTCCTTACAAATCAGCGGTGCTGCATATTGCCGAGTCTAAATACACAAATTATGCATTTTCATAAAAAAGATGATAAATGTGGATGCTTTCAATGGGGTGCCACAGTGTTACATATGTAAAAAAAACATTAGTAGTATAGAGATCGGGGGTTCTGGCGAAGCGGCAACGGTTTTGACACACACCTAGGAGAGGGCTTTGTCCCGATCTGCGCTTTGTACAGGCCCACCTAATGTATAGCCAACAGGGAATCCCCAACGTCCTCCAGGCGCAGCAGCATCACACACGCATATACCACCGCCAGCCACATACATATACACAGCACCAGCCAGCCAACAGGGAATCCCCAACGTCCTCCGGGCGCAGTAGCACCATGCATCCATATACCACCGCCAGCCACATACATATATACAGCACCAGGCAGCCAACAGGCGAATCCCCAGAGCCCCACGGCCACAGGGAATCCCCCATTATCCAGACGCACATACAGCAATCGATACAGAAAGAGAGCCACATTGAACACACAGCTTGGCTGTCTGCTTACTTCCTGGTTGGCTGGCAGCTGGTTGGCTGGTGGGTGGTTTGCGGCTTGGCTGGCAGTGGGTTGGGGCTTTGGAGGAGGCTGGTTGGAGATTGGTCTGGGGGGCTCGCTAGGCTAGATGGAGACAAAAGGTAGCCGAAAAAAGGGTAGCAGAAATTTTCGCACTTGTATATGGAGTAGGCTCTAGTCTTGCTTTTTCCTTTCTTTGCCCTCTGCTAGCATCTCTTTCTTGTATACCAATGGATTGCTTGCTGGGGGCAGACCAATGGATCGCTTGCCTGGTGTAGACCAATGTATCGCTTGCTTGGTGTAGACCAATGGATAGGGCTGACCAGGCTTTGTAGGCTATAGAGCCATGGATTGCTTGGAGCAGACCAGTTGATTGCTTGTTGCAGACCAATGGATCGTTTGGTGTAGAGTAGTGGGCCGTTCCTTTTGTTCTATATACTATGCCACAATCAATCCTTTCCTCTTTTGCACTTGCAGCCTTCCCGGCAGACCTTGATTGCAATTTTATAGCGTATACACTACATCAAACATCGATTGTCTTTGTTCTCTATATTCATAATGGCCTTGTTGCGGAGAAGTTTCTCTGGCAGTTGGATTGTTGTGTAGCGAAGGTGGTCGAAGGCACCACATTTGCAGAAGGGATCTGTGTTGCCAAAGAGTATGGTCTGTATGGCTGGAAAAGTGTATTGTACTTCTTCGCCGCAGGAATCGCTGCAGTAGTTGTGTCGTTCGACTTCTGGTATGCCATCCTTTGGTGTGGGTAGGATGCAACACATCCGGCCGTCCTGTTGTTTGTCGTGGAGATCTCTATTATGTCTTCTATGTGCCTCCTCCGAAAGGCTTGGTGGAATATCAGTTGGCACAGCTCGCGGACCTGGTGGGGGGAATCGACAAGGTGCACTACGGTGGTACCTCGGATGGAAGCAAGAACATCGCACTCTTCCTGGTACAGAAACAAATAGGGTGTGTATTTGTGGGCATGGTCGTAGAATTCTTGGTCCGCCTTGTCGTCACGGACCACTTTTTCGATCTCGTCTTGGCTGATTTTAGCAAAGGTTTTCGAGCCTATTCGGTATGTCCTTTGGGCTTCTATTTCTCCCATCTTGCCAGCATGGATGGCTTCCACTAGAATGTCAGGGAGCTTCCAGTTGTGTACAAAGTACTTCTTGTTTTTTGTGGGGTGTACGTCTTTTCTCCATTTCGAATTCTAGTGTGCCTGGAGTATCCTATGTGGTATTTTCTCTTGGCCTCTCGAACCCCTAGCGGACCAGAAACTATCCCGTGGTAGGCTTTTGGTGGTAGTACTATTTTGCCAGGCATCGTGTATACTGGTCTGTCCCATTTGTTCAATTGTGTGTCTGCTATTGGGTTGGAGACACCTTCGATGGGGTGCCTGTGGTCGGGTTCGTTGGCGAGAAGTCCGGTGGTTGGTCATAGACCTACTTGGAGTGGATGGTTCGTGGACAAACATGTGTATGCATACCACGACCTTCCTTTCCTTGTATGTATGTATGTGTGTGTGTGTGTGTGTGTGTGTGTGTGTGTGTGTGTGTGTGTGTGTGTGTGTGTGTGTGTGTGTGTGTGTGTGTGTGTGTGTGTGTGTGTGTGTGTGTGTGTGTGTGTGTGTGTGTGTGTGTGTGTGTGTGTGTGTGTGTGTGTGTGTGTGTGTGTGTGTGTGTGTGTGTGTGTGTACGAGGTGGCTCGCTCTCTGTATCGATTTCTGTATGTGCGTCTGGAAATGGGGGATTCCCTTTGGCGGTGAGGTCTGAGGATTGGCCTGTTGGCTGGCTGGTGCTGTATATATGTATGAGGCTGGCGGTGGTATATGCGTGTGTGGTGAAGCTGCGCCTGTAGGAAGTTGGGAATTCCCTGTTGGCTATCCAAAACCGTCGCCCGCTGCGCCAGAATCCCCACTCTCTATACTACTACATTTGTTTTTATTTTGTCAATACCCATAGGTGAAGCAACATCAAGGGTGACGTCATAATCGTATCCTTCACACTCTGTAGACAATGACTTTGATATGATACAAGTAAACAATACCATATTATTAGATATGTGAAGGCACAAAATACATTTGTTTTGATTGTGTGAGGGCCCATTAGCGAGATACCATGCAAGGAAACGTCTCAGTTTTCCCTTATTTTTATAATCTGGTCTCGTGCTATTTACATCATAAATGACAGTTGATTGGGGAAAATAGGACAGCCATTCTTAGCAGTGTATTAATAATCTTGTTGGGTAGTATATGTGGCAAATTGGCCCTTGTGTAGTTACCATATTATCATCTGTTTATATTCCATCCTGACCCGTTGCCAATAAAACATATCAGGTGGACAGGTAGACCACTATTACCCATGCCACTCACTTCAACGTATATAACACTCTCTGTTTGCATTCGCAAAAGAGTCCTTACAACCAGACTAATGTGGTAAAATCAAGACGTGCTCGCTGTTCTCCTTGTTTACAGCAGGGAGGGCTGATTGCCACTTACGCACCCGACACACGTAGCACCTCTAACGGATCACAAACTTCCATATCGGTCGACTATACGTGCCAATGATAGACGTATAGTATCTTTAGTTTATGCTCTCCCGTGACAAATTCATTCAAAGGTGAAACCACTTGGCGAGCATGCCAATCACAGAAGGAATGTGGTCTATTGCGCATTTGAACAAAAAAGAAATCGCGCCGATTGTTAAAGTGCCTATCGCACGGTTATAGGTACTTCGCTGAAATCAATTCATGTGATCAATAAACTCAAACCGGTCCAATAACCGTCGCATCTGATCAGTTAAGGCCAAGATTTGATAAAATGTCAGTTCAAATTAGCGCGCCCGACAAAACGTTGCGGCAGCCATTATCTAGGTCAACCATGCTTGTGACGTCAGGTAAGGCGATTAATAATTCATGAGCTCGTCGTCTCGATACGCCAGACTTATCTTTAAAGTCGAATTTCGATCCGGAAAGCGCGCACTTTGGCGACAAATACATAGACAGAATAGGTACTTCTGGGTTATATTTCCGTAATCTGGCGAAAAAAATGACATGATTTTTCGTGCGAAAGGCACTTTAAAGGAAACAGTCGAGCTGTCGGCGTCAATAAAGCTGTCAGTTGGTCTGTCCTTTACGAGTGTTGGGCAACTAAGTTCAATGTAAATTTCAACTGAGATATTACATTTCTTTATCGGCGTTCATGTGTGTTTCGATGCTTAGCATATCATCTATTCACAAAATGTTGGGACATAGAGCTAGAGGACTTAATCAACGCTCACCGCAGTGAAAATCATTCTAATTTTGGGGAGGTATTGACATAGCCATTGGTTCCCTGACGTTGATGCATTGCGGTACATACGCTTCGTGAATCGGTTGTGTCATTGCGTGCAATCTGACAAGCTCTTTTAGGTGTAGTTACCACGCAAAGGCTTTCCTAATTGTGCAAGCTGTTGCACAAAACATCCCCACATGTTCACTCGGCAGTTTACTTGAAAACACCCCATGAGTCTAGGCAGTGTCCTGGAGGTATTCAATCGTTTCGAGTAGCAATACTCCCAACTCACGATTATCACAGTTATCGCTCAATTAGATTCATTTTCGCGTCGAGACGGAGCTAGCGAGAGCTCTCGCTGGGGAGCTGTTCTGTCATTCATCTGTATACTGCACTGCACATGCCAATAAGTGGCATGCGTGACGAGCACGACACACAAAGTACCGATTGGCAATGGCGTGATGTGACCAATGCGCGGGTCTTAAGCAAACACACCGAACACAGTGTTATGAAGCATATCAACTAAGCAATTCCGTATACAGCCCTAGTTTAAAATTGTTGAACGAGTTGGTGGCAGAGTCAACCGACAATCTTGTGCATATATATATATATATATATATATATATATATATATATATATATATATATATATATATATATATATATATATATATATATATATATATATATATATATATATATATATATATAGTTATATATATCTATTTTTAATAGATATAGATATAAATTGTCACCCGTAACGTTTGGTTTGGGCACTTGGATTGCGTAAGTGTGCGGAATAATATTTACCCTTTCCATGCGCATTTAAAACTCCTGCAGTATTTTACGGACAATACTTGGGAAGGCAAGTAAATGTTAGGATAGTAGTATATACAATAGCCCTTCTGGCCCATCCTACTTTATTCGACTTACTGTGTTTTCTAATATGACTCCCAACAGGGTTACGCGGGTTGGGGCCGACCCCCAACGGGTCCCACCAGCCATGTTAGTTTGCCGGATAATTAAGGTGACCATATGCCAAGGTGTCAAACTCCATTCGTGGCTAACCACCGATTTGAGTCAAACAGGGAGAGTGACACCTTGTCCATGACCCCCATAACAATTGGCAGCAGTAACCAACGAAGGCTTTGCGGTGCTATATGCACATGATGCGTATGGTTACGGTAGCGTCGTTAAGGCTGCTGGCCGGGATGTCCGTTATGACCCAACACAGATGGCTTTTGAGGCGGAAAAGGCCAAAAAAAAATTGGTGCTGTTCTACAAATTAATAGCAGCATAAGGTCCTATGTCTGGCGGATCACTCCCCCCAGCGCGGCGACTGCAGGCCCAGACATGCTCTACTATTCAACCAGCCACCTTTGAAGCTGATTTGAGCAGCCATGATACGATGGAGCCAATGATACCTGGAAGGGCAGCTGCTGCCTTACCGGCTTGGCCCTTCAGGGCGTTTGCCAAGGAGTTCAGTTGTTGTTTTTATCCATTCCTTCACATCAGGCTTATCAGCTGGTGTTGGGGTCGGGGGCCACTAGTGTCACCACCGCCTGTCAGACCAAGTACCAGGATTGAGATTACCATCCCAACCGTGGTTAGGATAGAGGTCATTGTAATGTCCTGCTCCCAGAATAGGGTGCGGATGTGCTCGGCTAGCGTTGTGTCCTCGTTAAGAAGTCTGTTGATCATTCCCCTGATACGGTTCATTTGGGTCCGCAGCTGTTTCTCTTTTACAAAGGCTTCAAGTCTTACTTATCTTTCTTTCCGCAGCTCTGCAAGTTCACGCTCTTGGAGAGGTTATGGGTGAGTACTACCTGATTACAGGCAAATCCATAAGCCCACTGGACTCTGAGCCCCAGCTCTCAGACTACAGAGGTTGCAGGTGCGCCCAAAAGGATATACAAGTGAGGACCACAACATTGGCCTCAACAACTTCAGGTCAAGGGACGGGAGTTCATGAGCGCAGTGAACCAGCTGCTGGCCAGGCATGGGGTCTCCATCAGGTGTGGCCGTGTGGATATTCATCGAGACAATGCTATAGTGGTACACTTTAACCGCACTTATGCTGAGCGTATCTTTGGACACCAGAACTCCGTCGAGTTAAAACTACCATCTGCAATACGATAGACTGAGTGCAATAAACAATGAGGTGACCTGCTTGACTAAAACCTAAAGATGCTATAAATGCCCTCTTATGTGGTTCAGGGGTGCTTGGTAAGGCTCAAAAAGCAAAGGTGTTTGCGTTCAGTACCTCTACCAGCCTGTTAAGCTGGAGTAGGACTATCATCGTCATGCAACTGACCATGTGTGGTCACTAAATGACCTGGACGCTCTTTCACTAAGACTGGTGAACCTGTGCTCTACTATTTGTTGGCTGGACCACCCCGTGGCTTTGTAAAGGAGGGGCTACTTGTGGTGCCACCTGACACTTAGGTGCTACACGACGGCATTCTCAATTGGTTTTATTTGCAAACAGATGTCCTTGGATCTTGCTAGGGAAGAAAGACCCTTGTAACAGTCCATGTACATAAGAGTTTTGTAACTTACACAGATATAAGATGAAACAGATTCTTAGTCGCGTTAGCCAGAAGGGTATAAAAAATAAAGAAGGAGGGCATGGATTGTGGGATTGATAAGATCAACCACTGGCTTGCGTACCATCAGAAAAAGATAACTGCATAAGTGCCCAACAGCCCTGACTCACCATGACAGGTGAAGCGTGCCACGCACGCAAAGGGCCAACTCAAGAAAAAAAACTTTTTTGCCAAGGGGTGCGAGCAGAGTCGTTGTTAAATCCAGTGTCTAAAGATAGAACATTGATTTCCAGCCGTGGCTGTCAACAAGTCCGATTGAGGCCAATCTGTCTAAAAGTAGAACCCTTCCCCTTTGCTCCCTGCTGTTGCTTTTTCACTAGTAAAATATTTCCCTTTTAGACATATAGATCTGTATGGCTCACTATACACGAAGCCCGAAGTGATTACCTTGCAGCTCATGGGGTTAAACTAAAGAGTTTATAGCTACGCTAACAGGGCTCGTTTAGAGTGGCTCTGTGATGATTGCTTCCCTAATAATAAAACATTGCAATTGTATGATGGCGCTACCGTGACACAAACAAAAGCGCATGAGAATACTTGGCTGACGTCACTGCGATGAGAGCGGAAAAAACGTCGTATCGCATTGCCCACTACCAGCCGTTAAAGGATTGCTCCTACATACCGCTACCAAGTGCCCTGGCAGCTAAGAAGTCGGACGATTACTGCCTTCAGTGGTCTATAGACTTGGCTCTGCACCCGATCGCAGTGGATGTTACCCGGTCTCTAAACAGCGTAGAGTATCCAACACCAGTGTCACAGCTTGAGAAGGTAGAGATGCATGCTAACCTAGCATTGAACGTCTTTGCCTGGGAAGGAAGATCCACTACCATACACCATATCAGTAAACAGCCTGGTGATATTCCATGTAGAAACCTCATGCTGATTGAGAACGATATTACGTTCCTCTACACACAGATCAAAGATATGACCCGTTTGATGTAAGTACACGCTTGAGTGCATGGGGATAGGCCAGACTGCTGTGCGAGTTGACATACCAGAGGAACGGAAGAACTGGCACAAGCAGCTGGCATCACCGTATGTTATCTAACCGACTTTCAAGCCCTGCACCTGATCCTACCAAGAGCAACACGTACAAAACATGAGGAACATGAGACCTGCGGTTACGGCTATGTAGCTGTAAGGTGTGATGGTCAGACCGAACCCCCTATAGTGTAAAGAGGAGGCAACACTGTGGAGAAATTCTTGCAGCCCTGCAACAGGAAGAGCGCAAGATCAAAACAGCTCTGTCAAAGCCTGCTCCCATGCGCATGACGAGTGAGTATAGAAGACTGCACAAGGTGGCAACCTACTGTCATGTGTGTATAAGGGAACTAGACGGTGACTACGTCCGCGACCACTGTCATATAACAGGTAAGCAAAGGGGACCAGCTCATAACGCCTGAGTCTCCCAAGATAACGGTCATGCCAGTAGTCTTTCACAACCAACAAGGCTATGACTTCCTCCTCTTGATCCAGGCCAAAGGCGGAAGGCCAAATTAACTGCATCCCAAACAACATGGAGAAGTATATACCCTATAGATCGGACTGTTGCACTTCATTTATACTGTACAGTTCCTCCTGGCAGATAGTTCTGCTAAAGTCTGCTCCCATGCGCATGACGAGTGAGGACAGAACACTGCACAAGGTGGCAACCTACTGTCATAAGTGTTAAAAGGAACTGGAGGGTGACCACTGCCATTTAACAGGTAAGCACAGGGGACCAGCTCATAACGCCTGCAACTTGAAACTGTGGTTGAGTCCCAAGACAACGGCCTTGCCAGTGGTCTTCCACAACCTGCAAGACTATGACTTCCACCTCTTGATCCAGGCCAAAGATGGAAGGCCAAATTAACTGCATCCCAAACAACATGGAGAAGTATATATCCCTAACGATTGGACTGTTACGCTTAATTGATAGTGTACAGTTCCTCTTGGTCTCTGCAAACAACCCTAATGCTTTTTGCAGTAACAGCTAAGTATGAGCCTGGTGAAACAAAACGCCGACTGCTACTGCGCAAGGGAGTATATCCCTATGAGTTTATGGATGCCTGGGATGTTGTATGCCCCGCTGCTGCCAATCCAGGAGTTCTACAACAAGCTGTCTGAGCAAGGCATATCTGTTGCAGACTATAAGCATACGCAGAAAGTCTGGGACATGTTCGGATGTAGAAACCTGCGCACAGACGTGCTGCTCCTGGCGGATGTGTGAGATATTCCACAAGACCTGCCTGATGCAGCCAACTACTACACCAGCCCCTGCCTGTCATGGGACGCGCTGTTTAAGAGCACAGCAGTGGAGCTAGAATTACTCATCGACTATGCTAAACACCTGTTTATTGAGAAGGGCCTGCGTGGTGGACTAAGCATGGTGTCGCGTAGCCACGCTAAAACTAATAACCTGTATGTGGAGGGCTTTGAGAAGAATAGGTCAGCGAGCTATATCCATTAATTTGACGCAAACAACCTGTATGGGTGGACGATGGGCCAGCCCCTACCCACTGGGGTGATTGAGTGGGTGAATCAATGCTAAAACTAGATATATACTCAAAGTTGATTTGGAATACCCTGTCGAATTCCATGCTAATCACAATGATTATGCACTAGCGCCAGAGCCAATGTCTGTGTAGAATGAATGGTTGTTAGACTGCATGAAGAATCTCCTAGGTGCATTGGAGAGCACCGTAGAGGTTGATAAGCTGGTGCCAAACCTGTACAACAAAGATAAGTATGTGACCCATTACAGGAATCTCAAGCTCTACCTATCTCTGGGAATGAGGCTTACCAAGATGCACCGAGCACTCATATTCACTCAGACCCTGGATGGAGCACTTCATTCGCATGAACACAAACCTGCATAAGATTGCCACCAGAGACTTTGAGAAGGACCTGTACAAGCTGATTAACAACTCTGTGTTCACTAAGACAATGGAGAATCTTCGACGTCGAGTCAACGTTAAGATTGTTCGCTAGGCAGAAGAGGAAAAAATACACAGGCTTGTGGCCAGTCCCGGCTTTGTTTGTCACAAAGTATTTAATGACGACCTGGCTGCCCTGCACATGTACACGACCCGCCTAGTGCTAAACGATCCCGTATATGTAGGCATGTGTTAACTCGACCTCTCCAAGCACATGAATTACGACTTATATTACAACACAATGAAGTCCAGATATGGAAGCGACATGGGCCTGCTATGCCCCGACACGGACTCGTTGCTTATTGAGATATGCACAGCTGATGTGTACGCATATATGCAGGCGGACCTCGCCCACTTTGACACCAGCAACTACTCTTTCTGACCACACACTCCACATCGACACCAATAAGAAGGTCTTGGGCACAATGAAGGCTGAGTGCGCCGGTGTGCCTATCAAGGAGTATGTGGGCCTGCGCCCCAAGATGAACTCGATCCTGATGTCTGGCGAGGTCGAGATTAAAAAGGCAAAGAGAGTGAAGAAGGTTGTGGTGAAGAAGCAACTATGCCACTCAAAGTACATGGAGTCTCTGTTTACAAAGAAGCAGTTCCGCCATGGTATGAACATGTTACGCGGTGATGGTCACAAGCTATATGGGCTACACGTTAACTAGGCGTTGGACTCAAAGTGGTGTATAGTCGCGACAGAGTTGACATCTTGACCTATGATCACGTTTATCAGCAAACTAACATGGCGGTTCGGACACGCTGGGGTCGGGCCCATTCCGCGTAACCCTGTATGGGGTCATCTTAGAAAACACAGGAAGAAAAAATCTAAAATCCTGTACAAGCAGAACTAATGCCCATTGGTTGAATAAAGTAAGGTGGACCAGAACCGCTATTGTATAAACAACTGGGATGTTGCTTTACTACGCCCAATACATAATTGAACAAACGAGAAAAAGAACGCACCTCTTCTAGGGGTCGCTCAACATCAATGTTAATTTATATATCTTGATTTAGAATGGTCGCATAGACACATTTTCCTCGTTTGTCTTCACAAAACAAAACTTAAATGGTATTCCCGTCATTAGTACCCAGGTTTATTGAAAAACAAATGAAAATGCTTTATTCGTGTATTTATGATTTACAATGTCGTGTCTGACGAGTTTAAGTAAAAGTGGTCCAGTGATATGGGGGTAAATATGCTGACCTTTGCAGGGGGAGAGATGATGAAGACATGTGCCAATTGTGTTACAGTTGAAGTAACTATTGTAGCAGACTTATATTGATCGGAGGGTGCATATTGGCATCTCCGTACGAAAATCCATTGCCATTCGAGATTTGGTCTTCTAATGAAACAAAGAGTGACATCACTCATATATAGGATGCAGTGCGCTCGTGTTCATGCGTCAAATATCACTACCTCAGTCCTTGTTGTCCACCAAAGTATTTACTCTGTCCATTTGCTTCTGTTGTTTTTGACAGATCAGCACACATAGTGTATACAATGATGAATGGGATTCATTTCTGGTAACCCTCAGACATAATTAAGTGGGTGTAGTAAACTGTAAGTGTTTAAACAAAAATATCTTCTCGGTAAACCCCACAAATTGAACCTTGTTGAATCGAGTTTCCTCTTAGGAAGTGCCCTCTTAATAAAGAAAGATTGTTGTCAATCAGTGGTATTATTGCCAATATTTGTGATCTTCTATAGTTAATAGAATGGTACCGATTTATGGGACCCCATCCATGGATAGTTATGATAGTTTACGGTAGTATCCACCTTCAAATGAACTTACATGAATATATATATACACATATAATATATATATATATATATATATATATATATATATATATATATATATATATATATATATATATATATATACGAATGCGACTATATACGAATGCGACTATATATATATATATATATATATATATATATATATATATATATATATATATATATATATATATGTGTGTGTGTGTGTGTGTGTGTGTGTGTGTGTGTGTGTGTGTGTGTGTGTGTGTGTGTGTGTGTGTGTGTGTGTGTGTATGATCATATTGTCCTATATACATATATGCTTTTACAGACATATTTATGTATTTAAGTATATTTGTATATAAATATATATATACATCCATATAAATACATACGGACGGACTTTGGACTGTACGGAGCCTGTATAGAGCCAGTAGTCAGCCCGTAAGTCTCATCTGACATTACGCAATCTCCCACAAAAGTGTAGCTGCAACTATTTACTACGCTTCCAAAACCTGCACCCAATAAGCGTGCTACCTAACAATATGCCACGAGGTTTCAACGCTACAGGGGTCTTCTAATTGATTAGCTGTTGACCATATTTACATGGCTCTTCGATCGATTCGTTCAGCACTTTAACTAAGGCTGAATATGGGCTTGCTTAGTTGCTATGCTTCATATCACTGTGTTCAGTGTGTTTGCTTCAGACCCGCACATTTGTCACATCACGCCATTGCCAATCGGTACTTTGCATGTCGTGCTCGTCATGCATACCACGCACTGCCATGCGCAGTGCAGTATACAGATGAATTGAGTGATACCTATGAATATCGTGACTTGAGGGCATTGCCATTCGATCACACGGTTGAATGTCACCTGGACACTAGCGTTACTGATCAGGCGTTGTCAAGCGAACTGCCAGGTGTACCATATAGGAATGTTTTTGTTCAACCACCATTTTACAGTCTTCACCAGCCTGGCCTCATGAAGGTCTTTGTGAAAACCTTTCCAGCTAACTGCGCTACAATTGCATGATAATTGCATGGTAATTATATAAGAGCCTGATAATCGTTTGGAACGTGCACGCAAATAGCCAGGCAATGCATGAAGTGTTTATGCCACAATGCATGAAATTAACATGACATGTTCACTGTAGCGAGCGTTAATCCAGGTGCTGATGATGGGGCTCTGTATCCCAGTATTGCGAGAATAGCCCACATGTTAAGCATCGCAACCTACGGGAGATGCTATATGGGTTCAAATTCACATCAACATTCACTACCCAAGACTCATAACCCATAGACCAACTGACAGCTCAATTGTAAATGCTCGTTCCACAGTCACTGCCAGTTCTATTGTTTCCTCTGCCAATGGCGCTCTTGGTATTATCATCAATTTCGAAATACTTCCCATTCCTCCTGTGATTGGCATGCTCGTATAGCGCTTTCCCATTGTATTGAACTGTTCACGGGAGTCTAATTGCTGGCATTATCATGTGAACGACTCCTCTGGGTGAAGAGGTCAGGCCACTGCAACAGATAATGAAGCGCTCGGGGAATAAACAGCGACAAATGGACGGCTGAGGATGACAGTCACTGGGTTTCGATGGTTTGATGCTTACAAACGGCGATTTTTATCAAACCCATGAGGTTATTTTTCTATAGCTTGTGTAAATATCCACAACACCGAACTGACAAAGCATTCATGAATGCGCTTTCCGCTTCCGACCAGGCAACTGCGCGTGTACGATGTTAATAGGTCAGTGGGAAGGTCAGGGTCGCTGGAAGCGGTGGGTTAAGATGTCAATCAGCTTTCACCTTTGCAAGCAAAGAGTACAGTACATGCGACTTGACTTTACCACATTAGCCCGGTCGTATTGTTAAACATTGGGTGCTCAGCGTGTCGGGGATGGGCGACCCAGCAGCCGTTGGAGTGTGTACAGTCCGCATGATGAGCGGGTTGAGCCACGGATCAAGATGTTCATATCAGCAGGTGTTAGTTCGGTAACTTAACAAAGGCCAACTCGCCAACTATACTGTAATGTGAGATTATTAAAACAATGCTATGAAAAGCCGTATGAATTGTGAATAGTACAAGACCGTTCTTATTATAGGAACAGGTGAAAACTTTCTACGTTATGCGACCTATATCATTGTCAGCATGTTTGGGTGTTAGCATTGACACATAACCTTTTATACTACCACGCCTATGGGTCTTCATAAAATCATAGCCAATGCTCTTTTACGTCTCCAAAGCAGCAACTACTAATACGCAATTGTTTACTACCAGTCGAAAGCACCATGCTCTTCAGCCAAAAATGAAAATGCACGACTCGTGTATTAGCAATCGAGCTGGAAACTATATAACAAGCAACAGCATGTATTTGTTAGGAAAGCGGAGTCTTACAGCGAGTCCTGTCTGACGTTGTCTGGTCACACGACGCAAGCGATACAGAGGTATATAGGCTGACCTTTGGGGAGGGAGGATGGGATGGTGAATGGCAACCTTTGTTGTCTGGGAAGACATATGCTGACCTTTGCAGAGAGGGTAGATTAATTCTGGCCTTAGCTTTTTGGTAAGATAAACTTTGACATTTGTTGCATGGGAAAACCGAGTACCTTAGTTAGTGGTCAAATGATTTCTGACATATAATGTGTGTGACCATAAGTGCTATATGTTAATGCATGGAGCGATAATTGCCTTTGACAAGTAAGCTGATAAATGCTGACCATAGATATAACGTGCGATCAATGAAACCTGTGTAAAGGCATGATAAGCGAAGTCTTTCATTTCATTGGTCGACAAAATATGTCTGCATATGGTATGAATTGCATTGCAATATGTGTTCCCCGAGGAAGTGGATACACGTCTGGCCAGCCTGATTCATGTAGTGGTCTGGTTCATGGAGTGCTTTGTAGTAGCGTCTGGTCAGCCTGATACATGTAGTGCTCTGTAGTAGCGTCTGGTTAGCCTGATTCATGTTGTGCTTTGTAGTAGCGTCTGGTCAGCCTGGGTCATGTAGTGCTTTGTAGTAGCGTCTGGTCAGCCTTGTTCATGGAGTGCTTTGTAGTAGCGTCTGGTCACCCTAATACATGTAGTGCTTTGTAGTAGCGTGTGGTCAGCCGGATTCATGTAATGCTCTGTAGTAGCGTCTGGTCAGCCGGATTCATGTAATGCTCTGTAGTAGCGTCTGGTCAGCCGGATTCATGTAATGCTCTGTAGTAGCGTCTGGTCAGCCGGATACATGTAATGCTCTGTAGTAGCGTCTGGTCAGCCGGATTCATGGAGTGCTTTGTAGTAGCGTCTGGTCAGCCGGATTCATGGAGTGCTCTGTAGTAGCGTCTGGTCAGCCGGATTCATGTAATGCTGTCTGTAGTAGCGTCTGGTCAGCCGGAGTGCTCATGTAGTGCTTAGTAGTAGCGTCTGGTCAGCCGGATTCATGGAGTGCTTTGTAGTAGCGTCTGGTCAGCCGGATTCATGGAGTGCTCTGTAGTAGCGTCTGGTCAGCCGGATTCATGTAATGCTCTGTAGTAGCGTGTGGTCAGCCGGATTCATGTAATGCTCTGTAGTAGCGTGCGTCTGGTCAGCCGGATACATGTAATGCTCTGTAGTAGCGTCTGGTCAGCCTGATTCATGGAGTGCTTTGTAGTAGCGCCTGGACAGCCTGGTTCCTGTCGGCATGGGAACCCTATGTAAATAAAGACGCTCGTCGTCGCCGTTGGCCAGGGTGGTCATGTTGAAGGCGCAGTAACGGGTGATCCACTGATGTTAACGTGGTCATCATCAAAACCTGTGGGATGATAATTCTGCAGATAGACCTACTACCGACCCAATGTTCGAGGCCAATGCAACCAGTCAATATGATGGCGTTTGGACTCTCGTCAAATGTGCACAGCCGCTACCGGATGGCTCACTTCCCCATTGCTTCGCAGCTATTCCCTCAATATAAGCCAATAAACAGTCATTGTTTCTCTGTTTTCACTTCATATAATGCTGCCAGCAATGTGTGTGCGGAACCAACTGTCATCGTGCAAGATTTGCCGTACAAACAGCGAATTCAAGTTATATATCTGATTTCAATTCATATAATGTTGGCAGCAATGTGTGTACGGAAATAACCATCAACGTGCGAGATTTGCCGCACAAACAGCGAATTCTAGTTATATCTGCTCTAAGATACATCAACAGCAAGTTGCCATCGAACCCCGCGTCTGAAAGAAGACACGTCGCATTGTCTCCACCAATACCTCCACACCCTCTTCAACATAATAGAGTTGGTCAACAAATGGAGGCGACGTATTTTACCTTGTCAGAGAGACAAGCGCTGGGTTGGAAGAGGCGCGTCTAAAGTTACCAATTGGCATTCATAGCCTATCTGGTGACATTGGTGGCGATCCCGGAGGGAAAAGTCTTCGTTTCCGTCCGACATGCGGTGCGAACTAATGACAAAGTGTCATCCATAACCATTTACTTGTGAAATTCTGTTTCATCGTAACGTTAGACTTAATTCCACTGTGGCTCACGAATCCGGCATTGACAACGCGACCAGCACGAAATTTGGCGCTGATATAATGACTCGCATAGTTGACGTTGACAAGGCGACTTCTCAAGTTGGCGTCTTCAACATTTCTCCTCCTGTGGGCGACATGATGGTGCAACTATCATTGTCAGCGACTGTTCAAAAGCACGCTATGATGATGATGATGATGATGATGATGATGATGATGATGATGATGATGATGATGGAACTAACTGTTTCAGTCTCAGCGTAGCGATCCGCTGTCCCTTCGTTGCGCTTAATTACACGGGCATTCACTGTTTTTGTGCCCCAGACAAGTTACATTTCGATTTTACCGCGCACCCTCCGCTTCATTAGCGTCCAGAGGAAGCGCGATATTGCCATACCGACGTAGTGAATAGCCCGCCAATGTGACATTGTTCGGTGTTCTATTGAAATTACGTCCGTTACATTGGTCAAGGCGAATCAGTCGTCGACTAGCCAATAACGGGATATTTTTATATTGAATCAGTATTAACCTCAACATTGATAGAAGAGGCGCGAGCATTGTTACGCGGCGCTGCGATGGCGATGCGCCGACGTCCGGTTACGGCGTCAGGTCGCACCGTTATCAATTCATTCTGAACTTACTTGACTTAATAGATATCGGCCGTCATTGTTGGCTAGGAGCAAGCAGGTAAACCGCTGCTACATTGATTGTCGCATTACTGACCAGAGCTGGCGACGCCGGCACACGTGGCCGGGAGTAGATTGCCTCGGGGAAGCAATAACAGGTGCACGAACGACTTAAGTCCAGCCATTGGTTTTATACTGACCAGGCTAGAAGAGGTAGGACGAGATAGCCCGGTGACTTCATGAAGCCAGAACAGCACAAACAGGACGACATCGACTCGATGTCTTCACTGAGCCAGGACAGGACAAACAGGACGACATTGACCCGATGTATTCATGGAGCCAGGAGAGGACGAACAGGACAACTTCGACTCCGTGGTTTTATGAAGATCGGACGGGACTAAGACTGTGGCGTCAGGAGGCAGGAAGACGACTCGCTTGGATGATCTGACATCGACACTTAGCAAATATGCAGTCTTTGCCAATTTTTGATTCCTACCCCTCGGTCGCAATCGCGTTAATCAATGCGTGGAAAATTCCTCGAAAGAAGCCACATGCGGAGGGCTAACATATGAAAGTCTGTCTTTCCAGTCAGTCTTACCCAAAGCCCTCAACGCCTACCCCCTCACAGCGCTTCCTCAGTCAGCAGCCCCCCACCCCCTACCTAGCCCTCCTCCTGACAACGTCAGCAGTCTACGCGCTAAGCTAGTTTTGATATTAAAGATATTGCAGACTTAAGGTGGACATTGGGTACATAAAGATAAGTAAACAGCCTCCTAAGCGTACACTGGGCTTCCTACCTGCATTAAGAAGCGCCTCGGCGCTCAGCTTGTATTATTGACCGCGCAGTCTGGGCCAGCTCGGCGTGCTACGATCATCTATCTCAAACTCCCCGCATCGCATATGAACCATGTCTGCGGGTATGCGCTGAGGAGGCTGGACACTACTGTAGCTAGACCATTGTAAAGCGGATGTGTTTATTGAGTATCTTCCCCGAGTAATCACGCCACACTTGGGTTTCGTTCGTACAATAATACGGGGGTACTTGAGCTGAAATATACATGAGGCAGCTGTTGTTTCGTTCCCAAGTACGCCCTCCTCGATGCTGATGTCTTACCGTCATCAGTGGACAAGTATCCTCGAAATCATCTTTCGCTGATTCCCAGCCGGTAGTTAATTCACACTCGCTGAGGATAAGGCTGCGCACGCGGCTGCGCTGCTGCTGCTGCTGCTTCTGAGAATTATTTCTGCCGCAGCTCGCCAGGTGGCGCCAGTTGTAGCAGCCTTAGGGGCGACAAGAAGAAGCTAGAGCGGTGCATTAGACGAGAGGCGGCACGCAGCCGTGGTCCACTGTCACCAGCATCCCAAAGCTCAACTCGTCCACATCGACACGCATCCATCTCACATCCTCCAGCATCATCAACCGCCAGTTAAGCTAGCGGGGTTAGGATTTTAGCTCGCTGTTCTCGTTGGCGCACGCGTGCAAGTGCAGCGCTATTTGTCGTCCCAATTTACAGTGCCAGCCAGGTGATCGGCAACTTTCGAGGGCTGGCAACATCTTATCCTGGTTCTCTAGTGGAGGACGACGCCCCGAGTCGGCCCAACCGCCCGCTCGTCTTTTTCTTCAACGCACCTGCCACCAACTTGGAGAACACACTTCATAGAGATCGTCGGGACTGTGTTGTGTCATTTGGCGGATTATTCGATCTGTCGTACGTTACATTGTGGTTTCGCTGGGACCGATTATATATAGCGACAGAGAATACCTGTCGTGTAAAGTACATCATGTGTTTCAAGGGATGCAACATAGACCCTGCCTGACGCCCCCTGCTGCGCAGGTATCAAAGCCTACGCGTACAAACAAGTTCCTTTATCAAACCTATCGCATTGTCTTTTGAAGTTTAGTGAGGGAGCGATTACCAGATCAGGGCTATTACTGTGGAATGGAGAGCTCTCTGGGATGTGTGGTATGGGCAGCTTTTATCGCTACGACACTCCCCGGAGGCTTGCCTCTTCCTCCCGGTGTGTCCTCTCAGGAAGTCATCCATGAATCCGGGAGCGGCGAGGCGGAGTTGGAAGGAGCCGGGGACGGATCGGATGGGATCCTGGGTGGCCCGGGAGCGTGGGGGCGTGGGAGGGCAGATTTCGTCCAGGACATAGTCGACGAGTTCTTATCTAAAGTTGAGGAATACGAGCGAAACAAGAAGAATTGTACACCTGGTACGACGTTTAATTTGGGACCAGGTGTGGTGGCTCAGTACGGACTGCTGCGCTTTAAACAGCAAGCCATGGTGGCCGTCAATCGTGCCAACTTACTGACCCGGCTCTGGAAAGGCGCGCCCAGCTCCCTGCTCGACTCGGAGTACTTCTTCTACTCGGCAGTTCGTTCCATGGTTGAGGGCGATCCAAACTTATTTGCTGCCGGGAATTGTTACGATAAGAAAGAATATAAGGACTACACCCTCTTCTGTCCGTTTGCCTACAGACTCCCCAATGACAGCACTGAAATCATGGTGAAAGATCTGTCGGTCGAATACAAGTACCTGGACGAAGACTCTGAGTTCTTTTATCAGCCACGTCTAAAAGCGTACAGCAAATTGGCAAAGGGCTATGTTGAGAATTCAGGTAAGACGGTGAAGAATCGGGCACGTGTCGTAGTCGCTGTTTATTGTGTATACTACGCATGATGCCTATTGCAATTAAGGACTCGATGAATTGTGTGCCGGCCAAAGCCTACACTATCCAACCATCGCCCATTATAGAAAATGAGTCGATTTGGGGACCCTCGACAAAGCCTTTCTTCTGCTATATGTATCCACCAATATTTGTACATGTATTTTGTAGTGTAGTTTGAAGGGTTATTACAAGTCCACCACCATGTCCGCCGCTCAGCTATTCTCCCACACACTGGGGAGATGATCTTACGCGTTATGCAAGGTCTCTTATTGACCTAGGGGAGAGTCCGGGTGAACTGGGGCTGGGGGGCGTGCTGGGGCGGGGGGCGTACTGAGGGAGCGCATTGATATGACCCGCCCTCGGGGCGGTTACAACACGACAACAGTTAACCCGGACGCGTTGGCCCCGTCTGCTACGTGATGGACCGGCCTGCTACGTGATGGACCGACCTGCTACACGATGGACCGACCTGCTACGTGATGGACCGTTCTGTCACTTGATGGACCGGCCTGTTACGTGATGGACCGATCTGCTACGTGATGGACTCGCCTGAAACGGGTTGAACCCGCCTGAAATATGTGGAATCCGCCTGCGGCATGCTGTACCCACCTGCGACGCGCAGAGTACTGCTTTTGTTATAATGGACGCGTCGTTTGGCGTTACGTGCGTGTAAGAAAGGACGTCACGTCTTGCATGGCTTACTACCCTTCTGTTCATCATGCGGCGACACATCACGGCTAATAAGGACCAGATTCATCTTTACGGGCCGCTGTCAGTCAGCGAATGCACCCAATATACTCCTGAAGGTGCTAATTTGTAAAGAGTGAGACTGGACAAAAAAAAAGAATGTGTGAAGCTGGCCGCAGCCTGAGCGCTGTCACGCACGGCAAATCTATCTATATATTGCAAACTAGTCGCTTGTCGCGCCCTAAACGCACGTCTTAACTCATATGTTCGTCCTCATCGAGTCCCGCGACATCACCGAATCTCGCGTCATCACCGAGTCCCGCGTCATCACCGAGTCCCGCGTCATCACCGAGACGCACATCCACGCCTGGACGCGCGTCCCCGTCGTTAAACCTGTCTGACGTCATCGATAAACCCGTTTATTCCACACCGTAGTCGTATTAAACCCCGTTGAGGCTATAGCAGGCGCCTCTTGAGCGGATCTCGAATCCTGGTCCTGATAGACCGGTGTCCAATTAATAACCGCTTACAGAATGAGGGCCCTGCTCGCTGTTAACAGTTCTGGCTGACATTGTCACCAGAGCGTCGCTTCACAACGCGTGCCATCACCCAAGGAACTGGACGCGTTGTTTTGATAACCGCCTCCTGTCTCCATGTAAAGCCAGCTTCCGAATCTCACCGGATGAAGACTGACAAACTACACCTCACACTAGCGCGACTTGCCTGATAAGGTTTCTCTGTGTAAGTAATGAGTGACATTCATGTGTTTCCTGAGGTCCAAAAACATGAACGACGCTAGTTACAGACGGTGTGGACGACTGTAGCTGACCTGCACCGAGCCTGTTATAATCATATTAAATGTGTTTAATATTCGGCACGATGAGCTAAATGAGGTGTGCATGGTGGCGCACCTGTACCGACAGGTTCATAATGAGGACACTTGAACAGTGATGACAATTGTTTTTCACATTATGACAAGCTGCCTATGGCATCGCGTTTGAAGGCAATTTATTTCCACACGATATTACAACTGCCTGCTGACTGAAGCAGAACAGGTGAAAGATGCGTAAGGCATGTATCTCTGATAATTGCAAACTGCGTGGTATTTCCTGAGAATATTAACAGCAAGGCTCCTCATGAAATGTTTATATTTTGGGCGATAAAGAAGACGGGTTGGAGCAGAGGGCCGGGGTGGGTGTGCTGGAGCAGAGGGCCGAGGTGGGTGTGCTGGAGCAGAGGGCCGGGGTGGGTGTGCTGGAGCAGAGGGCCGGGGTGGGTGTGCTGGAGTAGAGGGCCGGGGTGGGTGTGCTGGAGCAGAGGGTCGGGGTGGGTGTGCTGGAGCAGAGGGCTGGGATGGGTGTGCTGCTGCATAGAGCATAGTGGACGCGGAATGCTGCTGCTCACCCGTCTCTCACACAGATACACGCGCGCGTACACAGAGGTT